>OU015763.1:13311923-13326393 GCA_907173295.1 Fagus sylvatica
TTCTCTCTCTCCACCCCTCTGGTCTCTCTCTCCTCCCGTCGGACCCCAACTCCACCCCTATCAAGGCTCTCTCTCTCTCTCTACCAGTCCCCCTAACCCAACCCCCTACCCCACTGGTCCCAGGCCCCCACCCATGTCTCCGTCGGTCCTAACCCCATCCCCTGTCCCCGCCGGTCCCAGTCCCCACCCATTTCCCCGCCACTCCCAGCCCCTACCTCCTACCCTTTACCTCCTGTCCCCGTCCCAACTCCAAGGTTCCATTTTTGTGTTGATTTTGGTGTGGGTTTGCTGGGTGTTTGTTGTGGATCTGGAGTTTACATGTCGGTAAGTTGTGGGTTTGTGTTGATTTTTTGGTTCTGGGTTTACTGATTCGGTTTGTTTGCAGGTGTATGGTTGTTGATTTTTGTTTGGAGACATGTGAGTAAGTTGTGGATTGCATTGATTTTTGGTGTGGGTTTGTTGGTTCAGATTGGCTGTGGAGGGTTGGGGAACTGGTGCAATGAGAGGAGGGGGTGGATATGGTTGGGGAACCAGTGCAGTGAGAGGAAGGGGTGGAGGTGGTTGGGTCTGAGATTGACGAAGAGGAAAGAGAGAGAGCCATCTGTGCAGAGGCGTGGTTTTTGGGGTGAGAGAGAGAAAGAGAGAAAGGTAGGAGTCTAGTGAGAGTAACGGGGTTAAAATGTCTGTTAATGGATTTAAGTTGGTGTACACATGTCATGTGATGAATGGTAAGTTTGGAGCTTTGGCTGCAACCCAAACTTTGTCCATATTTCATTATCTCGGCCATACCGAAATGCCCTGCAATATGGTATCGACAACTATGGTAACATGTGGTGGGATATTGTCCATGCAATTAAAATATTAAGGGTAAATTGCACTGACATTCCCCTTCTTTTGGAGAAACTAGACTCGCTACACCCTATTTTAGGGAAATGACACTCTACTCCTAAATTTGCAAAATAATTAACACTCTGCCCCCCTTTTCCCAATTTTTAAAGGAATATTCCTCACTTAAACTTAAATATAATTGAAATATAATTTTTCTTTTTAACTCTAGTTAGTTAGGCATTAGTTAAAAATAAATAAATAAAAAAAGAAAAAGGGGTTGATTGTTAATTATTTTGCAAATTTTGGACCGGAGTGTCATTTCCCCAAAATAGGGTATAGCGAGTTTAATTTTCCCAAAAGAAAGGGTGTTAGTATAATTTATCCTAAATTAAAATAATTATGAATTTATAAAAAAGGTTATAATTATAATATGGTTAATTTAATGAGTGTAAATGAGAGTTTTGTATGTCAATTAGTTATTGGACTCTTTGTTTTCCTTATTATGAGCTACTAGACTGGCTATAAGCGCAATGCGCGGCTCTTTTTCATTGTTTTTCTATAAATATGTTCCTAACAAAGCAACTTAACCAAGAAGAGGGAAGAAATAATAACAATAATGAAAGGAAAAAAAATAAGAAAGAAAAGAAAGTGTATAATAGAAAATGTAAATAATTTTGTTTTGCGCTTAAAAATAGAAATGATTTTTATTATATTTCATCAAATGTATTAGACTAAGCCTATAAAGATAACTACCAATAACTTTCTAGCCTAGTTGCATCAATTCCTTTCAATGGGGGTTACTATCTCGGGGTTACATTCACTTAGAAAAAAAAAAAAACTCACTTCACATCTTTTATGAATTTTAGCCTGTGTTTGGATCCTCCACTTAAAAGTGATTTCATGGATTTTTATGCATAGAATGCATTCTGCAAAAAATCTAAGGTGTTTGGTTGGGATTTTGGAAAATGCAAAATGTATTCTAAGTAGAATGCATTTTGCAAATTCTCATTTCACTACAAAAATAGTTGCTATTTGCGACGAAACTTTTTTTACAGTCAATAAAAGCCGTCAGAAAAAATAGTATTTTCGATGGCGCATCTCTTTTGTTGGAAATGTTTCCTCAAAGTTTGAAATACTTTGTGGACTTTTTCAATTTTTATTGAACAATTGACACTACTTTGTGGACTTTTTCAATTTTTAGTACTTATGATATTTTGCACTTATTTGAATTTGAACTATTATGGATCAGTGTTTTTCACTTGAATGAATTTTTTTTAGAAGATTAATATTTTTGGTTTATATGTGAAGTATTCTATATACAGGAATATTGATATTTTAAAAATATATAAATATGGCATAGTTTTTTGCGATGGAAATTTTGTCGTAAATAATAATCAATTACTTTTTGTGACGACAGAATTTTGTCACAAAAATATATATTATTTGTTTTCGACGGATAAGTGTCGTCACAAATATAATATTAACGACGACAATTTTGTTGTCGAAAATTATTTTATTAATGACAGAATATTTCCGTCGGAAATAAGGTTTTAATGAGGGCCAAAGTTCGCCGCAAAAGGTAAGTCGTCACCTAATGCAAGAAAAAGATTATAGTATTTTTTACGGACAATATTTGTCGCAAAATGGTCCAATATTAACGACGGCCATAGTTCGTCGCATAAGGATTCTACATTTACGACAACTATTGTTTATCTCAAAGTGTTCAAATTTTTTTGACGGTCATACTTCGTCACAAAAGGTTATAGAATTTACGATGGCTATTGTGCGTCGCAAAAGATATATGGTCGCCAAATTCCCTCGTTTCAAATAGTATTTTCGACGAAACGTATTTAGTATTTACAATGGCGGTTTGCCATTGTAACAAAATATTTTCCGACGATTAGTTTGTAATATAGCTTTCTCGACAAGGCTTTTTCCGACGATGGTTGACGGCTATTTGCCGTCGCAAAAAGTTTTTAACGACGGCCTTTCATATTTTAACGACAAACATCGACCGTTGCTAAAAAACTTGTTTTTTGTAGTGTTTCTAGAGCAGAAGTCAAAATCCAAAATATTTTGGATTTTGATTCTAGTTTTTACTTTTAATTTTTGCTAAAATAAATAGGACCCACTTACAATAGTTTATTACCTGAATAACTCTTTTTTCCTTGCTTAATTTTTCTCTTTCTTTCTTTTATTTTCCTTCCCTCTCTTTTGTTCCCTACTTTTTCTTTTTTTTATGTGTTCCCTATTTTTTCTCTTTCTTTCTTTTATCTTTGAAAAAGTATTCTCATTTTCTCATTTTGTATCAAAGAACCAGGATGATTTGGAATGATCGTTAGTAATGTTTTTTTCTTTGTTTAATGTAAACTTGTTATGATGTGCTTTTTCCAGCACTTTATTTGTAATGTTTGGATTTTATGTCACATTATGTTTTTTCTTTTATTTGTAATGTTTGGATGTTATATAAAAGAGAGAGAGAGAGAAAAAAAAAAAACTGAGAAATGGGGGAGGGGTGTGAACTGTGAGGAGGAAATGAGAGAAAAAAAATGAGATGGGTGAGGGGGATGTATGTGTGTGGTGGGGGAGAAGAAAAAAGAAAGGTAGGGGGTACATGGGTGGTGGGGAAAAAAAAAAGGAAATAAAAAAGAAAAAAGAAATGGGGAGTGGGGAGTGGGGTTTACGTGTATGGTGGGAAAAAAGGGGGAGTGAAAAAGAAAGAAGAAAAAAAATTTGAAAGGGAAAAAACTAAATTGGTTTTATTTGTATGTTCATTTTGTTTGGTGCAAAGTGTAGAATTGTGAAAATTTATTTAGAGGATGTCTATGATATTTTTTTTTTATCATAAATGGTTTGTGTATATCTCTATTGCACACACAATACACATTTCTCTATATTTTTTTATTACATTGTTCAAATTTTATAAAAATGTGTGCAAGGAGATGTGCACAAATCATGACCTATTTTTTTTATTAGTAGACATTAATTTAAATCATAACGTAATACTCTATTTCTTTATTACATTGTTAATTTTGTGTTGGTAGTAAATGTATTTTTAGCCTTGTATTGAGATATTAAAAAAAAAATGTTAATTACATAATGTATACTAATAATATATTATTTAATAGGAAAAATGCATTCTTTAAAATACCAACCAAACATAATTATTTTCAGCATAATCACTTCTTATAAATAATTTCAATATTTTACCAAACGCACTATTTTCATCAAAATGCATTCTAGCAAGAATGCATTCCTAAAATAGAGGATCTAAATACAGGCTTAATCACTTTGGTGAACTTCAATTGTTATATACATGGATTCCAAATATTCAGAGGTTCCCCATTTCAATTTGTCACATATTTATCCCGTCTATACATTTTTTGACTTTTTTTGTTTCTCTTTTTTTTTGGGTAATTTCTTGCTTATTAATAATCATAGATCTAGAAATAATATTTGTGACCTTAGAAGTTCATCATATAATAAATTGGTCGACGAAGATAAAAATGACAATGTCATCTTAAGTCTAATACGTATCTTAGGAAAATTTAACACAGAGAACAAAAATGTTAAGATGTTATTCCTCTGCCCCTAAAACAAATCTACAATTGTCCTTTTTTGGTTATCTCTAAATGATAGTTCATTGATGTCCTAAATCTAAGATAATTTGAATGTTGCCTCATCAATTCCAATATGAGTGATGAAATATAATTTATGCTTAACACTTCCCCCCAAAATATATATTAAACATATACTTACCACGCAATTTAGCATATCCAATTGTATAAAAATAAAAAGATCAAGTCAAACTAAATTTTATATGCAATTAGATAGTATCAGAAATTGTAAAAAAAAAAAAAAGGCATTTTTGGTTGCATAAAATAAAGGATTACAACTTAACCAAGCAAAAATACTTTTGAATGTAAAATATACATACGTCGTAAAATTATATTCTAAACGATTTGTGGATCTCGGGAATTGAACTCACACCCTCACAGAAGGGTGAGACTTTTTGGGGAGAAAAATGACCACTGGGCCAAATGTCCAAGTTGTAATTTAAATGCATATTTGAAACAACATATTATAACTATTGTGTTTAAGGAATAAAATAAATGGGTTAAAAAAATATATATAAGGTCATGTTGACATTATTTGGCAATTTCAAAGTCATGGAATATGAATGATTTGGAAAACTGATTTGCAAATGAGAAATTCAAAATTAATATATATATATATATATATATATATATGAAGAAGAAATTTGAAGGGACATTTTTTATGTTTCAAATAATTAATTGCCATATATATTATATAGATAGATATTGACACATATTAACTCATCACAATTAAGGAGCAATAAAATACACTATTAAAGCTTCATTATTTATAAGTTACTTTATTTTATTTTTTCCCTTGGTGAAACAACGAGAAATTATTCAGTCCACCGGCTGAATCACGTCATCCGTTCACCATTCCAATAATTAAATGACATGTGTGATAATTAATACAGTCAGCTTGGGGCTATTTGGTCATTTTAAAAGTATGAGGTTAATGGTTAAAAACTAACTATATTAATTATCAAGTTGACTGTATTAATTATCAGACATGTCATTTAATTATTGGAATGGTGGACAGGTGAACCACGTCAGCCGGTGGACTGAATAATTTCTCGTGAAACAACATATTTTTTTGAAGTATGAATATAGGAAATTAGTGGAATTAATAGTTCACATTTAATATTGCACATTTAAGGGCATTACTTTTTTTTTTTTTCATTTATTATAGATAAATGGCAAATACGTGGCAGCATTTATCCAACTAAGCTACCAACGTGTCATGCAGTAAGAAACTGGTATTAATATTCACTAAAATACTTAGGGAAACTTCATTGTCATTGTAAAATTCTTATGATTATGTTTCTTTATTGTGAAATAAATAAATTAGATTTTGCCACGTTATCAAAATTTAAACAAACTAGTATTATGCCCGTGCAAATGCAAGACTTAATAAAAAAAATATAAACAAAATATATATATATATATATATATATATATATATATATATTATATATATATATATATATATATATATAATATTTAAATAAAATAGATTTAAATTTATTATAAAAAATTATTTTTTAAGTTACATGAGAAAAATATTGCGTAAGTTATGTTTAATCAAAAAGAAAATATTATAATATATTTTAAAATAGTTTAAAATATAAATGAAACTCAATTTAAAAATTTAACACTTTGATATTTAAGTTTTAATTGGATTAGTATTTTAAATATTTCTTTAAAAAACTATTTAGTAATAGAGTTTTCACTTAATGTGTAAATTACTTAAAAAAAACGATATTAATACTTTTAAAGTTCTTATAATGAGTCGCGTGACGAGATTATGTAGTATAACTTGTAATATTTTACATAATCTTACAAGCACGACATATAATACTCTAATTTTATTATTAAAAAAAATTAGTAGATTATTAATTATAATCTTTTTTACAATTTCAAAAAACTTTTGGTAATATAATTTTAATAGAGAAATATGTTTGAAACTCTGGAGATAAAGTTTCACTTAGAGCAAGTTTTTAAACATTTAAAAGTACTAGTGTATGTCAGGAAATAGTGAGAAAAAATTAAAAAGGAGAGCACATCCACTTAATGCAACCACCACATGTGATGTGGTACACAACTTTTATTATATATTATATGATTTAAACATGAACTTATATAATACTCTCTCTAACCCAAATTGTTAGTTCTCTATTTCATTTTGGGAAGTTCCAAAATATAGTCCTCTTTGAAAAGTCAATAAATACATTTCCTAACTTACTCCTTACTTTATTTAAAAACTCAATACTCCTTCACTAGAGTTTAAATTAAGGAGGATAGTTTTGGAAACTTGTACCTTTTTATGTAAAAAAGACAATGAAAAATGATTCCCTTAAAATAGTATGTTCTAAATAGGACCAACAATTTGGGAGGGAGGGAATATCAAATTTTATTGTGAAGGTTTTGGTGACAATAACTAAGTGATTGATTATTATATAACTTCACAATTCTCATATAGTGTACTAGAGGCTTATAGTTTCACATGAAAATTTTTTTTTTTTTTTTTTTGGTTTAGATAGAGTTTATATTACTTTTAGTTAAATTGATATATTGAGG
Organism: Fagus sylvatica; assembly: GCA_907173295.1. Lineage (NCBI taxonomy): Eukaryota > Viridiplantae > Streptophyta > Magnoliopsida > Fagales > Fagaceae > Fagus > Fagus sylvatica. The sequence goes on from OU015763.1 coordinate 13,318,925, forward strand.
TTGTTGAAACAATTTAAAAATTTAATGGTTTTAATTTATTTATTTTTTTTAAATAGGTTTTAATTTAAAACAACCCCAAATATAATGAGAATTTATTCTGTAAGTCTTAAAAAGGTATATCCACTTGGCTAATCATGACATTTAAAACGAAAGCTTATATATATATATATATATATATATATATATATATATATATATATATAATGTAGAAATCATAATCTAATAATACACACACACTTTTGTATAAGGGAGATCAAACCCACACCCACTTAGAGGGATGATAATCAAAGGGGATGGGGCTACACCACGGGGCTGAAGGCCTAATATTATATAGTATATGGTATTGAATAATATTGTTTTAATATCTATTTAAATTATTGACGATTTTATAGTAAAATTCAATCAACTCATTTCAAAATAATAAAAGAATAGGATTTGATCAAGAACTGATGGTAGAGTTATTCTAAGATTTCTAGATGATTTTAATTATTAAAAAAAAAAAAATGATTTCTAATAGGCAGAGTGATTATATATATATATATATATATATATATTAGACTTAATGTCCAAAAAAGGTAAAAACTTGTGTGGTTCAGTGTCATTAGTCAATTACTTGTTTTAAGGAGCATGGAGCCGACTCAAGTTTGGGTGCTCCTATTTTTATGGACTAAACCTTTAAAAGGTATATACTAGAAAAATAAAAAAAATAAAAAAATAATAATAATAATGGGACCACGACCCCCAAGTGGCATATGTGGCTCTTCCCATGTCGTCCTCCCCAACTTATTGAAGTGAAATAATTTAATGCACTGATGTGCTTTCACTTCCCTTTCACATAATAGAATCATATCTGGGTCTTATTTATTTAAGAGAATTAAGAAAAGAGGTTAAAAGAGCGGCCACCTTCAATAGTCAAGACCAGTCATGACGTTGATAGTGTCGGCAACTATTCAGAGACCTTTTACCGGAGGCTGGTGGTGGTGGTGAGATACATTTTGATTTTTTAATATTTATTTTATAAAAGTGAAATAAATAAGATTAAATAGGGAGTTAATTTGTAGACATAGACTGGAGCAAAGAGAGTGTGACATAAGATTTTGATTCCATAAATAATTATTACTCCAAATTAATAAATTAAAACGAATCATTTAATATAAAATTTAGTTTTTTAAGTAACTTTTAAATTAAATTTGCATTATATTTTTACATAAATGTGTACTATTATGGACATAATTTTCTTCGAACAAACTACTTTGGCCAAATTTATTTTCCCATATATTTTGTTCTTGATCTTGAGCTTGTTTACATTCCAATATTAAAGCAAAGATCATTAATTCTATTTGTTATATATTTATTTTTGTTAACTGTCCATGAATCAAAGATATTTGATATCGTGAGTTTCAAAGTTTTTTTTTTTTAATCAAATATGGTTAAGAGATTGGGGGTTGGGTTAAATGGGTTAAAATATGGTATTTTAGACATTTCACATAGGTTATATTAGTATTTAACAAAAAAAAAAAAAAAAAATTGTTTGAGATAAGTTGCAAAGTTTTAAAAAATAGAAGGAGACATTACTCAGTTCAATAAAGAAAAAAAGAATTGAAACTAACCTAATACATAAAAAGGGAAAAATACAATTTGCCTTTATTTATATAATTTGAAGAATAATCTGATTTAATATATGATTTTCTAACCCGTCATGTCATGCAGTGGATTAAATTAGATTTTCTAATTTTCCCTTCTTACTTTCTTTTGTAAAACCAAGGCACCGTTTTTTGTTCTTTCTTTTTTTGGAGACTAAACAAAGCATGGCACCATTCAATGCTAGTATTTCTTATCTCCTGCCGTGACTGTTACAAGAATTTATCAGACATTACTAGGCAATAGTAAAAAACAAAACCCATGTGCATGTCCACAGAAAAGCAAACTTTTTTGTGCATAATTTAGCTAGTTGGACAAATGCTTGTGATTTTAATGGGCCAATCTCCATCTCTTCAATTCTCAATTGGATTTTTGTAAGAGAAGATGTCATTGACCCTTCCTCTATATAATTTTCTCTCTATTTTTCATAATACATAATACAAAATATCCTTACTCATAAAAAAAAAAAAAAAAAAAAAAACCCATTTGGTAATGCATTATTGCATTTATTTACTTATTTCTAAAAGAATGATTGCTCATGTAGAAGTCTAGAAATCCTAATGGTCTTGTAACTTAAGTCATACTTTTCTCCAAATATGAGGAAGTCTTTGATTTAACCCACATATGTGTTGAATTTTGAAAGATTGTGAAATACAGAAATTAAGGGCATTTCAATAATTTGTTAAAAATAAAAATAAAAAAAGGTTTTAAACCTCATCACGACATTTTTGTACAACAAAATGTTAATGCAATTTTTCCCCACTAGTTGCACATACAACATGTGTTCTATGGAATCCACACTCTTATAGAGGATGGGAGAGAGAGGAGGAGGAACACCACTGAACCAAATATCCTGTGTATGATGTCATAGATTCAAAAGATCTATCAAAGCATATATTACTTGAGCCTTGTCCACTAAACCACAATGGTGATGTATAATGTATTTATGAAGGATTTAACGTGTCAAAGCTGGTAGTGGTGGGATTTAATAGGGATCTTTCTCTCAGACTTATGGTATATATGTCACCGTTCATACCCTTCATACCCTTCATGCCCCTCGATGATTGAAAAAAGCTAAATATTTTACATTTTCATATATGAATATTATCATAACTAGGTTTGAAAGAGAAAGATGACCTTCTAACGGATTATTTTTTTTATTTTATACATTAAAAGGAAATTTGTAGCAAAATTTATTATAAAAACAAATTATAGATAATTTTTTGGATTCAAAATAATGTTGTGCTCCATTTTAATAGATGATTGAAATTTAAATGTATTAAAAAAACATTTATTTTGTGTTTTTTTTCTTTTATTTATATTATGTTAATTTTTTTTTTTTTTTTTATAATAATAATATATTTATATTTTATCAATACTTAATAGATACAAGTTTAGATTTTCTATATTAATTTAGTTTTTAATACTTTATTTCTTTCTTTTTTCTTGAAATATGATTTTTATTTTTCTTCATGGCCCTAGAAATGAAAGCCTAATGTACTAATTAAGGATCATTCTACAATACTCACACTTTTTTTGTGGGTATGGTACCCACTCAATTAGTACCATCAAATGTGATATAAGTACCATCATATGTGATGTTGGTACTATCCAATATGATATTGGTACTATCTTATTTTTTATATATATTAATTTAAATAATAAATAAAAATGGTAGGTACCATAATATGTAACATTAATACCATTAATGTAAGATTTTATCTATTAGAAGTACGGTACCACATGAGTACTGTAGAATTACCCACTAATTAATTCTCCATTTACTGCCAATCATGTCTTCCGGTTTATCAATAGTTCCATTGATCTCTGTTTCCTTTGATAGTTTTTAAACTTTTTGTTTGATAAGATGGGAATGTGTTAAATTCTTTTTCCCTATTGTTCTATTTGAAGAGTACCTAATTTATTTATTATTTCAAAAAAAAAAATTTATTTACTTAACAGAAAGAAAGAAAGAAAAAAAGCGCTTCTGTGGAGGGACTGAGACGGTGACACATTATCCTATCTTCCCCACAAAAGCTAAGATTTAAGTTCTTTGGTTAGAAGTTGGGAAGTTCTAAAGCTCGTTGGGTTGGGTAGGGAATCATAACTTTTCGAAAAATACTCGTAGACCTTCCCTTTCAATTAATGTCCTCTTTTATAGTTAGGTCATTAATGACTTAATGTGCTGCCTTCTAATGTTTTATCTGTTATGAAAGCTCTTTAATCGTTATCTGGATGACATTGACGCTCGAACAAGAAACAAAAAGGTGCGTTTGGAATTTGGATAGAAACAAAACAAGTGGCAAAAAACTAAAAAAGTCTTACATCATTTGAAAATAACGGAACCAACTTAACGCCATTTAGCTCTTTTTTCCGGGATAGGATACTCTCCATTTGAAAATCTCTCAATTTGTCCATTTTATGATTCAGATTTTATTTCACAAATCTAACGGTGTACAGAGTGTCTCGTTATTTAAAAATTTTAAATGACATGACAATCTGTATATTGTTAGATCTGAGATATTTAATCTAGACCATGAAATGAAGACTTTCTATTTCATTTCAAATGGAGAGAATCCTTGTCCTCTTTGATGAGCTGGTTCCCTTTAAATGATGTAAGATTTTTTTTGTCACTTGTTTCATTTCTATTGGGCATTGTGCTCCGGGACTACCTAATAATTTTCCTAGAATTTGAGTCCTATAGGCTTCGATATGTGAACTTAAATCTAAATATATCTTGTTTAAATGGTTTAAAAGCCCAAGAATTTGGATTTGGGCCAAATCGATCCATCAAGATTTTTTAGATTCAAAATCCTTATATTCCAATTTCCAGCCTCTAGGAAAAGTTTATAAATTGATTACTTTTTTCATTCCAGGTGTTCGTTGCCTGGATCAACCATACAATCAATAGCATCATTACTGTGTACATTAATTCCTTAGTCCAAACCCAATTTAAAGGATGTCAATCCGCAGTGCATGGAGGGAGTATCACCAGCCGGCTTGGGCAGCCTTGAACCAAAAAAATGGGGCTATTGCACAGGGAAAAGGCACACATGGCTGAGCAGGCCCAAAGTATTTGGACATGATCAATTTTATGACCAAGACCTTTGAGTTTGAGGTCTTCCTTAGGCCCCAATCAAGCTTGCTTTGTGTTGATTCTAAGAAAAGGTGAAAGAAGCTGATCGCCAAGTTTGACACTGTCCCAGTTGACAATTCCAGCACACCGTTTAGTAAGACAAAAGAATTATCTAAGAAGTGGAAATTGAAAATTACATTTCTTGATTCCTCTGCGAAAAAATAAACACAATATAGTATAGAGGGACTTTTTTTTTTTTTTTTTTCCAAGAAAAGTATTGAATATAGTTAGGCTGGTGGTTTAAGTTACATTGTTACTGCTAAATCAAGCAATTGATTCACGTAATTGTCACACTGGCTCCACTTAAATTTAGTTCTCAAGGACAAATTTAGAAATCTATACCTGTCATCTTATTGCTTTTTCTAAAGTCTATGCAAGCAAGAAAAGGTTACACAAGTTTAAAGAAACATGCTAAATTGGACCTAATTTCACTGCCAACATATCATGATACATATGGTCGTGCAAAAACTTATTCGTATTCTTCTATGATGTATGATCGAAAATATTCAAACACTTGATATTTCTTGTGTTCAGTGTTCATGACGAGAATGATATACTAAATTGGTGCTTCAATGATACCAAATACACATAATCGAACTTCCTATAGCATGACCAAAACTCCTATAAAAAGTGTAACCCATTTCTTCTTATAATGAATGTGAAACTGGGATGGAGTTCAAGAGAAGAAACAAAAAATTATCATTCCTTAAAGTGTTGAAGGAAGCTTCGGCTAAAAGAAAATGGAAGGGAAATGATAGGAACAAGAAACAAGGAAATTTCCAAAAGTGCATAAATTTAAAAAAGGTTGATAATGACATTTTCTTTTTTTCCCATTATATCAAGTACATATTATCAATTAAGATTTCTTGTGTAAATGGTCTGTTATATTTCCCATAAACAAACAAGAGAAAGAAAACTTATTTATTTCTCACTTCCCTCTATAACAAGTAAATAGTTATTGGAGATTATGAAACACATGAATGAATGATAAGATTTCTTGTGTAAATGGTCTGTTATATTTCCCATAAACAAACAAGAGAAAGAACACTTACTTATTTCTCACTTCCCTCTATAACAAGTAATAAATTATTGGAGATTATGAAACACATGTATGAATGATAGCCTACCAAGAGCATAATCCAAAGACCTCATGGATGGTTGTGGAGTGCATAAAATTCCCACTTTCGCATTGTTTGGAAGAGGTAATTGGTAGGTAACCTTATCTTCAATTTTTTTGGAGGCTAATTCCTAGACTCGAATCCGTGACTTGTTGCTTTTGGTGAAAGGCACTTGTCATCGCACTAAGATCCAACCTTTAATATAAATACCTCATTGAGATACAGAAAAGTTATTTGTGGTGATAAAAGCTTAGTAAAGATAGAACACCTCAGGCACCAATAACTTACCCATAAATTCAAAATGGTTGTGAGAATTCAAGGACATGAGAAGTAGATTTAGCATGAGATAAGATGCCCTGGATCTAGATACCAATTGAACAATTATACCAAAGTCCTAATAGAAGTGCAGAGAACAGATAAGAGTATAGAGGAATAAATTGAGAATATAAAACTGAAGATTTGGAAACCATAGCATACTACTGCTGTTTCTACCAAAATAATGGCTTAAGGTAGAAGATTTCCTACCTTTGTTGAAGAGTGGGTACAGATGGAATAGACCATGACCTTTTCTTTTTTTTTTTTTTTTTTTTTTTTTTTTTTTTTAAGTTCAAGAAAACAATTGACATTAATCTGAAATCAACATATACTGATAGGGAGATAACCATCAACACTAATTCACACACAAGACATTATACATTATGCCAAATTTTACATACATGATAGATGGTTGTGGTTGATGGAGACGAGAAGGTATCTCGTATATTCGATATATGGATCGGTTCTCTCACATTGTCTAGATTCCACAACTGTGTGGGGCTCACACACTGTGAGAGAGAGGATGAATATATCAGATACATAAAATAATTATCAAATATTTTCTTCCAGCAAAAAACAATAATAATAATGATCAAATAGAAACTCCTCAATTACCAAAACAGAAAAGATGAATTTTAGGCCTTGATTCCACAGGTAAAACAACACTCCTCAATACCCAAAAAGACTAAAATTGGTTGCAGAAGAGTAGAAGCAATTGAGAACCCACTACAATCCATTACCAAGCTTCAATTTGTGGTTTCCAAGACAGGAAATTCTAGACAGAATATGAAAATCGATAAATTATTTAAAACCTATATATTCCAATTGAATATCAAGAACTAGTTAACATTGGGAGAGTAGGCACATTGCCTAAAAAATATTCCAGCATCAACTAGAAGGAGCAAAATAAAATTTCACAAGTATCCCAAGTACATTAAATGATTAATTTCTATGGAAACTATTGGGCATAAACTCACTGTAGCACAACAGGAACAAAAACACTAGTGGAGTAATATTTTCAATAAAATGGAAAGATGCAAGACACTTCACTACTGATGTAGGAAAATTCAATCTTAGCTGAAAATAAGGAATTTCCTATACCATGAAAATGAAAACGAAATGTCATAACAAACGAAATGCCGTGTACGTTTAAGTCTGGACAATTGCAAGTAAAATGTAGATAACGCTTCTGACAAGGGGGAGAACAAAGAGAAGTCAATTTAAAAATTATATTAAGTTGGGTACTGATAGTGATTGGG
>OU015763.1:13326493-13328993 GCA_907173295.1 Fagus sylvatica
AGGAGAACTGATAGAGAGAGACGATGAGGAAGAGAAGAAAAAGGGAAAAAAAAACAAAGAAAGAGGAGAACTGATAGAGAGAGACGGTGAGAAAGAGAAGAAAAGGGGGCAAAAAATTGAGGAAAAAGAGTTAAAGTGATACGTGTAAAAGAAGAAAGAAGATAAAAGGATAAGATGGAGATTTGTGGAGAGAGAAAAAAAAAGAAGATAAGAAGATAAAAAAATATTTATTTATTTTGTATTTTTATTATTTAAAAAAATTAATTAATAATGTAATGATAAAATTATAATGAAATTGTTAATTTTGTATTGATAGTAGATTAAAGGGTGAAATCCTCTACAATTGTTATAGGTGCAACCAAGTCTAAAAAGCAAAACTATGTACCAAACATAATTTTTTTTTTTTACAATCTTGAATTCAAATCAGGATTAAAGTTCCAACTTGAATACTAAAAAAGTCACGAAACTAAAACAGAAAACGAAAACATGTATCAAACAGGCCCCAAATGTCTGTTTGATTTTGACAAGAAGTTCAAGTGTGTTTTGATTTAATTTTTCCCCAATATATATATAATTAATTTGGAATTTGATTATGTTATAGCTGTTGGAATTTTGCATTGAAGTTATTGGTTTGTGAGAGCTAATCACCACAGAATTCAGCCCAATGGCATCGCATTCTATGTCAATGTCAATGATAATAATAATCATTCATGATTCTACTGTGTCAAACATGATCACTCTCCTACTGAGCAAACATGATTCTGTTTATTTATTTTTAATTAGGGTGGGCACTTTTCCTATATATATGCTGGAATTTTTTCCTTAATTTGTGTGCCAAAGAGTGAGAGAGAAACATGGTGAACATTTTTGTAGTATTCAAGCTACTGTTACGTGGACTAATGAAGCTAGCCGGGGTGAGACCCCAAAGAGTGGAAATCGAGCTAGGAACAGTGTAGAGGCCCCTTTTTTCGGTCCACAACAGACCAAGTCCAAAACCCCAGAAATTTGCCAAAGGCCCAAAGCCCATCAGGCCCAATGGTCCACGGCAGCAAGAATGTAAAGAGAAATGGCTTTCAGCCATCAACCAAGCCTAAGGCCCAAAAAAGAGAAACCCAGCCCATTCAATCCATAGACTCATGTTAGCCAAAGTAGCACCAGAAAGTTCAAAATAATTCAAAAAAGAGAAGGAAAATGGTTATCATGTGAAACCCCATTTTTCCCTCCTCTCTTGGCGCAGAGCTCGAGGCACTGAAGGGAGACATTTCCAAGATGAAGAATCAGATTTCCAAAACTTCATGATTATAGTAAAGGGCTGGTTTTCTTCATTAATCAGCAGATATAGAATATGCCTCCAGGAAAAATGGTCTGCGGCAACACCAATGAAAACAAGAAATGATGAAGAAAGTGGCTGGTCCTCAACATTGTCCATTGGTCTACAACGAACTCCATCACAAAACCATTTGCGGTAACAACCAGCAGAAACAAGCATTGATTCAAGAATTGATTAAGAAGATGAGACAAGAATCGAAAAGACCAAGAGGTCTGCCATGGCCGCCCAAACCAGCATCAACCAAGGGCAACGACCACCGTAGCCCAGCACTTCGGTGGTCCTTGCTCATCCTCACCATGGAGCTTAGGAAGCACGGTTTGGAGGTAGGGGAATCAATCTACTGAAATTTCATTTGATCTGCCGCAACATAAAATGCATTGATCTGCTGGGAAACAATGCCAAAAATGGTAAGATCAAATTTAATTAATGCAAAACGTATGTGAGTCAAGTCAATCCAATTACTTCAGCCCATTACCAAACATTTAATGCTCATTACCTCCCTCCTCATAAATGAGCCAAAGATCCGCCGTCCGCCGCAGATCAAGTCAAATCTGCAGCAAATGAAAACCATCAGTCCTTCTATTTCTCGGATAAACAATGATTCTCATGATGAAGAGGATAATGAATGAAATCACTATGCATGAATACCACTATAAATAGAGGTGAGAAAGAGAAAGAAGGGGTTGGTCAGCTGGTTGGTGAAGTTTCAGACCAAAATTAACTCCTCCATAAAAGCTGACTTCAAAAGCTCGAAGAAAGAAGATAACTAAAAAAGAGTCTACAGGACACTTCCCGTAGGTCTACGGTAGACCAGAAAATACTTTTAGTCTCCCACAACAGAACGAGTCATCCCTTTACCCACCAAACACTTACACCAAACACTTAACCCAATCCATAATACTGACTCATGTACGTTTTTGCACAGTAAATGATTCTCTTCTTACTCCCAAATCTCCTAAGTTCCATGATTTATTATATTCATTTGATCTGTTCCTATTTTTTGTGAGTCACAGAGAAAGCCCAGTATGTTGTGCTCAGTTTCTTGATCTACGGAATTGACCCCTGAACTTTGTTATTTATTATATGTGCTATGTCCACTGCCACCCATCGTGGACTCCTGAAGAAGCTAAGTCTGTTGTGTTCAATTTCGGTCTACGGGATTGACTTTCT
>OU015763.1:13336493-13438569 GCA_907173295.1 Fagus sylvatica
CCAAATTAATTGGCATGGAAAAGGAAAGTAAATCAGCCAATTAATTGGTCTGATTTTGGAAAGTAATCAGCCCCTTTCCCTTTCTAAATCCTCGCAAATATTCAGCCATTAATCAATGCCATTTCTGAGGGAATTAGGCCCAATTAAGCATGATCAGCCCCATCAGTAGCTTGGATTAAATTTATGACGCCTTCATCTTCTTTTGGGCCAAGCTTGGAATGCCCCGTTGTAGAATCAGCCCAAATATCTTGAATCAGCCCATTAAGTGCTTCTTTGATCTTCTTGGATCTTGCTCTAGTAATTGGCCCAACTGGAACATGCAATGGATCCTTTAATAGTGCTTGTTGATTCTCATCAAAAGATTTTTAAAATATATTACTACCTAAAAAAAAATGTCAGAAACACCAAAATTAGCTAAAAAAAATATCAAAGAGGAAAAGATAATTCTCATTTCGGTTGAAATGTTTCTAAAACACCCAACAACAAAAAAAACTCAGAATCTCAGATGTGTTGCAGTGATGGCGTGAGAGGCATTGTTGACGACTTTTCTCATTGCTCTTGAATTAACGAAGAGTTGAAGACTGTTTCTTCATTATTATTCACTTCGAGCTCCTATAATAATGATTTTGTGTGTTAAATAATCAATAAATTATCCATGAAATAAAGTAAAAATTCAATATACTATATTTTTTATATACTTTATATGACTATATTTCTATTAGCTTCCCTAATATACTGCTTGTGTACATGGAAAGTTTACTCTCTTTTTTTCATTTAAAATTTTCATTATCTATAAAAATATATATATATATATTTCTATTAATTAAAGAAATATACCTTAAAAAACAAAATTTATCCAAAAAAATAATTAGCAGGCAAGTACCAAACTATCAATACATAAGCAAAGGAAAATATTTTTAAGTTACAAGTTGAAACATCATGAAATGTTCATAACTAAAATAGTTTAAATTAACTTCATGTGTCACGCTTCCAAACAAACCTCATAAGAAAAATTGGATTAAAATAATTTAAATAAAATCTATAAGGAAAAAAGAACTTCAAACAATTAATGAAAAATAGCAATATAACCCAATTTGTGATGAATTATATAGTAACTGTTATAATTGAGGGCCTAATGAGTTGTTTTAGGGCAAAAACAAATACAGATGATGTGATTTAGTACTTTTTTAGTCTAAGAAATATCTAATGAGTTGTGTTTGGACCAAAGCCACCTAAATAATTAAAACCATGCCAATAACCATAGTCCAAAATTTATTTAGCCTAAAAAAATAAAAAATAAAAAAAAATGCTTGGATTGTCTTATCCTACTAATCCTGCTTCTCCAACAATCCTTATGCGAATCCTATGATCCGGATCGCAATTTTGATAACCATGTCTACAACATATATACAAGTTTAGTGGGTGTTAGTTCAATAAAGCATTTTTTATTATATTTATGTATTGGATTAACAAAATATAAAAGTGTTTTTTATTTTTTATTTTTTTTATGTAAGGCATAAATTCCTTGTCTAATTCATATGAGGGGGATCGAATCTACCCCTTCACAAAAGGATTGTCAATAGGGGAAAAGGGACACCATTGGGTGCCAAATGCGTAGTGGATATAATTTGATAATTTTTTTATTTTTTATTTTTTTTAGGGCACTCAAAAGCCAATAAAAATACTACTATAGCCTAATTCTAATTTCTAAATATGGAGAATTGAACCCACAACCTCGTAGAAGGATTAAAACCAAAGAGGAGGGAGACACTACAAAACCAAATATATGGATATAATTTGATAGTTACATGTTACAACAATGAAAACTGAATGTAAATTTTGAATTTTGATTCTCTTTCCATAAAGAAAAGTTTAACAATTCCATTTGCAAGCTAGAAAATATAATTAATAAGAGTGATATCATTCATGTGCTAACCTATTATATTTTGACAAATTTTGAAAAAATATATCTCCAATCTAGTTGGAAAGGAAGTTATAAAAGTCATACGGTTTTTTCTTTTTCTTTTTTGAATAGAAGAAAGAAAAGCATACAGGTTTTGACTTGTGTTGTAAGGTTGGGTCATGTTAATATTATTATTATCCACATTGTGGATTAATAATATAACCATAAGATACATACAAGGGAACTTACTACACAGGAAAATTTGTAATTACAAAAAGAAAAAAGAAAAAAGAAAAGAGATTGCTCTCAAGACCATTTGTCAAAAAGTAGGGTCCTACCCAAGGAAGCATGGGTATGTTTTCGAGTATAGATACGAGTACAGTACAGCGTTACGTCAATTTCTAAAAAATTAGAGTATGGGGATAGCGGGATTTTTTTTTTATTAAATATTTTTATATATTATTATGCATATATTTTTAAACATATGTGAATTTAACAACATTTATGGATAATAAAATACATCTATTGCCATATATTACAAACTAAGATTCAAAAGAGTAAATAAAATAAGTGTTTAAACATTTCCTGATAATAGAAATCCTTGTAAATTTCTTAACAATGTAATATTAAAAAAACAAATCTTGATAAAATGATCTGATTGTTTATTTAAAACAAAAAAATCAAACATGGTATTTTTGTAAATACACAAGTATATAAGGGTATTTGTAGCCTAGGAAGCTTCCAAGAACTTCCTTTCAACTTCAATATTCAATATTCACGTGAGTCCTTGCCTTTCACTATTTTTATTTTCTCAACTTTCCTAATTTTTTTTTATTCCTTTCTCCTTGTCTCGCCGTACACTCTCTTCCCTCTTAATATTCTTTTGGGAAAATTACATTTTAAGCCTTATAGTTTAGGGGTGTAACAAATTAAATCCTATAATTTCAAAATTAACAAATTAAATCCCGAAGTTTCAAAAAGTAACAAATTAAACCTTCAAGTTTCAAAAAATAATAACTTAAATCTCAACCCATATAAGTAAAATAAATGTTTAATTTGTTACTTTTGAAACTATGAGGTTTAATTTGTTACTTTTTGAAATTTTGGGGTTTAATTTGTTACTTTTTGAAACTTTGGGGTTTAATTTGTTACTATTTGAAACTTCGGTTTTAATTTGTTATTTTTTATATAGAGTTTAATTTATTACACCCCTAAACTTATAGGGTTTAAAATATAATTTTCCCTATTCTTTTTTACTTTTCTTTGCTATCCTCACAGCGCCACTCTGAAGCTCCCTTTTTTTTTTTTTAATCTTTTTCCTCATCTCATCTGTGAGTTCCCACTAGATCCACCGATTATTCTCTGGCCTATAGGCATAGCAAGTTGTTTGCCTTCAATTATTATGTTTTTTTTTTTTTCCAAAAAAATACCTGAAATTCTTTTTATTGAAAAAAATCGGATACGCTTGGATATAGCATGCAATAGTACCGGGGCATATCGGTACCCCAGCAATACCCATGCTTCATAGGTCCTACCACCTTATCATACTTTGTTGTATGGACAGGGGCGGATCCAGGATTTCAATTTAGGATTGGCAATCTCAAACTTTAATATAATACAAAATAAGGCCAAAAACCGATAAACATTATTTATATCAACAAAAAGTGACAAACAAGCTCAACTTTTACAAATTCAGAATTTTTAAAAATTTTCCTTTTGTTTTTCCATTTACCACTAAACTAACAGTTATATTATCTATTTTAAAAAATATCAAGCAGAAAAAAAGTTTACTATTCACACACAAATGTCACACTAATGACTTACAATTCATAGTTCACACAAATGCCAAAAATCCCACAATAAAAAATTGAAAATGCACTGGGATAGCCTACAATGACCACTCGGTTTTCTATGTCTTTGTCCACTCACCAGTCATTCAAATAATTCAATCACCATTATAACTATAAATATATAAATATTAAATAATAAATAATGTGCTTAGTGCTTACCAGTTACCAGTTTACCAGTACCGATGGCGTACCTATTAACTTTAAGTTTCCTAACTAAACAACTAAAACAAGCAAACTCAGCAAATATAAAGTCTCAAAGTCAAGTCACCAAGTAAAGTCAGTTCAGTCAACAGAGAAACTAAAAAATAAAAACAAGCAAAACTGCAAACAGAGAGAGAGTGAGAGACTCAGGCACTCAGTGACACTCTGAGAGCGAAGGAGAAAGAGAGACTGAGAGAGATAGAGAGTCAAATACCGTGCCATCGTCGTCGCTCATTAGTCTAGTTGCAAGATCCATGCCTTCGTGGTCGAGGAAACCAGTCGCCGTGCCGATCTGTGTCCATGAAGCTTCGAATCTGCTGATCCTTCACCGTGGATGGAAACCCAGTCGTCGTTCTCTCTCTCTCTCTCTCTCTTTCGATTGGTAGAGTGGTTTCTTGCAATCTTGTCTCTTGGCAGCACGAAAGTAAGGTTTTTTTTAAAAAAAATAAAAATTAATGTTGTTGTGATTTTATTTGGGCTGATGATAATGCTGTTGTTGTGACTTTATTGGGCTATTTTGGATATTTTTTGGGCCTTTTTATCTGTTATTTGGGTTTTTTTGTTTTTTTATTTAGGTTTTTTGTTGTTTAGGAATTTTGATATATTTATATACCTGCAATTTTTTTTTGAAACGAAATTAAGGATGGGCATTCAATAAAATCCATATTTTTTTTGATATATATATACCTAGTAATTTTTTTTTTAATTTGAGGGTGGGCAAGTCACACGTTAGATCCGCTTGTGTATGGATATCAACCACACGTATAACTTTTGCAAAACCTCCAGACCATGCCACTTGCATAAGAGCTTGTTCTACCATATTTGCACTTAAATATGAAATGATCCCTCCTGATCTACCACAGCTTACCAAAAAATCAAAGAGTGTTTGTTATGGCAATCAAAGCACGAAAACTTATCCTCGGTTTTTTATGTTTGCTACTCTTTCTGGTGCCATCTTCTTCCTTGCTAGACAAATTAGTGCAAGGACAGGAGGTCAAGGATAAAGAAGTATTATTTTCAGCTCAAGGAAAGTTTAAATTAGGATTCTTCAACATTACAAGTAACAATTACTACTTGGGAATAAGATACAACAACAGTGAGGAATATATAGTGTGGATTGCAAATCTAGACACTCCAATCTTTCACAACTCTGGAAGTCTTACCATTGATGATATCGGGAATTTGAAAATTTCAGACAATTCGGGTCTTTCTATTGTGCTATATTCCGGACAAGAAGGCAGTAATAATACAAGTGCCGTTCTTCTTGATAATGGTAATTTTGTACTGCGCGAACTGAGTCCAGAGGGAGTTGTGAAGCGAGAATTGTGGCAAAGCTTTGATCATCCTACTGACACACTTCTGCCAGGAATGAAACTTGGAGTTGACCACAAAACGGGACAAACATGGTCTCTAAGATCAGGGAGAAGTTATTTCATACCTGACGTTCGTTCCTTTACCTTTGGCCTGGACCCTAACCATACAAATCAATTGGTCATCTTGTTCCACGGGGAACTTTATTGGACTAGTGGGTCTTGGTACAAAGGATATTTCAACTCATCATCAGGCCTAAAAGATTCCTACTGCAATTTTAGCTACATCTCGAATGAGAATGAAACATACTTCAACTACTCTCTGGAAAAAGGCATCGCAACGTCCCCAATGTCCCCAATGTTAATGATAGATTACTTGGGACGTCTTTGGAATGACACCGATGTTTTAGTTGATTGTGCTTCTGCTCCATCTTCTTTGACTGACGGATGTGTGACGCAAAAGCTTCCTGAGTGCCGGAGTCCTAGCGATACATTTTCTCAAAATTCCAGTTTCTGGGATGAAAGCAATGGATTCAAGTTTAATGAAAGTGACAACCTGATTATGCAGGATTGTAAAGCCAAATGCATGAACAATTGTTCTTGTGTTGCATATGCAGTTACAAATGAGGATGACCTAACTGGCTGTGAGATTTGGAGCACGCGGCCACGTTTTGACGGGTCTTCTCTTCATCGTCGGAATATATACTTCCTTGAATCCGAAAGTAAGACTACTTACTCCTTCATGCTTATGAACTTATCACATTTAATGCATTCTAGTCTCCTCCCACGTTTTCAAT
Source organism: Fagus sylvatica (assembly GCA_907173295.1). NCBI lineage: Eukaryota > Viridiplantae > Streptophyta > Magnoliopsida > Fagales > Fagaceae > Fagus > Fagus sylvatica. The sequence continues at coordinate 13,342,555 of OU015763.1, forward strand.
TCCAATCTATGCTTTATCAATTGCAATACATATACATCATGTTTCGATTTTTATTTTTTTTTATTTTTTAAGTTTAGTTCTTTAATAATAAGCAAAAAAAAAAAAATTGATTAAGTTATGATTGATGGAGTATAAAGTGGGAGAAAAGAATTGTATTCACATGATTAATGGCTTGGTCACTCTTTATTTTTATTTTTTTTTATTCCAAATACAAAAGGATAAGAAGACAATTGAATAGATTAAAAAAAAAAAAAGGAAAGAAATGAAGGGCAATGAAGAAGATGATAACTTCTTAAGAATAATAGCCCGTAGTTACACACCTATCTAATGAATAAGATCACTTAAGTGGGTTCCAACTAGCTCAACTTGTAAAGTCTCTTGTTGTCGAGTAAGGGACCCAAATTTCTTCTTCCACCGCTGACCCAATCACAACACCCAATCATAGCAACCCGCCGTTGACCCAATCACAACAACCCACAACACCCAAACCCAAATCTTCACACAAACCACCATTAATCCAACAAAGCCTCACCCAAACAACCAAATCGCAACAACCCACAACCTAATTCTTCACCCAGACCACCGCAAACCCACTAGACCCAAGCACCGCGACCCACCCAACACCAATCGCAACCCATAACAACTAAATCACAACCCACAACAACCAAACCCAAATCTTCACCCAAACCACCGTTAATCCAACAAATCTCACCCAAACAATCAAATCACAGCAAGCCACAACAACCAAATCACAACCCATTGCAACCAAGATAAAAAATCAAAATAAAAAACCCACACCTTCATGACTACACTGCGCAAGTCCACCGCACGAACCACAAGAGCGTCTCTTGCACTTAAAAATGGGAAAAAAAAAATTTCTTTTGTTGAACCAAATAATACCACCATCAAGTTCAAATAATGACGGAATGACCTTTGTGAGTTGAAGCGTGCCTTGCCTAGATTAGAAAGGCATTTACTCTATTAGAATTTCAAATTTTAGAAACTGGTTTTTATAAGATTACTTTTTCCAAATCATATCTTGTTGTAATTTAGTATTTAGCATTTGTGTCGGACTGTGGGTCATGAAAGCAATGGATTTCATTTCCTGAATTTTATTATATTACTAAAAACAACGGACCAAAAGGAGCCTATGTGGAGGATGTGCTTTAAAAAGCAAATAGATTTCCACTGCTACGAAGTAACTTCCAAGTATACAAAATACAACAGAGAGAGAGAGAGAGAGAGAGTTATATTTATTTAAAATATTAAAAAAATATTATTATATTTATTTTATGTGTAAACAGTAAAATGGGATAAAAAACAAATAATGAAAATAAATTATGGCTGTTTTGAAAAAGGGCATGGGACCCACAAAAAAAAATGTTTTCAAGAACAAAACTGAAACCGGTGTACCAAACAGAAACCGCGAATTCTGTTTTACAAAAACAGAAATAGTTTTGAAAAAAGTACTGTGTACCAAACAAGCTCTAGGATTTTAGGTCAAAAATCATAAACATGTTTTGATGTTCCCAAAATCAATTTTATAATAAAATATTATAATAATGAAGTGGAAAATTGTGAGAGCTCAAAAGTTTATGTGTCAAAATTTCATGAAGATCAACAAAAAGTCAAACTGCCTTGATTTTACATAAATTATTATAGATAGGTTTTAGAATTATTTTGGGGAATACTGGAAAGTTGACACTTAAAACACTTAATCCAATTATATATAGATAATTGATGTATTACATTATTGATTTGTTAACCTTTATCTTTAAGCGACTTATTGCTTTACATCTAAAACACTACATAGCAAAACATAAACAAACGAAAACAAAAGCAAAAATTTTATTCTTACGACTATCCAACTTTGTTCAAACTCCTAGCTAGTAACATAAATTCCTCTGAAGTTATCTGCTATTTAAATTTTGAACAAAGAGTCCTAACTTTAAAAACAGAGAGAGATAAAGAATCTCAAAAGATTTGAAGCCTCTATAAGTCAAAGCTTGAAGTAATGAATTTTATCCATGCAGCACCAAATTTTGATTTCTAAAATACATGCAGTCCATGCATCTTAAAACATAGTACCTAAAAAGGAAAAAGAAAAAAAAAAAAAAAAGAATTGAGATACTATTGCTAGTAGAACATCAAAAATTTGTTTGTCCATGGAGCCTGTAGCAAACAAGTTGGCATCCACGTCACACGCAAACAGGTGGTGGATATGGCTCATCGTGGCAGTAGGGGGGATTATTATCACCTTGTTGGGCTTCTTATGTTATGCAATATGGAAAAAACACATAACCGAAGGTACGTAATCAATGCTCTTATTGTAGATTTTATAGATATATTACTGATGATCAAGCAGCAACAAAATTGAAGCCCTCATATTTTGCATGTCTATATGTTAATTAGGGGAGAGAAAACGGAAACAAAAGATGCTCATAATAGAACTTGGAGGCAATGCAATACCTTGCGCTGTAAACGACAAAGTGAAGAAACAAATTAAGGATGGGCAAGCAAGCCATGAGTTGCAAATCTTTAGCTTCGAAAGCATTTCTGCTGCTACAAGTAATTTCACAACTGAAAATAAATTAGGAGAGGGTGGTTTTGGACCAGTTTATAAGGTTGGTTCTCTTTCTCTTTCTCTTTGAGAGGTAAAATTTGAATCTTGCACCTTAACTTAACTCATTACCCTTTATTTCTTTATTTTATTGGTACACAATATGAACTTAAGACCAAGCCGTTGGCTAGTCTGTCGAATCAATAAATTAGCACTTAAGTAAGTGAGTTCAACCTAGTGGCTAGGTATAGAATCTAGACAAAAAATTAAATAATATAACTAACACAATATACTTTCAGGGCATATTACCTGATGGCCAAGAAATAGCAATAAAGAGACTCTCGAGAAGTTCAGGGCAGGGATTGGAGGAGTTCAAGAATGAAGCTATTCTCATTTCCAAACTCCAACACACTAATCTCGTCAAACTTCTAGGATTCTGCATTCAAGAAGAAGAAAAAATACTAATCTATGAGTATATGCCCAACAAAAGCTTAGACCTCTTCCTTTTTGGTAGGATATATGTTCAATATTAGGAAAATTTGCTTATGTCATTATATTTTTTTTCTCCTTTGAAGTCAATCAATACTTCTCATTTGCTTGCTATTTATCTTCTACTTTGAATCAGATTCTATTAGAAAGGGTTTATTAAATTGGAAAAAACGCTTCAACATCATTGAAGGCATTGCTCAAGGACTTCTCTATCTCCACAAATATTCAAGACTAAGAGTAATTCACCGAGACTTAAAAGCAAGCAACATTTTGCTTGACGAGGAGATGAATCCGAAAATATCTGATTTTGGCACGGCTAGAATATTTGGATTGGAAGGATCAGAACAAAACACAAATAGAATTGTTGGAACATAGTAAGTATTCATTGCATTTCAAGCAAGCGCAATTTAATTCTATTTGTGTGTGTGTGCACCTGCGTGTCCGTTTGTGTATATGTTGGTTCATACACTAAATTTCATTGGTCAATTATTATTTCAGTGGTTATATGTCCCCAGAGTATGCTATGAATGGTGTTGTTTCAATAAAAACGGATGTATTTAGCTTTGGAGTCCTACTATTAGAAATCGTGAGCAGCAAGAAAAATAATAGTCGCTATCACTGTGATTATCTACTCAACCTTATTGGATATGTAAGTTTCTCACTTAACTCTTCTTAACTTATATGTGGAATTTTTCACTTAATAGTTAACAATGTGTGTACAACTGGACTTGTATCAGGCGTGGCAGTTATGGAATGAAGATAAGGGTTTTAGAGCTACTAGATCCAACTATATTAGATGAGTCATGCCCTCCATCAGAAGCATTGAGATGCGTTCATGTTGGTCTCTTATGCGTACAAGACCAAGCAATAGATAGACCCATCATGCAGGATGTTGCTTCTATGCTTTCAAATGAAACTCTTCAACTCCCCCCTCCGAAAGAACCTGCATTTTTTAACAACATAAAAGTAGAAGAGTTTGAAGATTCTGAAATTAAGTCAGAAAACTATTCCATAAATAATATCACAGTTTCCGAGATGGAAGCCAGATAAATACTAAAATACACTAGTTATATATGAATGTAGTCTTTATATATGAATGTAGTCTATATACATGCCTGTGTGATAAAGGAAATACATGATTGTAACTAGACAAGTATGTATCTATGTGATCATGATTTATTAGGTTTTTTAATACTGGGCTATACCCCTATACCTAATTAAGTTATCTTTCCTCTTGTTGTAAGAAATTTGAGGAATTATTAATGTTTGGGTGAGTTAATTGATTTAATTTATGGAAAGTGTCCAAACTTAATTGTGATAGGTAAAGCCAACCATCCATATTCTATTGGTTGTCTAAGGATTCAACTAACCTCAATGTTAAAAAAAACTAACCTCAATGCATACTGTTAAGTCGATGGCTTGATATTGGTCAAAGTTATTGACTGTATCCTCGTTAAACTAGGATCTCTATTTGGAAGACTTTCGTCGCTTATTTATTCGTGCACACCAAGTACTTGTAAACCGAGTTCTACTTAATTTTGATACACGGCAACACACCACCAACCTTGTAAACATATATATATATATATATATATATATACAAAGATAAGGATAGATCCAAGATCAGAGAGAATGAAAAAGAAACAAAATACAAAAATACATTAACTGTCTACTTCTAGCCATAGGTGGTGCATTGGAAAATTGGTGGCTGTTTTTGCAAGAGCCGTGATTTCACCAAGAATTATCCCAGAAACAGATTGAACTTCATTGAGGATGCCTTGGCTAAGGAAGCTCCGGATTTCTTCAAAAATAGTTCCGCTCACTACAAGAAATTTGGCCTTTAGCGACGACACAAAGTCGTTTCTAATCATCATTGCTATTGCTCCGTCACTATTAGAAATTCAGCAACGATATTTAAGTCGGGTAAAATGGGGTGCCTAACACCTTCCCATTTTATAACCAAGCCTCCAAATCTTGAATTGACGGTTCGTATTGCAAAGTTAAAATAAATGGCGACTTCATTTACATGTACAATCAACCTTCAAATCTAGAAGGTTGATCCATTGCCGATTGGGTCACATTTTGAGGCCCATTTGACCCTTGGGTCGTGGTTCTCACAGGTTTCTCAACCTAAAATCCAGGTGGCGACTCATTGATCATTTGCTTTTAACCCTAAAAAGGGTTAATAGCACGAATGATCCCATGAGGTGTCCCGACGGTATCTCACAATATCCACCCTCAAAATTGGAGCGGAATGTGAGTTATTTTGAGAATTTTGAAACGAAATGTCATTGTTGAATATAGGGTATAGCGAGTCTAGTTTCACCAAACTTAGGGGGTGTTAGTGTAATTTACCCAAAAGAAAATCAAGGATTGCAAGTTCATCTCCACATGAGGTTGAATCATATGGACCCATCCAATGATATTAAGAGGGCACTCATGTTTGGCCACATCAGTGACCCTTATGAATATTATAATTTCCCCTCACCAATGTGTTATGATTGTTTCATTTCAGACTCTTACATTGTATATGATATATAACATTCTGTATACTTAAACCTAACACCAACCCATTTGTGATACAAAATAAAGATTATTACATTTAAGTTAAAACTCTCCAGTGTTCCAAGCACACTTAATCCCATAGCAGTGGTTGTACCAGGCATATTTTTAATCTCGTTAGGTTCCTACAAAATGAAAAATATCTAAAATTAGTAATTATTGCATCCTAAAATAAGAAATCAATACATTACAACCTTCTCATGCTTCAATTCATTTCTCTCATTAGCTTTTTATTTTTTATTTTTTATATTTTTTTAAAGCTTGGACTACTACGTTTTAAACTAAAGGTGAGACTTTAGAACTGCCTTATATACTTAAGGGGGAAAAGTGTAATTTTTCCAATTTAAAAAATACTAATGGTATGAAACAAACAGTAAAAATATAACACTTTTCAAAATCTCATCTTCAAAATGCTATGTCAACGAGTTGTCATTTGTCACGACGAGAGGAGCATGTTAGGTTTGCAATGTGAAATCTCATCACCCTTAGATGAAATTACATATTCAAGATGCAATTTTACTAAATCGTGACTAGTTAAAATCTCTTAGGTGAAATCTCATATTCATCGATTTCACTATAAGTGTAGATAGTTGAAATCTTTTCTTGAAGATGAGATTTCACTAAATGGTAAATAGTTTGAAATCTGATCTTCACCAAATGCAATTTATATTACACATTTGTTGCATTTAAGAAAGTAGAACATGATTTGAATCACTTTTTATTTACTCATGTCTCACTACAAGAAAAATGAGTTAAAAATATTCCGCAAATTTTTGTTTTTGCATCAATGAAAGAGTTGTTGTATAGTGATGTAATAAATTGTGTCTTTTTAAATCTCCACATCAATAAAAAAGTTGATATGGATTTATTTTTTTGGGGCAAATAATATTTTTTTTCGTGTCAACATTTTCGTTGATGCCAAAAAGCTATTGTATTTCGTCTTTTGCATTAATATTCATCTTGCCGATGAAAAATATTAATCATTCATTGAGTTCTCTACAAAGCATATTTCAGGATCCTTTGTGTTCAGCAATGGACTTTTTGTTCACGATTGTAATAGCAGTAGCATGCACGATTGAATGATCCATGACAAGCTCCGAAAGTCGCATACTCCCAATGTTTGCATTGATTCTTACAGCCATTCGATGAAAAAATCGAACATCGCCCATGCCATGTTTTGCTTCTGCATTCCAAAAAAGTATATGGAGTTGCCATCTCTGCATCATGTAAAGAAACCATGACCGATGGCCTTCAAGTGTAGGTAAATGCAAAGATGTACTTTTATAGTTTTTAGTATTTTATACCAACAGAATGCTGAAGTTACCAATTTTACTACCAAAAAAACTTACAAATTGATTTGACAATAAATGCGATGTGTGCCACTTCAACAACATAATAAATAAATGTTCTAAATTATTATTTTTTTATTGGTGACACATCAATTTGTAATGTTACGTAGTAAAACTTATAGTATCTCTAGCATTACTCTTTCTACAATGCACTGGTTCTTACAAAATGGACTTAACATTAAAACGTTATATGACTTATTTACTAATTTGAGACTTTATGTTAGACTATGTTGAATGGTTATATATGAATGCAACTTACTCATGTCGGCAGAGAGGATGAAGATTGCAAAGATGGCTAACAAGTAAACAGATTTGGAAGTCTTTACCATTTTATTTCATTGCTTTTGGAAGATAAGAAAGAAAATTTGGAGTTTTAATAGCATAAGTTGCTTAGACAATGTCGTTACTTACTTTAAGCACCTCTTAATGTCTTAATGCCACTTGGGTATTCGACCCAGTGGTAATCCCCCTCTCCAAAAAAACCCTCACCCCTCTACGAGGTGTGGGTTCAAATCTTAGGATCTTCAAAATATGTGTGTGACGTGTCTTCAAAATATACGTGTGTGTGAGTTTAGATTAGAATTTCTATCATATATTAAAAAAAAAAAAAAAAAAAAAAAACCTCTTAATAAGCATTAACGGATAAAGCGTCTTTAACCATTGAATTTAACGAAGTGTCTCTGACCATTTGAATATATCAAAGCGTCTTAGGTTTGAGTTATTAGAAAATGTACTAACATTTTGTGATGTTTTTGCTGTTTTTGTTTAATAATACTTTTGATTTAGCAAAAAGAAAAGAAAAGAAAAGAAAAGGTACTAACATTTTGTGAAAACTGTTGAGTCACTCACATTATTCTTGACAATATATATATAACTTTTGGCCAAAATATATATATATAACTTTTGGCCAAAAAGAAAAGCTAGTAGTGTAGTATTTGTATTGGACCGCATTCTTTTGAAGGAGTTATATATATTAGAAAAAGAGTATCCATTAACAAATGAATATTAACATGCTAGCAAACAGAAATGACTATTAATAAGTCAACAACTCAATTTGGGTTTTTAGAGATAATAGCTCATAGGTCTCAAGTTGAGTTGAAATGGTGGTAATTGGTTTAGTTAGGAATATGAATTTTGAACCTCAGATTGGGTTAAGGTTCTAACTTGCTTGATGTTGCAATTTCTATTTTTTATTTATTTTGGTCTAAATAACTAGAGCTTTATTTGAAGAACAAAAATGGAGAGAAATGGGTTCTAAGTTTTAGCCATCTTCAGAACACTAGTCACAAGACGAGGCTGAGAGTTCAGTGATTATGGGTGTGTTTGTTTAATTAGGTGTAAAAAAGGGAATGAAAATAGAAGAGAAGAGAAAAGTGGAAGGAAAACACAAGTTTTTCATTGTTTGGTTAGGAAAGAAATTGGGAAGGAAAACTGGTGGGGTCCGAGAGTTTTCTCTCCGAGCCCACAATTTCTTTTCTGCCTAATTCGGGTGGAAAATAGGAGAAATAAAAAGAGAGGGCATTGAAGTAAAAAAGACTTCTTTGCCCTCTAACTTTACATTGTTATATTTTTTTCTTTAGTCAATTTTTTTTTAAAGAATCTAATCTTGTCATTTTTGTTCTGAACCAAACAAAGTAAAATACAACTCTTTTCTATCCTTGCAACCAAACATACATAATGGAAAACATAATATCTTTCCTATCCTCCCACTCAAACAAACCCTATAGGACCTAATTTGTTATAGTGGAGGCCTATTGGACTAACTGATGGGTATTAGAGCATTCCCAATGGGTTTGCCAAAAGCCAAAATAAACTCAAATATAGCTAATAAGCCCAAAAAATGGCTCCTAATGGATGAGCTACACATGAGGCAAAATGGAAATTTGCTACAGTGCCAAGCCATTTATGCCTTACACTGTTCATTGGGCATTTCATTTTTTTATTATTTTGTTTTCTAAAACCTCACTTCCTCTCTCTTCCTCTTTTCTTTCTTCTGTTCTGCTGGCCGTGGATGTCAAAGCTCCTATCAATGAGGAGACTCTCTCTTCCTCTCATCAATGAAGAGACTTTCTCTTCCTCACAACTTCCCGACGACGCAAACGGAATTTCATTTGAGACCTGGTCGAAATCAACACTCACCAAAAAGGTATGAAAATTTTCCCCTTTCTCTTCTCCCTCCATAGCCGAAATTGTTTCATCTTTAATGATGTAATTTTTTGTTAGGCTGAACTAAATCAGATCTATTTCACACTTTGTTTTGGATTGTCCATGGTGTTCCATCTTCTCAAAACAACCCACATGAAACCCATTCCATATATTGTTTCCTATTTGTCCATTTTTTTTCTTCTTCTTTTGTTTGTCATTTGTTTCATGATACCCATATTGATTCTTTGTTTCACATGCTAATAGGAACCTGTGGATCGTTATACAACATTCCATAGAGCCATTTTCTGCAATTATATTTTTATTTATTTTTTCCTCCCACTAAAAAAAAAAAATTTAAATTGTTCCATGATTCTTTGATGGTCAAGGTTAAATATTGCACTGATTGGATTGACTGTATTTTGTATTGGATTGGGCTTCATGATTGAATGCTTGAAATCTAGTTCTTTTTCATTTACCCTTTACATGTTTGACAAAATGTCTCAATGAACTTCTTTTACTGATTTTGGAATTTTGGGTTATTGATTTTATTACAAAAGAAAAAATCAGTGAGGCTTGTAAGTAATTAAACTTGAATGAATGTTGGGCTCCATATTCAGCTTTCATTTTTGTACAAATTGAACAAGTACTACAACAACTCAATGTAATATGAGTTATAGTATTGATAAGTATTATGTGAAATTTTGTGTGTGTGTGATTTTTGTAAGTGATGGACTCGCAGAGGCAAGAAGGCCCCTTCTTCATTGACCTTTTACAAGAGGGGGAACAAGGTTTTGACAATGGTTTATGATGGCCACTCCACATATGAATGTGGATGCCCATCAATCTCCACCCCTAGTTGAAAATCAGCCCTCATCCCCTGTTGAAATAAGATCAACTACTAAGAAATCTCAACGGGGTAACAACTTCACCATTGAAGAAAAGAAAGAGCCAAGATAATATGGTCTCAGGCCTTGCCACCAAGTTGGATGAAATAAAGGAAGAAAAGAAGAAAATTCATGAAGAGAAAATGGAAGGTATGCGTATTGCATCAGAAGAATGCTGAGAGGCAATTTGTATTGCATCGGAAGAACGAAGAGAGTTGATTTGTCTTAATAAAAAAAAGATTGAGGTGGAAAATGCAAAAGTGGAAAATGAAATCATGATGATGGATTTAAGCACCATGGATCCAGAGAGCGCGAATTTATTCGTATACGCCGCTTTGAAATCATGGAAACCTACAAGTCTAAATTCTCATCACGATTAACTGTAGCTTTGTATTTTTTGTATTGTGCAAGGATAATTTTTGCACTAATCATGTAAATGTGCATATATACTAGAACATATCATTTTTGTATTGATGCCCCAAATTCTGATAAGTGTGTGTGTTTACTGAGTCCCACATCGGGCAATTATTGGGTCGAACTGGGCTTTATTAACAATTGCAAGGAGCCTCAATTGTAACTTGACTAGTCTTTTTGAGATATAAGAGCAGATGTGGCTAGTGCTTTCCTTGAGTTGTTACAAGGATTGATGTTCAATTTAGAGCGGTTGAAGCCACGTCACGAATGAAGAGGCTGAGTTGAAGCAATGGTAGGAGAAAGGGAAAGCTGCTCAAGCTAAAACCCAATTTGGAGCATTTAGGTTTATTTATCAAAGACGATGATGATGAAGTCAATCTAAATGTAGATGGGGAAGGGAAGATTTTTTCATGAAGTTGAACTCTCCTTCATTCCATTCTCTAATTGTTTGAGTTCTTTTTATTTTTATTTTTTATATAGCCTTTATTTTTTGAGCTCTTGTTTATATACTCATAGTAGAGGGAAAAGAGATTGAGAGACATTGGTTGTAAATGACTAATAGGAAGTAGTATCGGATTAAACTTTTAAATGAAAAAGAACATTGGTTGGCAGTGTGATGACTGATGAGTACTATTATTTGTATTTATATACATCTCTTATAGTTTGTACGTTGTAATTTATGCCTATGTTCTTATTCATGCTTCCTTAAATAGTTCATTACAACAACTCTTCAAATAATTAAAAAATACAATGATAATTCAAATGCAACATAATAGCAATGTCTAACAACCTAAGCCAATCATATCAACTTCCACAGAAGTCTCTTATTATTGTTAGATCTCCAACTTGCTTACAACTCTATCTTCATCATGCGCTGGCTGGTCTCTATCCTTATCCCTTCTGCATGCCTTGAGTTTAGGAACTGAACCTGATGTGCATGGCGTTAAGTCTTTCTGCTACCCGCAAGGTTGCTTGTTTGTTGACTACTATCTGGATCAAAACAAACTGATGATCGTTGTACATTGTCATATAATGATCCTTGGCGAAGTCTAATTCTACTTCATTAACAAAATGCAAAAGAGTAAAAAGCAGCCACAATGTTGATTGGCACTAATATGAGAACTATTTTCTGTATTTATATACAATTCTTAACATTTGTAAATTGTCATAAGAAGTGTTTACAATCATAAATTTTTGAGAAACTAAAACTATTTCTCATATAGTGTAGTCTAAAACCCTAAAAATGTAAACAAAAGGAGGTTGTATTTAGACAACTTCATCCACATCCAATCCTACAGTTATGTACAACAGATAACCAGTAGCAATAAAGACAGCAACCCCACCAGCAGATAATGATTACCCAAGTAAAGAGATATCCAAAGAGTTTGATTCTGATCCAATAACTAAAGTCTCAGCTCAAGTGTAATTGTTATTCAAACAAATATGTTATCTATAGGCATCAATTATCTAATTGTAATTCATTTGACCATAAACACAAAGGAATGCTCTTGATAATTGTTAAGGAAGCAAAACAAAATCACAATTTGTAGAGTTTTTAGTTGTTTTTAGGTTGCTGCATCCAAAACACATCTTGCGTCCTCTGGGTATATACTTTACATGTCATATTGCGTAGCAATTCTTAGCAATACTATTGTGTTTCTTTGCATCCTCCTGAAATAGCAAATCAAAGAATTACTTACATAGCCCATAACATATCACAATGAGCCAAACCAATAAAGGAAAAGCAAATGAATTCATGTTAAAAAAAATAAAATCCTTACACATTATATATATCTTATGGTGTAACTGTAAACAAGGAACAACTTCCACTTTTTCCACAATCCTCAACTGCAGCAAAAAAACAAAAACAAAAAAAATGACATTAGGCGCTGTACAGGTTTTATGATCAAAACCAAAGCAATCATTGAAAATGACCAATTCCGGTATTTCAAATTATTGAGACAACCTCTCCTAACATGGCTACACAGTTGTTGAGTTTGAATTCAACTCAATCAAACTCTATCCTCTAGCCATTGGTTACAACAGAGGCTTCAAACACAAATAAAACAGATAAACCACAAGCACATAAACTTCAAAGGAGATTGACATGTATTTTGAGTTTAAACTGATATAATTTCCTTTTTATTATCTGTACATCTTTTATAAATATAGACAGAAGCTCCTAACAATTGTTAGGCAAGCCAAACATATTTACAAACTTTCCTAAGTATCTTTCTAAAAATTAATGACAATTTCTTTAAAATGTAATCTCAGCAACCAAATAGAACAAATGGTTAATTTCAACAACAAAATTTGGGCAAAATCGTATCTCACCAAGGGCTTTGTCTAAAAAAGGCTTCTAATTCCTTATATCCAAACAAATAAAAGATAACAATATTCAAAGTCCTAATTCCTTTTCACGTCTTTAAATTCCATCACCAACCAAATACCCAAATTCACACAAACCAACCCCAATAAAATAAACAATTTTTCAAAGAAAATATTAAAAATAATAACAATAATAGTAATAGCCATGGCTACTATTGTGTTTCTCACCTAAATTATGGTGAATGACTATGTTGAAGGAAACCAACTCTCAATGTCGTTTGGCAAATCCCAATCCCAAATTTAGGAAAATTGGACCATCCTATATAGTCCTTTGAGACCTTCTTTTCACTTGCAGAGAGAGACGTGAAATCCATGTCCGAATTCGCAGACTTGAATGCGGTTTTTTTTTGTCGGTGATTGAAAAAAGCCGTATGAAATAAGAGTCCAGTTGTGAATCTGACTTGATGTTGAAATCGGTGAGGGCTTTGAGCGATTCACCCAAAAAAATAACATTAGGTAGCACTATGCCATAGGAAGGATCGGTGAACAAACTCAGCACCAGTATCACCACCACTGCTAATCTGGAACGTACGAATCGATTCCCTTCCCTATGATGGACTGATAAAGTAAAAAGACTGGATTGTTTCAAGGAAATCCACTACCTCCCAAACAACTCAAGGTTGATAAGAAAAATATCTGAATAATTTATTCCAATGCCAGTACCTGATTTTATATAGGACTGCTAACGTGAAGTACTACATAATAGGGATTTGCAGATACGCAATCACCTAACAGAAGTGATCTTTTGTAGCTACAGAATAGGAAATAAATGCAAAACAAAAGCTAAAGACTAGGTCTCATCAAAAGACTCAAGTCTATCCTAACAAATCAATATAAAATAAAAAAGATGCAGAACATAAAAATAGGAACAGCTGCCACTTGAAATATCCACGTGACCCCACACACGTAACAATTCTCCCTCCCTTAGAATTGACCCTTGTCCCCAAGGGTATATTCGGGAAACTGGTACTGCATATGGCGTAAATCTTCCCAGGTGGCCTCGGATGGTGGCAATCCTTGCCAGTGAACTAGGACCTCCGTTTTGCTTCGTCGAATTCGTGTGTCCAAAACTGCTTGTGGTTGAACCTGCAACCCTTCCTGTCCTTCAATGATCAATGGTAACTGTGGTTGAGCTGAAATATGAGTTCCTAACTTCTCCTTGAGCTGCGAAACATGGAACACCGGATGAATTCTTGAGTCTTGAGGAAGCGCAAGCTTGTACGCCACTTTCCCAAAGCGCTGCAGAATCTGATAAGGACCATAGTAGCGTGGAGCTAGTTTGGCATTCCGTCGTAAGGCCACTGAAACTTGTCAGTATGGTTGTAAACGAACAAATACCCATGAGCCCACTTCGTAATCCTTGGCTCTATGCTTTCCATCATAATTTTGCTTCATTCGAACTTGGGCATTTTTGAGGTTGTCTTTTAAAATTTTCAGGACCTGATCCCTTTGTAAAAGCTCTTCCTCAACTGATGCAACCCGTGCTGAACCAAGAACATAAGTTAGCAGCGTTGGTGGCTCTCTTCCATAAACTGCTTCAAAAGGAGTTTTTCGTATTGCTGAATGCCATCCCGTGTTATAACAGTACTCAGCCCAAGCTAACCACTTCACCCACTGGTTCGGCTTAGTGTTAGTGAAACACCTCAAATACATCTCCAAAGTCCGATTCACCACTTCGGTTTGCTCATCGGTCTACGGATGGTAAGCAGAGCTGAAGTTGAAACTTGTTCCGTTGAGACGAAACATTTCCTTCCAAAACTCACTTGTGAAAGCGGAATCTCTGTCACAGACTATAGTACGAGGCATTCCATGGAGTTTGAAAATATTATCAAAAAATACATGAGCCACACTTACCGCCGTATATGGATGGCTAATTGGAATGAAGTGTGCATACTTGGATAGTCTGTCAACCACTACAAAAATGGTAGTTTTACCTTGTGATGTTGGAAGACCATCAATAAAATCCATGGATATATCTTCCCAAACTTGGTTTGGAATGGGAAGTGGTTGAAGTAACCCGGTGGGTGCAAGTTGTTCTACCTTATGAGTTTGGCAGATTTCACACTCACGAATGAAAGCCAGGACATCTTCTCGCATCTTAGGCCAATAGAAATTTTCCCTTATGCGTTGAAAGGTTTTATGAAAACCTTCATGCGTAGAAAAGTGAAACTGTTCATTCAAAAAAAAAAAAAAGAGTGAAACTGGTTGACAACTTCTTGGACCAAGGTGCAATCATGTGTAAGATATAACCGATCTTTAAAAAATAATAACCCATCCTTCACCGACCAGGGTCCCACCGCTTCCCCATCTTGTACCCTCTGAATGATTTCTGGTACCTCTATGGTTGATAGTTGTGCCTCACATACTGCTTCTACCCACTGCAGTATTGGAGACGAAATGGCCACCAAGGTTCCTTCTTCAGGAACTTCATCCCGTCGTGAGAATGCATCTGCTACTCTATTTTCGCTTCCTTTTTTGTACTCAATCTTAAGGTCGAACCCCATCAATTTAGACAACCACCTTTGTTGAGCGTCAGTAGTTAATTTTTGTGACCATAAATATTTGAGGCTTCTTTGGTCGATGTGAACCGTAAACCTTCTTCCTAGCAGGTAATGCTGCCACTTGCAAACTGCCATAACCAAAGCTAGCATTTCCTTCTCATAGGTAGATAACAACAAGTTCTTGCCATGTAAAGCCTGACTATGAAAAGCAATGGGTCGATTTTGCTTCAGTACAGCTCCCAAACCCACCCCCGAGGCATCACATTCAACAATGAACTGCTTGTCAAAATTTGGGAGTGACAATACAAGAGCCTTGGTCATTACCTCTTTTAGAGCTTCAAAAGCTTTCTCTGCTTCTAGTGACCATACAAAGGAATTTTTCTTCAACATTTTTGTGAGAGGTGTAGCGATCTTGCCGTAATTCCGGATGAATTTACGGTAATATCCTGTTGACCCTAAGAATCCTCGCATAGCTTTGAGGTTGTGGGGCTTAGGCCATTGAACCATAGCTGAAACTTTCTCTGAATCCAGTAGCACTCCTTCTTGTGATATAACATGGCCTAAATACTTCACCTCTGTTTGACCAAACTGACATTTCTCTCTCTTAACATGGAGCTGGTGACTTCGTAAGATATCCAAGGTGATTTGTAAGTGCTGAATATGTTCCTGCATTGTGCAGCTGTACACAAGTATATCATCAAAAAATACAAGAACAAACTTACATAATTGGTTCTTGAAAATGTCATTTATCAAAGCTTGAAATGTGGACGGAGCATTTGTAAGGCCAAAGGGCATGACCAAGAATTCAAAATGGCCATGATGTGTTCTGAAAGCGGTCTTTGGGATGTCCGCAGGTTTGACTCTGATCTGGTGGTACCCCGACCTCAGGTCCAACTTGGAAAAAAAACGAGCTCCGTGTAATTCGTCCAACAATTCATCAATGATCGGTATTGGAAATTTATCTTTGATGGTGACCTTGTTGAGGGACCTATAATCAACACACATGCGCCATGTTCCGTCGTGCTTCTTAACCAATATGACTGGTGATGAGAAAGGACTTCGGCTGGGACGAATGATTCCGGAAGAGAGCATCTCAGCTACTTGCCTCTCTATCTTATTTTTTTGGTGGTAGGGGTGCCGATATGCTTTGGCACAAACTGGGATACTTCCTGGCTGTAAAGGAATTTGATGATCTTGAGTTCTTGTAGGTGGTAAGCCGGAAGGTTCTTTAAAGATATCTTCATAAGTGCTCAAGAGTTGGAATAACTCCAGATGAAATTTTGCATTGTCCTCCAATGCTAACAATTGACCCCATGCCCCTTGAGCTGGTTTGTTGACTTCTCTTTTAAATTTCACCACTTGATCTGATATACCCCTTAACACTACATCTTCCCCATTACTAGTGAACCTCATGGTTAGTTTGGAAAAATCCCATACTATTTCACCCAAAGTCCGCAACCAGTGGGTGCCTAGGACCATATCATAGCCCTCCAAAGGTAGAATATAGAAATCAACCTGAGTTATAAAGGAACCCAGTTTGATAGGAATTCTAGAACATTTACCTTTGCTTGTGAGTTTCTCACCTGAGGCCACAGTAACTCGTACCTTCTGGCTTTGAGATGGACGCAAGCCACTGAGTGTCGCAAGGGACTCACTAACGAAATTATGTGAGCTTCCTGAATCAAGAAGCACCGTTGTGGAAAGAGAATAAATCTGTCCAGCCACCTTCATTGTATCCGGTGCCGAATGTCCACTCATTGCATGGAGTGAAATTTCAGGCAACTCATGATCTTCCAATGGCTCTATCTCCATTTCTAAATCTCCATCAGTTTCCTCCATACATGCCTCAATAACAAAGAGTTTTTTACAGCGGTGTCCCGGCACAAACTTGTCGTTGCAATTGTAACAGAGCCCCCTGTCTCTGCGCTCCTTCAACTCGATCGGTGACATTCGACGAACTGCTGGTCTTGGCCTTGGAAAGCCTTCTTCTTTGTTTGCCATGACCAGTCCTTTGGCTGTTGTTGGAACCAAAGAACTTGTTTTCCTTAGTGATTGATTTCGTGCTTCATATAATCGGGCCAAACCGATTGCGGTGGTTAAATCCGCAGGTCTTCCAGCCAACACATCAGCTTTGACATTCTCCCTTAGGCCACTTACAAAACAGCTAACTTGGCGGGTAGGAGGTAAGTATCCCACCTTAGCCAATAGGTGCTCGAACTTGGCTTGGTATTCTTTGACTGATCCCACCTGTTGAAGCTTTGTGAGCTCTCCGAAGTAGTCGTAGAATTGGGTTGGTCCATAACGAGCCAACAACCCATTCCTGAAAATCTCCCACGTCACAATTTCTGTCTCCTGCTGCAAAAGTTGATACCACAACTGTGCCTCTCCTTCCAAGTGAAACGAAGCCAATGCGACTTGATCCACTGGTGGTGTCTCATGGAACCGAAAAAACTGTTCGGCATGACATAACCAGCTAGTGGGATCTTCCCCACCGTTAAACTTTGGAAAGTCCAATTTCACGCGAGGTGCATAGGACTGGTTGCTTCCATTGGTGTGGGAACCATCTAGGTGACCACCTCGATTGTATTTGCGTCCCGAGCTGTGAGAAGCTTCCTCTTCCTCATGGTTGGTGGACATCGTGCTAAGTTTATTGAACATTTCAGAAAGTCTCTCAAGGATTTGTTGTTGATTGGACTGAAGAGAGTTGACAGTCTCCTCCAATCTCTCCACACGTTGATCCATGCCGTGGCTCTGATACCACTGTGGAACGTACGAATCAGTTCCCTTCCCTATGATGGACTGATAAAGTAATATGATGGACTGATAAAGTAAAAAGACTGGATTATTTCAAGGAAATCCACTACCTCCCAAACAACTCAAGGTTGATAAGAAAAATATCTGAATAATTTATTCCAATGCCAGTACCTGATTTTATACAGGAATTTTATACAGGACTGCTAACGTGAAGTACTACATAATAGGGATTTGTAGATACGCAATCACTTAACAGAAGTGATCTTTTGTAGCTACAGAATAGGAAATAAATGCAAAACAGAAGCTAAAGACTAGGTCTCATCAAAAGACTCAAGTCTATCCTAACAAATCAATATAAAATCAAAAAGATGCAGAACATAAAAATAGGAACAGCTGCCACTTGAAATATCCACGTGACCCCACACACGTAACATAATCTCAAATCCCACCATTCCATTTCTACATCAGTGATGGAGGCCTAGATGAGGAGGGAGCTCGAGAAACGGCAGCATGAGGAGGAGGTGAGGGATTACGGCGATTTGCGGTTGAACATTCGGGCGAGGATGAACGAGACAGTGTCGAGGTCGCCATCACAACCGAATTATGGGGATGAGTTTACTATTGGGAAGTTGGAGACAGTGGTATTGGGTTTTGTTGCGGCAGGTAAATGACCCAGGAGGCCAGGACGGATGAACCCTATCCAAGTAAGACCCAAAGAATCATATTCCAGGAAAATTTTGTTTTTTGAAAAGTTTCTAGATTCCAAAATATTTTAGTGACTTGCCCATTTACATTTAAAAATTGAATTTGCTCTCAGAACTAACGGGTTAACACTTAATATACGTTAAAATTGGTAAGTTGTATTGCGCTGACATGGCATGTAACTGATGTCAGCTCTCTTTTCTTATTTGGCATGCTGTGATTGGCTGGGAGTACAAGGTCAGCTTGCTGACCTTATGCTCCGAGACTACCTAATAATTTCCTATCAAAATCACAAGCACATGTCCAATTAGTTAAATTATGCACAAAAAAGTTTGCTTCTCTGTGGACACGAACAGGGGTTTTGCCTACTATTGCCTAGTAATGTCTAATAAATTCTTGTAACAGTCACGGCAAGAGATAAGGAATACTAGCATTGAATGGTGCCCTAAAAATTCATTTTGAATTTTCACCATTATACTCACTGGTTCCACAGTACCCCCTCACGTTCTCTTTTTTTCTTTTGAACAAATACCCTCTTCTCTATTCTCTCATATATCTCTCTCTATCTCCATTTTTGTCAAAGTTGTCCTCCAAAGAGCAAAGAAATTACACTCTATAAAGAAACAAGTGAACAAAGAAAGGAAGAAAAAACAAATTGACTGAAGACCCAAGTTTTCTATTTCTACTGCTTCGATTTTTTTCACCATTAATTTCTCCACACTATATTTTTCCTTTTATTCTTTCACCTTCACTTCCCAAGCAGAGGAAGATCTTGGGAGGAAAGTTGGGCGAGTTTCACGGCGAGCACTTCGCACCCCTCCTACCCATCTCCATTGTCGAGCTCTCAATCTCTCTCTTAATCTCATTTTTCTCTCTCGCAATTCAATGTCTATTTTATGTGATTGTTCAAGCTGATCTGTTTATTTGATTTGGTTATTCAACCAATTGGGCATGTTGTTGATTGTGGTTTGGGATTAAAAGAGACGCAGATCTGTGCAATTGTGTATTTGGGCATTTTTAGATTTTTTTCTATTTATTTTTTGGGAAAATTACACTTTACCACCCTAAACTATCACCCCTTTTCACTTCACCCCCTAAACTTTAAAAAGTATTAATTGACCCCCTAAACTAATCCAATTACACAGCCGTTACCCTCTGATGCCAAAATCGAGTTAAAATAGACGAAATAGAGCAACAAGTGACACGCACGTGATCCCGGGCCCACTAGAACACCTTTACCAATTTGATTTTTATCAAAACCCCGAATTGCCCTTATCCCCCTTAACTAAAATCTGAGATAAACACTAACTTTCAACCGTAACATCATGTGAGGCTTCTTTTTCCTTCAGTTCAATACTTAGATTCAAATCTGTTCATTTAATAAATAAATAAATCAAATCAAATTTGCTCATCGTATTAAAGAAAAAAGAAAAGAAAAGAAGAAACAAAATGAAATCAAATTGTAAGGGGCTGAGCGGTGGTGCGGTTAGGTCCCTATCAACTGGTTCGCATTGTGGCTAGGTTGTTGGTTTACTAGTTTGGACGTGGTAGTGGCAGCGACAAAACGAAGTTCCAGTGGGGTGGGTTCGTGCTTTGCGGCGGTGGATTCGCAAGGGTGGGTTAGTGCTTTGCGGCGGTGGATTCATACTTCGCGATGGTGGCGTGGGTTTCTGCTTTGCAGCAGTGGGTGGTGGTGGCTCACGGTCACCATCACGGGGTTGCTGGGATTTTTGGTGGGTGGTGGTGGTTGGCCTCACGGGATTAAGGGGGCCATTTTGTTACGGTTGAAAGTTAGTGTTTATCTCAGATTTTGGTTAAGGGGGATAAGGGCAATTCGGGGTTTTGATAAAAATCAAATTGGTAAAGGTGTTCTAGTGGGCCCAGGATTACGTGCGTGTCACGTGTTGCTCTATTCAGTCTATTTTAACTTGATTTTGGCATCAGGGGGTAACGGCCGTGCAATTGGATTAGTTTAGGGGGTCAATTGATACTTTTTAAAGTTTAGGAGGTGAAGTGAAAAAGGGGTGATAGTTTAGGGTGGTAAAGTGTAATTTTCCCTTATTTTTTTTCATCGGTATTTGGTGTGTGTGTACGAAGGTATTTTAGTCAAATTAAAAATGATTGATTTTTTCTATACGGTTTCCAGACGTGCCCGGCAAAAAGCAAGTTTTTTCCTCATTCCCCATAAAAAGGACTCCACTCCCCCATATATATTAAGCACATAGTTTTCTAAGTAGATAGTTTACTCCGACTTGTTTGAAGGAATTCTCTTTCAACTTATTACGTGTCAATTAAATAGATTATCTATATATATTATTTGAAAAAGTCACATATTCATTAAAAATATGTGACTAAAAGTACATGTGCATTGTCTATTTACTTATCACGTAATGGGTTGGAGGAGGATTCCTCCAAACTAGGTTGAAGGAAAACTATTTCCATATATTAATATAATATACCTCCTTAACGGACAGGGCATCTGTTAACAAAACCCATAAAAGAAGGAAAATTAGAAAATCTAATTCAATCCACTGCAAGACATGACGGGTTAGAAAATCATATATTAAATCAGATTATTCTTCAAATTATATAAATAAAGGCAAATTGTATTTTTCCCTTTTTATTGTTTTTATTTCTCTTTTTTTTTTTTTTTTTTTTTTTTTTTTTTTTTTTTTTTTTTTGAACTAGTAATTTTTTCTATTTTTTAAAACTTACAACTTATCTCAAACATTCTTATTTTTTTGTTAAATACTAACAACCTATATGAAATGTCTAAAATACCATATTTTAACCCATTTAACCAATCCACCTAATCTCTTAACCATATTTGATTAAAAAAAAAAACTTTGAAACTCACGATCAAATATCTTTGATTCATGGACAGTTAACAAAAATAAATATATAACAAATAGAATCAATGATCTTTGCTTTAATATTGGAATGTAAACAAGCTCAAGATCAAGAACAAAATATATAGGAAAATAAATTTGGCCAAAGTAGGAATTTATAGAAGTTTATTGGTTTGTGAGAGCTGATCACCACAGAATTCAGCCCAACAGCATCGCATTCTATGTCAAAGTCAATGTCAATGATAATAATAATTGTTCACGATTCTACTATGTCAAACATGATCACTAGATCTCCTACTTAGCAAACATGATTCTGTTTATTTATTTTTAATTAGGGTGGACACTTTTCCTATATATATGCTGGAATTTCTTCCTTAATTTGTGTGCCAATGAGTGAGAGTGAGAAACATGGTGAACATTTTTGCAGTATTCAAGCCACTGTTACGTGGACTAATGAAGCTAGCCGGGGTGAGACCCCAAAGAGTGGAAATCGAGCCAGGAACAGTAATGAATTTCTGGGTCCCTAATGAAACCCCTAAGAAATCCAAAAACACCAATGAAAGTGACACCAATACCAAACCAAACAAGCCCAATAAGCCTGCTGTGGTATTCATTCATGGATTTGCAGCTGATGGTATTATAACATGGCAGTTCCAAGTATTAGCTCTAGCTAGAAAGTTCAAAGTTTATGTACCGGATTTACTCTTCGTTGGCAGATCAATCACTGACAGATCAGAGTGGTCACCGGAGTTTCAAGCTGAGTGTGTAGCAGTGTAGCAAAGGGTCTGAGGAAACTAGGTGTGGAGAGGTGCACCTTGGTGGGGTTTAGCTATGGTGGGATGGTTGGGTTCAAGATGGCTGAAATGTACCCTGACTTGGTTGAGTCTATGGTGTTCACTAGCTGTGTCATGGCCTTGACCAAGTCCATTAGCGATGCAGCCCTTGAGAGGATCGGGCTTAAGTCATGGTCAGAGTTTTTGCTTCCGGATTCAGTCCAGGGTGTTAAATTGCTTTTAACCCGTGCCACCTACAAGTTGCCTTGGATCCCTAATTTCGTTTTCAAAGATTATTTGGAGGCATATATATATATATGCTTCATCACGGTCAGCCTAGTATATATTAACTTTGTTCTTTGTTCTTTCCCATATGGGCATAGCTTCTTTTATTTATACAACATATTTATACTATAGATCCTTTAATGTTCTTAAAGATAATTCTACTTTATTCTCTTTTTCTTATAGTATTCAGACAAAAATAGTACCCAAGTGACATACTAAATGAATGTGCCTTATTTTCAGTAGTCAAATGAGTTTTATTATTGTCTGTTGGATTAACTACAGCTATTCCAATATTTTAGTTTGTGATTTGTAGCTCATCGATCTCGATAACTATGCAGATAATGTTTGATAACAGAAAGGAGAAGGCAGAATTACTCAAGGCTTTGGTTATTGATGACAAGGACTTTACCATTACTCATCATCCACAGGTTTGAAATAGTTATTTGAACGTTGAGAAAAATCGTATAAATTTGTGCGAGTTTGTTGGTGTCAATGGAATTGTATTGTATTGTCCTATGTGAATTGTACATGTAAAAATAAAATTTTACTTTTCTTTTACCTTATTACATCTCTTGAGGTCTTTAAAATTAAGTATTAGAGAAAATAGTTCTCTTTATTAATTTCATGATTCATATTGAATATTATAACTCTTTTTTTCTTATCTTTTTTTTTTTTTGAATCAGAGAATATAGATTATTATAACTTTAAAATATATAGATTGTAATATTATTTAAAATCTTAAATGACATGATACTATGTACAATGTCAAATATGATAAATAAAATTGTAAGCCAGAAATAAATCAATTTCAAGTTGATAGATCCTATTCAAAATAGTAGATAGCTTGGATCCTGACATGTCATTGGGGAGGATTTGGAGATTTCATGTCTGCCTCTAGTCTAGGGCCTGTTTGGTACGTGTTTTCGTTTTTTGTTTTGGTTTCGTGACTTTTTACTTTATTGAAGTTAGAACTTTAATCCTGATTTGAATTTAAGATTGTAAAAAAAATTCTGTTTGGTACATAGTTTTGGTTTCATAACTGAAATCACAATTTTAAAAAAGAATTGTGTTTGGTACATAGTTTTGGTTTTTAAACTTAATTTTTATCATTACATTATTATTTTTTCTTTTCTTTTCTTTTTTTCCCCCACCACCCACGCACCACCTCTTCATTTTTTTTTTTTTCTTTTTTTTCCCCACCACCCACGTACCCCCCCCCCCTCTTTTTACTTCTCCCCCACATACATCCCCCCTCACCAGCGTCAATCCATTTCTGTTTTGGTTTCGTGACTTTTTACTTTATTGAAGTTAGAACTTTAATCCTGATTTGAATTCAAGATTGTAAAAAAAATTTGTTTGGTACATAGTTTTGGTTTCATAACTGAAATCACAATTTTAAAAAAGAATTGTGTTTGGTACATAGTTTTGGTTTTTAAACTTAATTTTTATCATTACATTATTATTTTTTTTTTTCTTTTCTTTTTTTCCCCCACCACCCACGTACCACCTCTTCATTTTTTTTTTTTCTTTTTCTTTTTTCTTTTCTTTTTTTTCCCACCACCCACGTACCCCCTCCCCTCCCTTTCTTTTTACTTCTCCCCCACCATACATCCCCCTCACCAGCATCCAATCCATTGTGCTATTTGGTTTCACCTTCAAAGCCAGCTATTCCTACTCATCTGCCTTCAAGTAGATAAAACTACCCATTTGAAAAAAATCAGTCGGTCCTCCTCTTCTCATGAAGTTCGACATGACTTGATTGAGACATTTATTGAACAAGGCCGATCTCTAAGCCGAATCGGTGGACTGCTCGGCTCCTGCTTCTTCTCTGTTTTCCATCTTGACTTCTCTGTATTTTTTCTTTTCTTCAATACAAATTTCTATCTTCTATTAAAAAAAAAAAATCGTCCCCCTTGATCTTTGTCCAGTGTTACAGCAGGTGGGTTTCAGTTTTTTCTTCAGTGGGTCTCTCTTTTTTTTTGGTCTTGTCGTGTTCTTGTTGGTTGAGCTTGATAGGTTTTGATTTGGGATGTTTTTTTGCTATGAGTTTTGCAAGATGTCTTTTTGTTGTTGCTGTGTATGGAGGGGCTCTGCCCTCTGTAATGGCCGAGAGAAAGAGAGAGGGAAGCATCTGGAGGAGAGAGAGAGAAAATGGAGAGAAAAGAAATAACGTGGGCCCAGTAACGGTAATAAACTGGGACCCACACATGAATTCAGTCCGGATTTGAATCCAGCTTGGATTCAAAAACAGCCCAAAGACTGAACTCAAATTTGGTATGGGACCCACATAAAATTCAAGTTGGGATTTCAATCCTCACTCAAATATCTTGTACCAAACAACTTTTTTTGCTGTGGGACCTAGTGATTCTGGATTTGAATCACTGAATCCGGATTCAAATTACGTGTACCAAACACGCACCTATTAATGCAATTGCGACTCAGCGCACAACAAACAAAAATTTAAAAATAAAAGAACTTTTTAGCTGGCTTCACATACAGCTGACACTAAATCTAATTAGTAATATGCACTTGCGATTAATTAAAATTCAGATGTAAAATAAAGAATAACTAAATTACACATTTTAACCCTTAAATTGTTACAATCATCAAGATGTGTTCGATCTTTGAATATCAAGTAAGAGTATATTCCATCGTTCCATCGTAAAAGTAAAGAGACTCAATATTCTCTATGTGAAACGTAATTCCATTCAATCAGTGTGTATTTGATGGGAATAGGATAGGATCATTTACATTTGAAATGGTTTAAATTAAATATTACAAATATAATAGTGTATATACTGTCACATCATTTAAAATTTTAAATGACGTGGCAGTATGTACACTGTTAAATCTATGAGATAAAATCTGAATCATGAAATGGAAAGGTTCTAGAATTGGTCAGCACCACCATAACCCAATTTTTATTTATTTTTTATTTTTTTTATATTTCTTCTTTCATAATTTTTTTTCCTTTTGATTTTGAGCACCCAATCCAAGTGATATAATAATAGATGCATATTCTTGTCACAGAGGGTACATCTCTTATGGGGAGAGAATGACATCATTTTCGGCAAGGAAGTTGTCAACAACTTGAAGAGGTAGGTTTCATTACTTTTTCATAATATATAGTATCTAACTAACAAGTCATTAATACAATAAAATGGGCCTGATATTATTTATGAAATCATCATTACTTATTAATACTGATCACGCTTTGATTGTGATCACAGTCAATTGGGAGACAGAGCGACACTGCAATATATAAAAGAAGCAGGTCACCTTGTTGAGATTGAACACCCATGGGTCTATAACATGCGTCTCAAAGAAATTCTCTCCACCTTATTGGAAGATGGGAACCAAAAACAGTGAAGCTTATGGTTAATTTGCCATCCTTTGTACTTCTATTGTTTACCTTCGAGTAATTATGTGTTTCTATTGTAAATCGAAATGTTTGAAAAACATTTTGACTTTCTCTTTGGCTTCGTAGATATCCACATGGGAAAGCATTGTAGGATTTACTAACTAAAAAGTATTAGTTTGCTTATTCTCTTTTCTTTGCAAGACGTTTACGAAGCATTAAATTACATCTGTGTGAGTGTGCCTGTGTCCCACATGGAGTAATATTTGTTGTTCCTAATTCTAGTGATTGTCTACTCCGAATAAAAATCTTCTATTCTATTTTTTTTTATTATTTTATTTTATACTCTATTAATTACAATTTGTCACGTATCTTTTTATTTTCTTATAAAATAACTAAAATTTAAATAAAAAAAAAAAAAAAATGAGACATGCGTTAAGTTGTGATCGTTTGGGAATTAAGTGAAATACAAAAAGTAGAATAGAAGATGTGTATTCTCTTATTTCTCCTTATTTAATAAACCTCGTAACGAAGGAACTGAAGGAAATATGTATGAGGTAGTTTATTGTACATCTTTGGTGTTTAATTTGACATTTTCTAGGGAGGATTTTTAACACTCACTATTTTGTTCAAGCAACCTCTTCTTTATGGTTTATGAATTAAGAGTGGACCAAATGTGACATAGGACAGTTGGCAAAAGAATTTATGGAACAATTCATGCGTCAAAAGACCAAACAAACTTTACGACATCCCTAATTTTGCAGTTGACTTAAAAGGGGCATAACTTTTGATTCGAGATGAATTGTTGGACTAGTTTTACCCCCAAATTCACATAGTTCGAAGCTATATTGGAGCGTCTTATTTTATTACGCAATTTTAGTATTTTATTGTCCTTTTTCGTAATTTTCTATTTAATTTTATTAGGGTTTTGTTTAAGAGTTGTGTGGGAAGTAGTTTGAACAAAACTAAAATTTATAATTAATTAAGTTTATTAATCAGTTTTATCCAAACTAACACTTAATTTATTATCCAACTTTTGTAAATCAAAAGGGTGTGTTTGGCCTGAATTATGCCTTAATGATAAAGGACTTGGTTCGATCCAGAAATGGTAAACACTAACTAATTTACTTATGATTTTAATGTAGAAGTTGATATTAAGAAATCTCTAAGACAAATCTGTTCATAGATTTGATCTCGAGATCAAAGTTTACAGTTTATTCTTTTATAAATGTAAACTACTTAAAGTTTAACAATACTGTAAACAATTATAAACAGTAAAATATATATATTGAATGATAATCGAGTATAATCACTTCGAATATGAACAAGAACAACAGAAACTTACAAAGGAGAAGTCTCCTGTTACTCTCACACACTTCAAGAACCCGAACTGCAGGATCTAACTTTCAATTGAACTAAAATCACACTTAAAACACTTTAACACACTTGAATTACATTGTTTTACACATTTTTGAACACTCGAACACACTTTATAACATACTTAAACACACTTGAACACACTTTGAACACACTTTGAATCACAAATGGACTCCTGAACTCTGGAAAATACGCGGGGGTTGATAACTGTCTTCTTTTCTGCTATTTATACCTTCCTCGAGCAGCAGTTTCTTCAATTGAACAATTATTTTCCTTATTTTGAATTTCAAATCCTCAATAAACCTTGTTTAATACAAAGTAACAATCTTCTTGGAGATGATAACACCTGTCATATATGTTTTTAAATTATTTATAAACTATTACTTAGCAATTTCTTAAAATTGAACTGCTTTGTAATTGTTTTTAGATGAGTTTCGATATGGCCTCGAAGTATAATCAGGCTTTACCATCTGAGCTTCTATTTAAAGTAATATAACTTGTTTCATTTTAGGCCCAAACAGTAACTCTAATCTTTTTAATAAATAACTTATTTAGGCCCAATACTGCTCGTAGGCCCAAAAGTTATTTTAATGTGAAAACAGAAGTAGCATCTTAATGTTGAGGCTATCATGACAGTTCACTTAACCATGATATCTTAACCGAATACGTGTCTTAAAGGAAGAAGGAATTGTAGTTGTATGATATTTTTAGGCATTTCCACTATTCCAAGAGGCAAAACACGCCGATGTTGGGCCAATCTGCTGCCATTTGTAAAAGAAACAACTAAAAAAGAGTGTGTGCTATTGATGGGACCTCTAATGGCTTACCCATAGCAAATTCGGCTTCAATACACCTACATTTGTTTTTGACATTTTTGCATGATTGCAAAGGCATACCACTATTAACTATTGGACATTGAAGAAGACATCTATTTATTGCCTTTGTCATTAGCCATTGGTCATTAGCCGTTGGGCATAGGCTTGTATCCTTTAAATCAACTATTGAACAAACTCATGAGCCATTGGTCATTAATCTATTAATCAGTGGACAATTACTCTCTTTTAACTTTTGTGGTAGCATGTTCATGAACAATGTCAAAAGCCATGTGAATGGCTTCCTTCAATACAACAAATGTCACTACAAACAATAGATTGTGGCTACATAACAACTAAAGACCAGCCAACTGAAGAACAAAAAATACTATTTAGCTAATAGGCACAAAATGCACCAGCATGCACCTTGAGTATTATTTGCATAGGTACTATTTTTGGCTCTTCTCACCATTGTCCTTGACCAATGGAAATGCAACATGTGTCCACCTTATCCTCAGATTATTGGCTATAAAAGATGAAGAATGAAAATTAAAAAACCAAGGTTTTCCTACCAAGCTCTTCCCCTTACGTGGGATCTCCAAGAAGGCTCTATTTTTTCTAAGTTTTATGCTCTTGTTTCCTCTCTTGTAAACACATGTATTCTTGAATTATTTTTCAACATAGTGGAATACTCGACTAGTTTAAGTCCATGATTTTTTCCATCTTCAACATATAGGATTTCCACTTAAAAACTCTTGTTTGTCTTGCATTTATACTTGCTTTTCTTTTATAATTATTTACTCATTATAAGCATTTGCAACCACAACTTGGCTTGCCATTAATATGTTGTTAGTGACACCCAATGCACCAGGGGCAGAGCTACGTTGCTCCTTGGGGGGGCTTCTGCCCCCCCCAAAATTTTAATTTTTCTTGACAAAGTATAGGACAATTAAAGTTAAGCCCCCCCAAAAAATAATAATCAGCCCCCCCTTTTTCAGAATGCACAATAACGTTTCTTCCCAAATAGCATAAAGAGAACAGTCTTTAAAACAATATTTAACTTTTTCTTTTATTTCCTTTTCAAGAATTGCAAATTTTAAACTATTGCAGTGTTATTTTTTGACTGCTACACTACACATTTCGACTGTCCCTTACATACTCATTAATTATTTCGGCTGCCATTGTACAAAATACAAACTTATTTTCTGATTTCTCTTTTCCCTATGCTTATTTCTCTTCTCATTACAAATCTCTCTTCTCTTCCCAAAGTGCCGCCCTTTTCTCTCTAGTCTTTTCTCTCTACTCTCTAGTCTTTTCTTCTTTTTCATTTCCCAAAGTACAAAGTACAAAGTTATTTTTTGTCTTCTTTTTCCTTTCCCTATGTCACAACAAATCTCTCTTCTCTTCAGTTCCCAAATTGCCGCCCTTTTCTCTCTAATCTTCTGACTTCTTTTTCTTTTCGGCTTTTCCCTATTTTTCTTTCTCTTCCCATTTTGTCAACACAACAAATCTCTCTTCTCTTCAGAGTTAGTGTGAATTTCATAATTTGCAATGGTGTGACCGTGTGAGGGTGAGGACCTCTCGTGTTTGGGTGTTTTTGAGAGTGATATTGTGGTGAGTTTTTTTTCCTCATCAATCATTATCATTATAATTTTTTTTTTTTTTTTTTTTTTTTTTTTTTTTTTTTTTTTCATTTTTTTTTTTTTTTACCATTGTTCTTATTTAGTTATTTGTAAAAATTTTGGTTTTAGGCTTCAAAGTTCAAACGGTTGTGCTGATTTCTTATTGTCCATTTTGAGGATGAAGAGACTGGAGAGTGGCTATCATTAACTTAACATTTCAGGTTTGTTTCTTCTAAATTTCTACCATATTTGTGCTTAGATTTATGCCTTATTTTATATATATATATATATATTGATATGACAATGGCAATATGGATTTTTTTTTTTCATCATGATATATTGATATGAATTATCTGGCCATATGGATATGAGTTTTTGGATTTTTAATGAGTTTATGAATATGTTTTATAATTTTGTTTATGAAGATTTTGTTGATCATTTTTTTTTTTCTCTGTTGTTGGCTTGTTGCATGATAAAGATTATATCTCTCTACCAAGTTAGTATAGTCGTCTAGTCGAGAATTTAAAAAAATTACATTAAATTAGTGATGTGAAAATTGCTAATTAAGATGTTATTTTTTTAAATTCTCTTCAGGTTAATTCTTGAAAAATGGGCAAGCCAAAAACAATTGATGCATTTTTTAAGAAAAAAGATGTTAGTCATTCAGAAGTTAATACACCGCCTCCAGCAACAAATATTGATACTTCAATCCCCGAAGAGCGTCCCTCTAAATGTCCAAGAATTCAACCTAAAGAGATAGATACCACTTCTTTGGAACGTGATCCTGGATTACGTCCACAAATATGTGAGTTCCCTATTAACCTACAAGATGAAATCCGACGTGCTTATATCAAAGCTAGTCCATATCAACCAGTTTTAGATTACCCTGTAGATGTCAAAATTTTATGATGTGTTTACATCCATCCGATTGATCATGATTAATTTTTATTGATTAAGTCAATTGTCAAGTGATGACATGTCAATAATGGATTAGTCAACAAACTGCATCCAATAGGACAAGGCCATGTGTCACAACTTTGAAACCATGTGGCGACATTAGATGTAGAATCCTACATATGGAATGTTTTAATTAAATGGAAGACCAAATTCAAATTTAAATTTAAAATCAAATCAAATCAAATCCCATTAAATGCTGGGAAAGAAATTCCAAATGAAGAAACCTTGAAGTGCCTATAAATAAAGACCCCTTAGAGAAGAGAAGAGGATTCAAAGTCAAAAGGAGAAAACCCTATCAACACTCTACCAAAAAGAAGAGTTCTCTCAAGATTTAAGAAGAGCACTCTTGTCCATCCAAAAGCAAGGCGTACTTCTGTTTCTTCAAATCCAAAGTGGGAGACGCCTCTCAAATCTTCATTCAACTTAGACCGAGATCAAGCCAACGGCTCTCGACTCTAAGTCCAAAAATTTTAACTGCACACTCAACTTAAAAATAGCCAGACACCATTCAAGATCAAGTTTCATAGCCCTTGGATCGTGGAGCGTCACGGAGACAGGATCAGAGGAATTTATTGTATTCTTTATTGTAAAGAATCATTTAGAGATTTGTACCCGCTTTCATACACATAAATACAAATTGATTATTTGTTACACTATTTCGTGAGCGTGTGATTTATCTGCACGAAATTTGTGTCTACATACCCATTTAAAGAATCGGGTAATCAATGTCGTCGATTTAATACTCTTTGGTTTGAAGCACATTTAAATTGGTTGGAATACTCACCTTTAAAGGATGCAGTATATTGTCTACCTTGCTACCTTTTTGGTAAGAAACCAACTGGTCGTCCAGGATCAGATGCATTCACAGTAAAAGGTTTTGATAATTGGAAAAAGGTGAATGATGGAATGAATTGTCCTTTAGTTGGTCATGTAGGGAAAGATCCAAATTCACCACATAAAATTGCTGTGAAATGTTATGAGGATCTAATGAAACATTCACGGCATGTTGACAAGCTATTTGAGAAACAATCATCAAAAGAAATATAGGATAATTGGTTGCGGCTCAAAGCATCAATAGATAGTGTTCAATGGCTTGCATTACAAGGTTGTGCTTTTAGAGGTCATGATGAAAGCCTTGATTCAATAAATCGAGGTAACTTTGTTGAATTGGTAAAACTCGTATCAACTTATGATCATAGAGTAGCTGGGGTTGTTTTGGAAAATGCTCCACGGAATGCCAAATATACATCACCCACAATTCAAAAGGAGATTTTGCATATCATTGCTAGTAAAGTGCGAGATGCTATTCGTGAAGAAATTGGAGATGCAAAATTTTGTATTATCATTGATGAAGCTCGAGATGAGTCGAAGAAAGAGCAAATGGCCATTATTTTGAGGTTTGTTGATAAAGATGGCTTCCTTAAAGAGCGTTTATTTCATATTGTGCATGTTAGAGATACTACTGCATTGACCCTAAAGAAGGAAATATGTGCTGTTCTTTCTTGTTACAACCTCCATATTGAGAATATTCGAGGCCAAGGGTATGATGGGGCTAGTAATATGCGTGGCGAATGGAATGGATTACAAGCTCTTTTTCTTAAAGATTGTCCATATGCATATTACGTGCATTGTTTGGCTCACAGATTACAATTAGCTCTAGTTTCAACATCTAGAGTAGCAAAACCCATTCATCAGTTCTTCAATCATTTGACTCTTATTATCAATATTGTTGTTGGTTCTAGTAAGCGTAATGATGAATCGCAAGCTACTCAAGCAGAACAAATTGAGACTATGATTGCTTCTAATGAAATTGAGACTGGAAGAGGATTAAACCAATCTTGTACTTTGCAACGAGTTGAAGATACTCGGTGGGGATCTCATTTTCAATCTATTAGTAGTTTGATAAAAATGTTTGATGCAACTTGCTCAATTCTTTACACTATCTCAAAGGAGGGAGCTAACTATCAACAACGTGGTGATGCTGAAGGAGCTTATAAGGTTTTAACATCATTTGAATTTATTTTTATCTTGCATATGATGAAAGAGATAATGGGAATTACTGACATTCTTTGCCAAGTTTTGCAAAAAAAATCTCAAGACATTTTAAATGCCATGGTTTTGATTTCCACTACAAAATCACTTATTCAAAATTTGAGAGAGAATGGATGGGAGAAATTACTTGCTAGTGTTACATCATTTTGTGAACTATGTGAATTTCATATTGATATTCCTGATATGAATGCTCCTTACTCTAAAGTTCGGGGTAGACGTCATGAAAATGAAGAAGATTTGACAACAATAGAGCATCATTTTAGAATTGACATATTTACAGTTGCGATAGACTTTCAATTGCAAGAATTGAATACTAGATTTTCTGAGCATACTGTGGAACTTCTCAATCTTAGCTCAGCTTTAAATCCTAAGAATGCTTACAAATCATTCAACATTGATAACATATGCAAGCTGGTTGAGAAATTTTATCCCCAGGATTTCACTAAGCAAGAAAAAACCCTTTTGAGATTTCAATTGCAACATTATGAATTTGATGTGCCAAAACATCCAGATTTCCAGAATATGGATACAATATCTGAGTTATGTAGGGGATTAGCAAGTTCAGGAAAGTAAAAAATCTATCATTTGGTTGATAGATTGATTCGTCTTGTGTTGACTCTTCTAGTTTCTACAGCAACAACTGAACGAGCTTTTTCAGCCATGAAACATGTAAAAACAAGACTTCGTAATAGAATGGAGGATGAGTTTTTGGCAGATAATTTGGTAGTTTATATAGAAAAGGAAATTGCAAAGAATTTCACTGTGGATGATAATGGATGAATTTTATTCAATGAAAGATCATCGTCGAGCATAATTTTTATGTGAGATGTTATTTTTTGGATATTTTTGTATGTGTCTAGAGTGAACTAGACAAGTTTTTGTGTATTTATTAAAGTTTAAGAATATGAAACATATGGAAGTAGATAAATTTGTATTTACAAGATTATATAGTAAAAATGTAGTCGTCAAGGGCTTTTGTGTGTGGTTGTAGGTCTTCATGACCGAACCACGATATCTCTTTGTTTCTGCTCTTTCTACTCTTTACTATTATTGCTTTCTATTTTCCTACAAATATATTTATAAGTTATAATTAGCTCCCCCATATAATAATTTTTAGCTACGCCCTGCAATGCACGATTACTTATCTTAAAATATTCAACTCTTTGTTTTAGGGTAGGTTGTAACAGACTTCATATATTATTCAAAAGTAAACAATACTTATCTGGAGATTCTTTCACTAATAAATTCCAGCTTTTTCAAAAGTAGATTTCCGTTCTTTTCCAATACTGAGATAATTCGTCTCGTATCTATAAAATCCCGCTTGAAGGAAAAAGGATCATATATGTCCAGCATATATGACTTGCCTCTCACAAGCAAGTGGGACCCACATGTCCCACTTGCTTGTGAGCGGCAAGTCATATATGCCGGACATACCAAATACCTTCTCCGCTTGAAGACCCCAAGAATCTCCTTCCACTTTTCATGCTTTTAAGGCGGAAAATTCTAAATATCTTTATTGTATTTTGGTGTGTATTGAACTGTACATAGGAAGCTGTATATAGGCATACAGAATAGGTCTAATAGTACAATAGTACAATTTTTATAAAAAAAAATAGTACAATAGTACAAAGTACATGAATAGTATAATAACAAAAAATTCAATCTAAGGTGAACATCTTTTAATCCTAAAATTTAATAGACATAATAAACAAATATCAAAAACTGATGTACATTATTTATATAACAAAAAAGTAACAAACAAGAAACTCATTAACCTTTTACAATTGATTTCGATGTGTGTTTCATATTTTGAAACCGTTTTATATATATAGAAAAAAAAAATTAACAAAAAAATTAGGGTCATTCTACAATACTCAATCTTTTTGTGAGTTTGGTACCCACTCAATTGTTATTATCAAATATGATGTAGTTGCTATCATATGTGATGGTAGTGCTATCCAATGTGATGTTAGTACTCTCCAATTTTATATATATTAAATTTAAATAAATAAATAAAAATTTAGGGTATCAAGTAATGTGATCATAGGTACCAATATATGTGGGGTAATTACCATCATGTGTGACACTAATACCATCAATGTGACATTTTATCTATTAAAAATACTACACGCACAAAAAAAGTGTGGATATTGTAGAATTATCCAAAAAATTGAGGGTGGACACTTTATAAAATCCAATTATTTTTTATATTTTATACCTAATAATTTTTTATATTATTATTTATTTATTTATTTTTTTATTTGAGGGTGGGCTCTTGCCTTAGAGTGGATCCGCCCATGAGCATCGAGATGTACACCTAAACAGGATATGGTTTGGCCCTTGGGCTCTTAGGCTTATATTCAGAGTGTACACTGGCCAAATTTAGAGTGTTTCCTTTTCTTGGGTGGATTTGTATTCCTTCTTGCTTTCGTATATACTCGGTGTAATAAAAAATTCATTTGGGCAGGGAAAAAAAAAAGAGAGGAAGGAGTAATGTTGCACGTCGTAATTGTTTATATTGAGATTCTATCTACTAATTATTATTTTGATAAGTGAATTTAATTTGAAAGATGCTAGAGGGGTCAAACATAATTACATATCTATCACTTATAAACTTTGTTTGATAATTCTACGGGTAAAATTAATTTACACAACATTGTCACAATAAGCTTGTTATGAATTGTAGTGAGTTTTAGTATACTTTTTTTTTGTTATGGAATTGTGATCGACTAACCTTAGTTTGTTATGTTGTGAGAAGTTGTGTTTACTCTAAGTATCTATGAATTTTGCGAGCAATATTTTTTTTCTCCACGTATTGGGCCATAAGATATTGAGCTTTTGGCTAATAATATAAGCATGAGCACTGAAAATATGAAAAACCTATTGGATGATTGTATAAATTGAAAAAATATTGAATTTGCCCACACTTAAGTTTTTCATTTGCCCCATTATACTTCTTGTATAATTATAAAAACTTATGGGTCAAGGTCACTTTGAAAAAGAAAAAAGAAAAAGGTGGAGAGCAAGGGCCGGCTGGGCATGAGCTAAATAAATAAATAAAAAAAAATCCTTTTTGTAAGCATTATGGACTTATGATTAGAATTTTAATATCATTGTCTTTTTTAGATTATTGGAAATACATGTAGTAAAATATAACTTTTGTCTGGTTTATTTTACAAATTTGATATTTTTAATAAGTTCCTAGTTGCACCACCAAAAAAAGAAATCCTAGATCCACCATGACCATGAGATGAGCATCACCAACATGAGAAATGAAAACAAAGGACAAAAGACTGTAGAAGAAACAACCCACAACAACAATAGTTCATTTAACACAATTCAACTACAACAACAACAACAACAACAACAACAACAACAACAACAAGAAAAAGGGGGAAGAGAGGTTAAAGTTGAAATTACAAAATAATTGTCATTTTGATCCGTAAAGTCTCAATTTTTTTTGTCAAACTTTACAAACATTGTCAATGTGAGTATTTTTTCCATTAACGTTAATTGTTCTGCCGTTAACCCTGTTAAAAATTTAGTGTTTTTTTTTTCCTTCCATTTTCTATTACTCAAAAAGTTTATTAAAATTTTTATAAAAAGAAGTTAAAATCTAAAATTTATTTATCTAAAACTCTCTATCTTCTCTTCAAACTTCAAAGTATCAAAACCTAAAATTTTAAGTGATTGAACTAAAAAAGCTTTTATGTAAGAGGCTCTAAAAATAATGATCATGATCAATAATTGAAAGCTTGGGCCTGATCTTAATTCAAGCCATGCGTAAATTATTCGGGCCTAAAATATATGGCCTAGCCTGGCTCTACGGATTTACTATGTTGGACTATAATCCAACGTTTTTTGGGTTATGTTCGTTTGGCTGGCCTGATGGGCCTAGAAGGCCCCCTTCTAGTTGGGTGTCCGACATAAATTGGATTACAATGTATTATGTTCCTTAATTTTGTCCTAATCAATAACTCTAAATTTTTCCTATTGAATTCTGAGTTATTCTTTGTCTACTAAAATGAAGCAGCATTTTGTTGTTGTTGTTGATGTTGTTTTTTTTAAAAGAATTAGATAGTGATTTACTGAACGGTGGAGAAGAACTTTTTTACTAAAGATAGATATTTTATTACATTTAGGACGGTCCAATAATGACCTCACTAAGTAGCAGAGATACACATTGATACACAGATTTACTTCTCATAAATCTGCTGTTAAACTTGAATAAAACGTCGTCGTGGCTTGGACTTCACCGCAGCTTAAGATACTTCAGAAGCCTGTATATAAAGCAAGAAGTTAAGAAATCTTAGCTTATGAAAATAGTTATCAAAAAAGAAGAAGGAATTTCTAATTCTTTCAAGACGCCCAAATTTATTATGCATGCATTGTTGCAGTTCCTACACTCTTCTATTTCTCCTTGAATCAACATTCATGTTCAACCATTTTGGTATTAGAGAAAACTAGTACCCAAGAGATTAAAGGTTCTCTCCCACACAGCAACCGGATTATACTATTGTGTATATATATATATATATGAGTGAAAGTCTTGGACAAAAAATAAAGACCTTGAAAAATTAATATAAAATATAATTAGACCTGATTCTATGATTTTAATAGATTAAGTGGTGTTTTAAGATATTATATTAAGGAATCAAGAGTCTTCTCAAAGCGTCATCCCCTAAGAAAAAGGATTCCTTGGCTTGAATGATTTTGTCACTTATAAGTTATAAGTGCTTCCCTTCCTTTTGTTTTATTTTTTATTTTTTGGTTAATTTTATTCTTCAAATTTATATTATCCAAAGTATTGCTGGCCATGGCACTTTTAGATGCTAATATGGGATTTTAATTTTTGTGAATTAAACTAATGGTGACTCTAGGAATTTTTTTTTTTCCTAGTGTATTCATTAGAAAACTTAAGTAACCATTAAAAATTTAAATTAAACAAGATCTAATAAAATTGGAAAAATATAACGTTTTAAAATTAAACGGTGTTCAATATTTTATTTTAGGTACATAAAATAAGCACTCTAATAAATAAATATCTCCTCTCTATATATATATTACATTTTTTTAAGAAGTCAGTTGAGCCGCCACTAGATTAAACGGTAAATTGCTTCACTATTATAAAGGAAAAAAATCATGAGGTAGCATGGAGGAGATAAAGCAGAAGAGGATATGCATTATGAAAAACTATTTGAGTATTAGAGTGAAACATTACATGATACATATGCATATAATAGAGGAAATTTTAAAGAAAAAAAGAAGAAGATAAACTTATAAATGGGTATTCGTTTGATGCTCCTTGTGTACGAACCATTACTTTTTATGCGCATCAAATTGGAATATATCTCATGTGGGCTTTCTTGTAATCAGGGACAGGATAAGAAGCTAAAGGAAATGTAGATTCTTTTGGTGGAATAAACAAGTTGTTTATGAAATTGTGATAAAGGGTTGGCTCCTAATGCAGTGAAGCAATAAGTGTGGACCACATTGGGTCAAAACTCAATACTCGTACAGATTTTGCTTCCACTCTTATAGTTTAGACTGAGTTTAGCACTTTAGCCTATGGCCCCCTGACCCTGCTCTGAAATCTTTTTTGTTAGGCATTATGTATGCAGAGGACATGACCCTGCATTCTGTGTTTAATTAATGATAATAGTCCTTTTATAGCATGCTTATCAGTTTATGTATGAATCTATTAGCACACCTATAGCTATAGCCTATAGGTTGTCAATAAACTTTGGTGTAAACCTACAAAATGCACCAATAGGCTATTGCTTTTATTATGATTTAGCAAATGGTTTTCTTTTTATTATATCCATACTCCGGAGTACATTAAATACGTATTCCTTCCTCTCACATAAGTGGTGGGTCCCGTTAATTAAATTCATAGTAAGATCCACCACTTCTGTGAAAGGAGGAAGTACGCATTTAATGTACTCCGGGAGTATGATATAATTTTCCGACTAACTTGTACCAAACGTTTAAAACCACTTAAGTTGACTTTTGGCCTTATTGAACTTTACAAATTTGTTTGTGTTTGTGTGAAGAGAACGCAATATTTTTCATGGTCTATTATGATTGATATATAATAAAAATGAGAGACATGTAAATGACCTATTGTGATTGATACATAATAAAAATAATAGACATGTAAATAGCCTATTGTAATTGATGCATATTAATTTGATAGACATGTAAAAGTTATGTCGGTGAAACATATTGTATGCCTAGACTTTTTTCTTTTTCTTTTTTTTGTTGCTAAAATGTATGCCTAGACTTATTGTAGTGCAAAACAGGAAACTTATACAAATTTGCAGACACATGAGTACTACTATGCTGCTAAAGTCTAAGAAAGTTGAAATTTGAGGCCTTAGAGTAAAAATGGGACAGTGCATGCATGAGAAAGATAAAGAAGAGAAGTTAAGAATCTAGACACTCATATAATTTTTTATATCAGAAAGATACTTAAAATTATGTTTCGTTAAGCCATTACCTCTCTTCTTCATCAATATTGCCACTGCTCCCATTGGACCTGTACTTGGGAATAGGAACAAGACCAGACTCAATATGCCTGAGATCCTCTAAAAGGATTTCATAGTGTCTTTTCACTTCCTCAGCGGTTTTATTCCCTCCCACAGCCTTGGCTACATTCTGCCACCGGTCTGGTGTGTCCTTATCATACAATGCTAGTGCCTTTTCAAACCTTTTGTTCTGCTCTGGTGTCCAAGTGGAGCTAGAGTTTTGTTTACTAAGAGAACTTGAAGCCATAGAGTTACTCTTAAAGTTTTGCTTTCAATTCAAATTCTAAAGGATTGTGAGGACTAGTGAAGAGGCAAGAAGAAAAGAAAAGAAAAGAGAAAGGCTTTGGGGATGGTTAATGCAAGAGAAGAGAGAATGGCATGAGTGCTCGCTCTCTCATGTTGTGCTTATAAATGGTAAATAGGATGGTGGGGTGGAGCCAGTTGGCGAATCTGTTTTGTCAAAAGGTGGATTTAGGGTGTGACCCGTCTCCCTTTGGAACCACAAATGAAGCAGGACAAGGTGCAGCCACTAGCTAGCCAGAGGAGAAGGGGAATCAGTTTCAAAGGAAAGGCTTCCTGCAGGGTTTTGTTTTTATGTTGTTTTTTTTCTTCCCTAAGCATCTTTTCCTTCATTTATAAAGCACATAGAAATTATAGAATTTCCAACCCTAAGCACAGCCTAGTTTGATATTAGATGCATAAACCTTAAGCGGTTCCCCTAGTGGTTCCTAAAGCCTAATGATATTGAAATCTCTAGTCAGCATTTTGGAATTATTCAAAGGAATTTTTTTATATAATTATTTAATGTATGTGAAACAAGTGACTATATATATTGGGACTCAAAAAAACTCTGAACTTAGCCAAAAAAGAGAAAAAGAAAAAAAGATATTAGGTGCATGATGAGTAGGTAGACAATATCCGTCACCTTCTAGCCTAAAAATTCAGCAGCCTAGGAAGTTTAGGGTTAGTACACAACTAGACTCTAGAACACCTAAACATCTGGAATGCAAGAGAAAAAAATGTAAAATACAGACTGATTTTTTTTAATTTTTTTTTCTATAGTGAATTTATGATTTTCTTTTCAAAATTTAGGGGTATTTTAAAGATTCCAAAAAATTTAATTTCCAAATAAAGATAATTCTAAACAAAATCTAATTAAGGACTCAATTTTGACTAAAGTATTCCAAAAAACTCTTTAAAGCAAGGAATAAAAATCATATTGTTGAAAATTCTGAAAATTAAAAAAAATTCAAAATAAAAATCTTCTAATGAAGTGTATGATGTCCTTGGTAAGGTGGAAAGTTTTTGTGCTGGTTTGACAAAATACAACTTGTCCCAGAAACTTTAAGTTAAGTTGTTAGGAAATTGTGGCTTCATCATTTCACCATTATTCTAGTAGTGTCTTAAGTGTACAATCCAACTTAAGGGAAGCAAATTTAAGAATTTGGGTTTTATGAGCAAATTTGAGGTAAAGAAACTGAGATGGGTTTATAGTTTATACTGCCTTATTATATTTTGATGTTGCAGAGCATTGAACACAAGCGGCCCAAAACTAACCAGAAGAGCAAAAAGAAACAGAGGAGGGCTGACAGGCGTAAATTTCAAGAAGGTTACTACTTACTAGACATGTCAAACAAAACAACCCAGACAAGGAAAATAAATGTTGAGAACCTTATTGGTCAATTGCACTGATTGGACTGGCATGCAAATTCTGACTTGTTAGTTACCTTTAATTGCCTCTGATTGACAACATAAAATAACATAAATATTGTCATTTTTTGACAAAAGTTGCAAATATTAGTACTATGTTAGACTGTTTCAACGTTTGGGATGCACTCATTTGATTTATGGACTATTGTTGCTGGTCTAAGAATTATGTACTATGTTGAAATCTTTTCAGTAATTAACAATCGTGATTATAACAATATAGACTATACGGATTGAATATAGTGTCTTATACACTTTTTTTTTTTTTTTTTTTTATGTCAGACTCAAAGCCTTGGCCTTTATTGAAGTTTCTCAAGTTGGTGGTGATCCCTGACATATATAATCGTTTGGACTGAGAACAAAATGCCAAGGGGGATACTGGCCACTGGGGCTCATGCAAAAGTTATTTTCTTTTCATCTTCAGACCTTGGAATTGGGTTTTCGAATCTTTGTTCTGAGCAACATTCCAAAAGCTTCTAGCTGGCTATCTTTATCCGTACTATGATATTTTTATTTTTGGGTTAAACTTGAAGTACCATTGTTTGCTTCTGCATGTATTTGTAGAGTCAACAGGTGCGGCTCGTTTTCTAATTGGATAGGTCCGAGTGATTTTGTGTCAGTTGATTGGTGGGTGGGTGGCCAGGTGGGTGAAGTTTCATCCAAGCAGTGACTCTGCATGTGCTACCTAGAAGCTATTTATCAAGGGTCCAGCTTCTGTCCACTGGACACTGAGGCAACACGTATCATCACTAGTTGTGTCCGTATCTTATCCCATACACAAAAACACTAGACAAAAGTCACTTCTATATATTAAAAACTAGGTAGGACAAGTTCAATTATGATGATAATTTGTAAATGCAATAGACTCATCGCTTTTTTTTTTTTCCTATCCTATAATTGGAATAGGATAAGATAAGATGGCTAAAGGCCCTAAAGCATCATCTATCCTATAACATGTACTACATTGGATCTAGTGGCTGCAATGCAAATTTACACCTTACAAAAATAGTCAGAATGGTACCATGATTTGTATGTTTGTTTTGTATTATGCAGTATTACCTTTCACGTATTTTAGTATTTTACTCTCTTCTGAAATACAATGATTTTATTTCGTGGTGAATAAAGAATATAACATTATTTATTTGATTAGAAATACAATATTACTTCTATATTAATAACAAAAAGAAAAAAGACATGTTAAAATAGAATTTTTAGGTAATTTCCAACACATCTCTTATGAACCATAGCTAAAAGATGCAGTGGTCCAATAACCCTTTCTGATTGATATAGAGATCTCATAAATATCCCATGTAAAATGCATGGTGGCCCCAATTTGTCTAATTATGGTTTGTTCCTGTCAAAATGTCTGCCATGTTTCAAGGTGTACATCAGTTATGATTAGGTTCTAATTGTCATATAATTAGTTTATATTTAATATGTGCTTTTCACTCACTCAATTACTCCAAAAGCTTAAACTGTCATAAACTAACTGTATTTTGACAACATTCCAACATGTCCATTATTGGAGTAAGTATCCTGAATCTTGATTTTGTGACCACATCAGTCTCAAGAGTCGTGAGATAATATAAATAGCCATATCAACATGCTAATTGAAATGAAAATGAGCTCAGATTATGAAAAATCATTTTTTGAACACCAGTAGTACCTGTTTGCATGACTTTCACACTAACTAATTGGATTGATAATATTATGGAATTATAGTGCCCCGTTTCCTAATTGCTTGCTCCAAATTTCTTTACTAATTAATTAGTCAATGGGGATAAAAGCTAAATA
The DNA here is from genome assembly GCA_907173295.1 of Fagus sylvatica. Lineage (NCBI taxonomy): Eukaryota > Viridiplantae > Streptophyta > Magnoliopsida > Fagales > Fagaceae > Fagus > Fagus sylvatica. The sequence continues at coordinate 13,385,416 of OU015763.1, forward strand.
ATGCAGTGGGAATGGATCAAATTTATAGACTAGTGAAGGGGCAAATTAATGATGATACAACGGTTTCTTGTTTATTTCTTCCCAGAGCCAATTAATTGCTTTTGGCCCAACAAGGTTTGTTCTCAGAAAATGCTATTCCATTACATGATGCTTGAGGAGCAGGACATAATGTTTTGATTGATATGTATAGAAACACAACCCTACGTGTAGTGATTGTGTTCAATCTCTCAATCAAATGCCATTGAGAAATAATTAATCATGCAAAATGGACCATGTATAACAAGTTGCCTAGCTGGTAGTTGCATATTATTTCACATTGATAGGAAAAGCTGGGGGGGTTTGATCATTTGATGTAAGGCTGAAGCAAGTAGAGATTGTCTTGAAAAATGGTCCTCCAACTTTGATATTTATTAAAATCGTCAACATCTTATCTTAGACTGATATTGGAAAATTTCATTCATGACTTAATTTCTTTGAAGAGGCCATCTTACTAAAGCTTAGTGGTCCTTCCTAACAAGTTGGAAGGGTTCCTAAAAAGTTAAAAAGTTAGTATCATGCTCAATGAGTAACCCTCTTTATCAAGAATCAATATCCCCATGTTTCTGGACTAAGAATGCAAGGGAACTGTGTCTTTACATTAGCCTAAGGAGTCCATCACTCACACTTGGTCCACGCAGTCCCTAGCAAAAAGCATAAAATACGTATGAAAGGAATCTCTGATTTGAGAAAGAGAGGGAGAGAAGGGCTTGGAGAAGTGTTGTGTGGGCAATGTATATATGAGGATAAACAGAAAGACGTACAAGTCTTGAATACCAACCAATTCCTTATCATATAGCACTCACTTCATAGGTGATAGCTAGATATTTGTCTATGTGCAAGTTGGGTGAGTAGATTTATAATGTGTGACGAGAAAAAAAAGAGAAACGGTGAATTATAAGCGCAAATAGCTAAAAATCGCACCAATTGATAATGGATTTGTGGCTTAAGTTGAGCTCAAAAGATGTGTAGTAGTGTCTTTCCGAAAAAGAAGTATCAAAAAAAAAAGTCTTTCCGAAAAAGATGATGACGGTTTGTTCAAAGTGTAAAAGACGAGCAGTAGCTTTTCTAAAGATCCAAAGTTGTGGTTATACATTTTTAGTCCATTTAAGGAATTTGGAACTTACTACTACATTTTTTAGGTTTATGTCTGCTAGAATTGTTGTGGGTGATTGAGAGTGAGAGACGAAGCAGAATTAACGTGATTATGACGATCTATGTCCACACATAAAACTTTTGGTAGTTACAGCTTACATTTTTACTATGGCTAATTATTGTCTCACACGTTCACACCACATATACTATCTAAGTGTGAATATCAATTTTAACAAATATTCGTAGTATATATATATATATATATAAAGTAAAATGTAACTCTGGCTATGGTTTTATAATTAGCACGATTCAATTAAAGAAAACAACTTCTCTTGCATTTTTTGAAGCAAATTCAATAAAAAAAAATCCAAACTAATATCTATTTAATATTATTATATGTCTAATAGTTTTTTAACTAAAAAATTCCTTAGTGTTAATAACAAATATATATACATTAATAACAAAATAATAATAATAAATTATATATATATATATACTAATATATTTTTTTTCATTGGTGTCTTGGGGGGAGGGGTTGCCCAAGCCCGAGGGGTTGCCCAAGCCCAAGGGCTTGTGAGCTTACCCCAGGGCGGTTGTGCCTTTACTATATAAATCTATATAAAGTGTGTTTTATAATAGGATGATTATGTCACTCTACCTCATAACACATTTTTTCACATCATTTAAAAAATGTGGACATATATCCACAACTTGTGAACACATTGTCCACGCCTAGGTGATTTGGAACAATATTCTTTACTCCTTATAATAAGTCAGAGGTGACCTTGGGCATGTGCGAGGTGTGCAACTGCTCCAAGCCTTCATCCCAAAATTAGTCTTCGCCCTAAAATATTTTAAAACCCTTATAATTTTGAAAGATCTAAAAGAAGTATAATATAACCCTACACAAAAAAATTGAAAAGGTCCTCCAAATAATTAAGAAAAAAAAGAAAAGAAAACCCAAACATTAAAATCAATTCTTTAAAATAACTAATAAAACCAACAAAACTCTATTTATGTAGCTTGAATCCTAACAATAATAAAATAACCCTAAAAAAGGTAAAAGTAGTAAATTTTTCACTCCATCTATAACTTAGCCACCTATCACTTTGACAACCCTAAATATTTAAAAGTCATTTACTCATAAATATAGTAAATCAAGCTTTTCTTCTTTGAAAAATAAGTTTGAACAATTTTAAATATGTGAGAACATTTTTGGCTTTTTATTTGATTTGAAGAAGCCAATTTCACTTGATTAGGATAATTTGAAAAATAATTGTGTTAATCTTGAAAGTTTTTTGAAAGATGATAATTTTTCTGATCTTGATGGTATTAGTTTATTTTCATAATTACAAGTTTTACAAGAGATTTTACCAAAATAAAAAATAAAAATAAAAAAACAGCAATTAATATACTTAATTTTATTTTAGATTTGAATTGTTTTCCAAATACATCTATTACATATAGAATATTATTGATTATACCTGTCACACTTGAGACTGTTGTATTTTTCAAAGTTAAAATTATTAAAATCTTACTTGCAATCAATTATATAACAAAAAAGATTAAATCAGTTCGTCATATTATCTATTGAACAAGATGTTATAAAATAAGTTAAACTATTGTTTTCGTTCCTAAACTTTGCATGAAGTTCGCTTTTTGTCCCTAAACTTTGAAAAGTTCATTTTTCGCCCCTGAATTTTGAAATAGTTCGTTTTTACACATGAATTTCGTCATTTAAAAAAAAAAAAAAAAAGTTCAGGGACGGAAAACGAACTTTTTAAAGTTCAGGGATGAAAAACGAATTTCCTACAAAGTTTAGGGACGAAAATAATAATTTACCCTAGAAAATATTAACTATAAAAGTTTAATTAATAATTTTAGAGCATAAATTGCGTGTAGAGTAATTTATCAGTGATACTTTATTTTCAATTTTTATTTAAAGATATAAGTCCTCATTGTTTTTGCATCTCTCTAGGTCCCATAATTTTCAAGACCAGCCCTGTAAATAGCCCAAGATAAAGTATATATAGAGAATAGCCTTAGACTAACCCTAGTATTGTAATACTTACACAATAAGTGAGTTTATAAGAATCTTGTTTACTCTACAAGTATATGGAACTTCACTTGCTTTACAAGTATGTGCATCTAACTAAATTTGGATCTCTGGGATCATAATATCTTCAATAAAGATTACTCAATCTTTCTTTTTGGAATATCCCTGCTCCAAAATAATTCAAAAAATGGGGATTGAGTGTTAATTATTTGATCATTTTGGAACCTGAGTGTTTTTCTTACAAATTGGATATAACAAATGTAACTTCACTATAATCTCGGGGATGTCAATGTAATTTATCCAAAACAAAATTGTTTAATGTACTTCAAGCCTTCAAGTTCAACATGTGCCATGCTACATTATTAGATTGAAAACAAAATGAGAAAGCAGGCTTAGATTGGAAAAACGTTATTAGAGTGGAAAACAGAAAGAGAAAGAGCACGTATCATCAAAATATATCCACCCAAAAACTTTAAAGTTCTGCTCAATAGGGTATATATTAAATTTATATGTGTAACCTTGTTAAACATATATACCTTCAAACAAACACAGACTCAAACTAGGTAGAGTCCTTGAATTTTTTACATAGAATAAGTGCAAGAATAGCATTTGTAGGGATGGAGATCGCGTGCAATTGGTTATGCAATTGTTTTGATCTCGGTTGTTCATTGAAAAGTGATTTTTGTTCTCGGCCGTCTAATGAAAATGTAATTTTTTTAACTTTTTAAATATTTTTTTAATATATTTGAACCAACGACCGAGATTAAAAGTTACTTAATAACTTTTCATCTCACCCATTAAAAAGAATTGGTATGCAATTGGTTGGGATCTCAATCTAGATATCACTCTGAACTCTATATTAATGATGGCTACCTGCAACTTAACACACTTTTATGTACCCTGTGTTGCCTCTTGCTTAGGCATGCAGACAGGTTGGGTATGTCAAATATTGAGGCTAAAGGTACTACTATATGTTAGAATTATGTGGCCCAACATACTATTTTATGATTCATCTATATATTATCAATAAATAATTCACAATTTCTTGTGATATTATATACAATATTTTGTGGTGTAAAATATTAGTATATTGAAATAGTTCTACTTAATTTGGTGGACTTGGTTATAAATGAGCTCATTGTAGTCCTTGACTTGACCATATCCATCAGTGATGTAGCCTATCATTATAGGTACATTGTTGGATCATGATGGAAAGGAGGTGCAAGTTAAAATAGCTCAGACTATGAAAGGCAAAAAGGACTAGTCTTTTAATGGTCAGTGCATAACAATCTCGGCATTCCTTCCATAATGAGATTCATGCACGTTGAGCGTTGGCCAAAATAATATTACTGTGTCATTGCCAGTAACTTGACAATAACAAGAAAAGTGTATGCATACCTACAATCTACCAATTTTTAATAATGAAAAAATCGTTTTTGTTATTCACTAATTTATATTTAATTTTACAAATGTAAAAGGCAGATTTGTAAACGTTGGTATTGTCAAGGCTTATCTGGATATGAACGGTAGATGTAACATGCATGCATTGGTATGAAGTTACATGAACTAATGACTCATTAATTGTTTTGTTAATTAATGAATGTAACATATCTTATGTTACATGTAATAGTCATTACGTTTAGAGAGGATTTTATGGCTGGTCATGTCCTTTCTAGAAATTATAAATATATGTCAAGGCCACACATGCAAAAGGGTGTGAGAAGAGAAAAACTCTTATTAATCCTGACCAGCTGGGGAGAGCATCCTAATTTCTTGTGAGGTTCTTGAGCATTATAAACATGTAAGATATTTCTAACATTTAATCCAAAATTTATTAATTAAAATTGTAGTTTATGTGTTATTACTGTTGTTCATATTATAATTGTTAATTCATAAACACTTGATATTTATTTCTCTTGAATTATTAGTATAATTCCTACAGTCACAAGCATGTAGGCTCTGCTCATATTTATATTTACTTGCCTTTACTACTTATGTTGTTATGTGTGATATAAGTTATATGTTAAATATATAATTAATAGTTGTTGATATATGGTTGCAACTAGGGGTGGCAAAAAAAACCCAAACCCATTAGCCCACCCAAACCCACCCACTAATTGCCCACCAAAACCCACTTATTTAATAAATGGGCAAATGGGTGCTAGCTCAATTAGACCTAATTAAGTTGAGTTTAATTGGGCTTTAATTGGGTTGCTTATTGGGCATCAACAAAAAGCCCAAACCCAAAAAAAATAATAATAAAAAAAAAAAAAAAAAAAAAAAAAAAAAAAAAAAAAAAAAATAAAAAAAAGCCCAAAAAAAAAAAAAAAAAAATTCTAAGAGGTTTTGTTCATTTGGAGGTTCCAAGGGTATTTCAGTAATTTTTCTAAGTTTTAATTGTTTTTTCATCATTTTATAGGCTTTAAGGGTATTTTGGTAAATATCTACTTTATTAAATGGGTTTAAATGAGTGGGTTGGGTTTTAGCTTAGATAATTGGGTTGGGTTGGATTTGGGTAATATCTACTTTATTAAATGAGGTTTAAATGAGCTATTGGGTTTTAAAGGTCCAACCCATTTAATGCCCACCCAAACCCACCCATTTGACACCCCTAGTTGCAACAAATGTCGACTATAGCATTAAATAAGAACCATATAGCATATTATTTTATTTTATAGTGGGAGTTAGATTTCAGTGGAAGTTAGATTTCCCTAGATTTAGTTTTAGAAGTTAATAAATCTTTTCATTGTTCCAACTCAAACATGATGACACCCCCTCGGTTAATCACATGAATGAGGTAGGACTTTGAAAATAAGTTAACAAAAAATTCATGTGTTGACGCCCCCACGGATAGACACGGCTTTAATAATATATATGTCGAAGCCCTCATGGATAGACAAAGTTTTAATGAATAAATAAATAAAAATTAAAGAGATAAATACTATTGATTAAAATCTTCCTTACACCCCCACGGATACGGGATGAATTTAATTGATTGAGATATTTGTCATAAACCACATTAATATATTCTTGAATATTATTAAAAGAATTAATGGCCAAATGAATTTGATTTTAATACACATATTATATGTGTTGCATTTACAGAGAGATGGCAAACTCTTCTGGTTCTTTGAATATGGTTGATATCATGAAAAATTATACGCTTTCTGGACCCAATTACGCAGAGTGGAAACGTAGAGTTGATTTGTACATGGGGTTTTATGGATATGGCTCATGTATTAAGACATAGTGTCCTACTGAGCCCAATGAGGAATCTGTTGAGTCTGATAAAATCTCTTATAATAAATGGATTGAGGCAAATAACAAAATGAAATATTTCATGTTGGGATATATGATTGACTCATTGATGGTTAGTTACATGAGTTATTCTAGTGCTAAATCCATAATTGATAGTTTAGAAATGAAGTTTGGAAAGAAGTCTAGTGCCCATGTAGAAGGTTTATGGGAAAAATTCATTAGGACTAAATTGTCAGAAGGAGAAGATGCTCGTCAACATGTGATTAATATGATTGCCTTAGCTGATGAATTAGCCCTTCAAGGAAGACCAATAGATGAAAAAACAAAAATTTCAACTATCTTGTCATCTTTGCCTTATTCTTATGATACCTTAAGGCAAATTTATTTTGTTTCGGGTTTAGATTGGAAATTAGATGATCTCTTATCTAAGGTTACAGCTCAAGAGGATGCAAAATTGAGAGTGAAAGAGTTTTCAGTTAATGTTGTTGAGCAAAAGGGGTTTGTTCCTCAAGGAAGTAAAAGGTTTGAGAAGAAAAGGAAATTCAAAAATGGTAGAAGTGATTGGAAAAATAACAAGAGGGCCTATGTTAGGCAAGATGTTGAGGTCAAAACAAAACAAATCATTTGCTATCATTGCAAGAAACCAGGGCATAAAAGATTTGAATGTCATTCTCTTTTGAGATCACGTGAGAAACAACCTCAAGGTAATTTTGGCAATCTAATTCTTAATGAAATTAATACCACTATTATTGAGTTTGGATCATGGTGGGCAGATTCAGGAGCTACTGCTCATATCTCTAATACCATGCAGGGGTTCAAGGAGATACAGAAAATAAGTGATGAAGCAAGTTATATTTACATGGGAAATGATGCAAAGGCCAAGATTGAAGGCATAGGAGTTTTTGAGTTAAAGCTAAATAATGGGTCTACTTTTGATTTAGTTGACTGTTTGTATGCTCCGAGTCTTAGGAGAAATTTGTTATCTGTTTCTATGCTAGAAAAACTTGGTTATGATTTTTATTTTGGAAATGGACGGTTCTTAATGAAGAATAATGGTGTAGTTGTATTACATGGTTTTCGAAATAATAATATGTATCAAATACAACTGTGTGGCAGTATTGTGTGTAATGTTATCATTTCCATGAAAGACAATAAAACTTATCTGTGGCATTTAAGATTGGGACATGTTGGTAAACAAAAAATAGGAAAAATGATTAAGATGGGTTTGTTAACTGATGTCGTATTAGAAGATTTCCCAACATGTGAAAGTTGCATTGAAGGAAAAATGATAAAAAAATCTTACCCTATAGGAGAGAAAACTTCTCAAGTATTGGAGCGAGTTCATACTGATGTTTGTGGACCTATGAATATAACTGCTAGAGGAGGATATCGTTATTTTATCACTTTTACTGATGATTTCTCCAGATTTGGATATGTTTATTTGATGAAACAGAAATCAGAGGCTTTAGAGAAGTTCATTACTTACAGACTTGAGGTTGAAAAATGGACTGACAATAAGTTAAAATCTATCAATTCAGATAGAGGTGGAGAGTATTTCTCAAATGATTTTGAGAGATATTGTATTGAAAATGGGATAGTCCATTTTTGCACTCCTCCATATACCCCTGAGGCAAATGGGATTGCTGAGAGGCGTAATAGAACACTCCTCGACATGGTTAGATCTATGATGGCAAGAGCAAATTTACCAACTTCATTTTGGGGTGAAGCTATCCTAACTGCTATGCATATCCTAAATAGAATTCCAACTAAAGCCTTAGAGAAAACACCTCATGAATTGTTTGTTGGTAAGACAGCTAGTATATCTCATATTAGGGTATGGGGATGTGTTGCTCATGTTTTAATTCCCGATTCTAATAGGGATAAACTGTTGTCTAAAACAAAAAGGTGTGTTATGGTGGGCTACCCACAACGGTCCAGGGGATATAGGTTATATGATCCAGAAAGTCGAGTTATTTTGGAGAGTAGAAATGTAAAATTCTTGGAGGATAGATTTGACATTGAGGGTATTGATGATTCTCAAAAGGAGGTTTTAGAAGAACAAAAAGATACAAAGCCGATAGTAGTGAAACCTTTAGATCCATCACCTTTAAGAAGAAGAAGCACTTGGATTTCTAAAGGTCCTGACATGTCTGATTATCATCTTTATAATAGTGAAAACTATGATAAAGTGAAAGACCCGTCAACATACTCTCAAGCCATAAAAGATTTTGATTCAAAGAAATGGATTAGTGCTATGAATGAGGAATTTGATTCTATGGGGAAAAATGGTGTTTGGAGGCTAGTGAAAAGACACGAGGGAATGAAAGTTGTTGGATGCAAATGGATTTTTAAAAGGAAGAGAGATGTATCAGGAAAAGTAGAAAAATTCAAAGCTAGATTGGTGGCCAAGGGTTATACTCAAGAATATGGAGTTGATTTTGAAGAAACATTTTCTCCAGTTGTAAGAATCCAATCTATACGTGCCATCCTTTCTTTGGTTGCATTCTTTGATTTTGAACTTTATCAAATGGATGTAAAAACTGCGTTTTTAAATGGTGATCTTGAGGAAGATGTTTACATGGAGCAGCCTGAGGGATTTATTTCAAAAGGAGATGAGAACAAGGTATGCAAGTTAGAAAAATCCATCTATGGACTGAAGCAAGCATCAAGGCAGTGGAATTTGAAGTTTCATGAATCAATAACAATGATGGGTTTTATGCAAAATTCTTCTGAGCCCTGTGTATATGTGAGGAAAATTCATGATAAGGTTGTTATTCTTACACTATATGTGGATGATATTCTTTTGGCAGGAAATGATGTTGATATGCTTGATGAAGTCAAACAATGGTTGTTCAAGACTTTTGAAATGAAGGACCTTGGTGAAGCATCATATATTTTGGGTATTAAAATTGAACGAGATCGAGTGAATAGGAAATTGAGTCTCTCCCAAGAAAACTATATTGACACTTTACTAGAAAAGTTTCATATGGTGGATTGTTTAAGTGGGAGGATTCCCTATAATAATCTTAGGTCACTTTCTCAGAAAGATTGTCCTAAAAATGACCAAGAAACGTTAGACCCAAAATTATATCTGTATGCATCTGCTGTGGGAAGCCTTATGTATCTCATGATCTGTACTCGGCTAGATATTGCTTTTGCTGTTGGAATGGTTAGTCGATTTCAAAGTAATCCTGGAAAAATGCATTGGATGGCTATTCAATGGATTTTTAGATACTTGAAGCGTACAAAAGGTTTGAAGTTGACATATCATGGCTCTACTGATCTAAAACTCCATGGGTTTTCAGATTCTGATTATCAAGGGTGTTTAGACAGCCGGAAGTCTACCTCTGGTTTTGTATTTATGTTATGTGGTGGAGCTATTGTATGGAAAAGCAAGAAACAAGAATGTGTTGCCCAATCTACAATGGAGGCTGAATATGTAGCTTTGAATGCTGCGGCAAAAGAAGCTATATTCCTAAAACAATTTTTAGCAGAGTTACAAATTGTGGAGTGCGTTCAAAAACCTATTCCTATTTTTTGTGACAACAACTCTGCCATTGCTATCAGCAAAGATCCAAGGTGCCACTCTCGTGCAAAACATATTGAGGGTCGTTACCATTACATACGAGATATGATTAAAAAGAAAAAGGTAATTGTTCAGAAAGTGTCTTCAAAACAAAACTTGGCTGACCCTTTTACCAAAGGCTTGTCCTCTGGGTTATTTGAAACACATGTATTGGGAATGGGGCTATGTTAGGCCAAGTGGGAGACTGTTAGAATTATGTGGCCCAACATACTATTTTATGATGCATCTATATATTATCAATAAATAATTCACAATTTCTTGTGATATTATATACAATATTTTGTGGTGTAAAATATTAGTATATTGAAATAGTTCTACTTAATTTGGTAGACTTGGTTATAAATGAGCTCATTGTAGTCCTTGACTTGACCATATCCATCAGTGATGTAGCCTATCATTATAGGTACATTGTTGGACCATGATGGAAAGGAGGTGCAAGTTAAAATAGCTCAGACTATGAAAGACAGAAAGGACTAGTCTTTTGATGGTCAGTGCATAACAATCTCGGCAGTTCTTCCATAATGAGATTCATGCACGTTGAGCGTTGGCCAAAATAATATTACTGTGTTATTGCCAGTAACTTGACAATAACAAGAAAAGTGTATGCATACCTACAATCTACCAATTTTTAATAATGAAAAAATCGTTTTTGTTATTCACTAATTTATATTTAATTTTACAAATGTAAAAGGCAGATTTGTAAACGTTGGTATTGTCAAGGCTTATCTGGATATGAACGGTAGATGTAACATGCATGCATTGGTATGAAGTTACATGAACTAATGACTCATTAATTGTTTTGTTAATTAATGAATGTAACATATCTTATGTTACATGTAATAGTCATTACGTTTAGAGAGGATTTTATGGCTGGTCATGTCCTTTCTAGAAATTATAAATATATGTCAAGGCCACACATGCAAAAGGGTGTGAGAAGAGAAAAACTCTTATTAATCCTGACCAGCTGGGGAGAGCCAGGGGCGGAGCTACGTTGCTCCTTTTAGCCCCCCCAAAATTTTAATTTTCCTTATTAGAGTATATGGCAATTAAAGTTTAGCCCCCCAAAAAAATAATAATCAGCCTTTCCTTTTGAGTCGTCTCTTCTGAATTTTACTCAATGAATTTCCGGAACGCAGCTGATCGTAGCTTTTTTAAAATCGTAGGTTTTGAACTCAAATCTGCAATTTCATTTCATAGTTTCTTCAAGTATAAAATTCCTAAAATATTCTCACAAAATTGCATAATGACCAAAATACCATAGTAAAAAATCCATTGCCTTGCTGTTGTATCTCCTGGCTGCCTTGCTATAGTTTTGTTGTTGTATCTTCTCTCTACCTTGCCGCTACCTGCCACTATCTATCTCCTCACTACAAATTTGCTGGCTTGCTCGTTCTTCTTCTTTCTTTTCTTTCAAGCTCGCTAAAAATCTAAGGTTGCTGTTGCTTGTTTCCTTTCTTTCTTTAGTTTGTCTAACAACACATACTAATTGCTTTTTTCTCTCTTTCTTTGGATTGTCAGCCAACCATCCATCACAGTATCACAATTTCACTCCAACCACCCACGTGGATGCCCCCTCTCCCACTCCTTTTCATTTTTCACTTTTTACTTTTTAGTTTTTACAATTTTCATTTTTCTTTAATTTTTACCTTTTAGTTGATAAGTACAACTAAACCAATATATTAACTGGAATGTATAACTTTTTAACCGGTATATATTGCAATGTATAATTTAATGGAAAAACCTTTTGCCCAAATTATACCATTTATTACTAGTTTCATTATAATTTTATTATAACACTTTGAAATTTTGACTGCATTTTTTTTTTTTTAAATGGCTAAGATAACTTTAACAGTATAATTAAGTCATTTTTGGTCATTTGAACCAGAAATAGCAATTTTAAACTAAAATTATCCAAACGCTCAATTAACAGAAATCTCACTTTTTTACAATTTTACCAAACACTTAAATGTGATTTTCAAAATCGTGATTCCAAAACGCTCATTTTGAAATCGCTATTTTTAAAAACGCTCTTTTTCAAATAGCTCCTCTAAACGGGCCCTTTAACTAATGGACAATAACGTTTTTTTTTTTCAAATAACATAAAAAGATTAGTCTTTAAAACAGCATTTAACTTTTTCTTTTGTTTTTCGAATTGCAAATTTTAAACTATTGTAGTGTTACTTTTTGACTGATACACTTTTCATTTCAGCTACCCCTCGTTGTATACGTGTGTTACAAACACAATTAATGTTACATTTTGTTCCTTTTATGCCCATACCTTTTCTTACCCGTGTGAGTGGTCTTGGAAAACAAAACAAAGAGAAAGAAAGTTGTGTCAGCATTGGGAAGAAGAATAAAACAAAAGAAAGCCCCCCATGGTCCTTATGCCAATCCCATCAGCCACAAAAATTTAATGCTTTGTCTCCTTGGACCCGTTTGAGCTTACTAAGCTTCCTTTGGAAGCTTAGTCTTGCCGCCCTTAAAAATAGCTTCAGTCGGACCAGTTTTGAGCAGAAAAAATCACTACTCTTTTGTACTCTCTTTTAGCCCCCCCATAAAATAATTCCTGGCTACGCCCCTGGGGAGAGCATCCTGATTGCTTGTGAGGTTCTTGAGCATTATAAACATGTAAGATATTTCTAACATTTAATCCAAAATTTATTAATTAAAATTGTAGTTTATGTGTTATTACTTTTGTTCATATTATAATTGTTAATTCATAAACACTTGATATTTATTTCTCTTGAATTATTAGTATAATTCCTACACTATATTCAAGGATTTAACAATTGAAATTTAGATTTCTTGTGAAATAAATACCATACCTTATAATTTCAGGGCATATGTTTGTGCCTTCAAACTTATTTTGAAACGCCAACCATAATGATTTGGGCTGGTAGAATGGTATCTGTGGAACTAGGCTGCGCTAGCCCAATGAGACATACACCGCTGATTCCATAAAGGCGCATTTTACTCCTCCACATAATATTTCAGTTCTGTGGTAGCCCAATTATGTTGGTTTAGGAGATTTTTTGGGGGGATAATCCAATCCAATCGGACCTCATTGGTTTGGTAAATTCTCAAACGGAACTAGCCAAATTGTGCTGAAATAATCCAACCAAACTGAGTTGCAGGTGATGGCCGATGGGCATGGATTGTTAGTTTGGGGCTATATTGTTATCGATATTTGGACCGTTTAGTTTGAATGATTTGTAAATAATTTTGGGCTAATTCTTTGGACCTTCATTCAACTCTTTAAATATTATCCATAAAAATAAAAATAAAATCTCTTTAAATATTATGCAATAAGTAATCAACATATTTCCATTAAAAAAGAAATTATAATATTAACAAATTTTTATTCAAAAAAAAATAATAATAATATTAACAAATTTGAGCCTAAACCTATTCCAACATTAAAAGGGTCACACTAACATCTACATTGATAAATCCAATTATAATATATAATATTTCAAGTTTGCTCGGCTTCATTTACTCCCAAAAGGTGCATTATAAAAACTGAACCAACAGGATCTCTTTCCTAAACCAAACCAACCCGATACCAAAATAAATAAATTAATAAAACCAAAAACCTTTCATTTTTTTAATCTAAGTAAGAAATTCCTCATATATTTTAAAATTAATTTGTAAGAAGAGAGATCGAACCCACACCCTCTTAGAGGGGATGTGACAATTAGGAGAGGAGAGATACCACTAGACCAAATGCCCATTGGATTAAAAAAAAAAAAAAGAACCTTTATGTTGGTTATGATCGATTGGGTTGGTCAAATTAATTGCACCATTGAGCTTTACGGTCCAGTTCTCATTGTGGTAAAAAAATTTAAAATAATTTGAACATCGGGTAGGGTTAGGGTATATATAAATATTGTTATAACTCTATTTTTTCATATAGGGATTGATAGTCGCTCGCTCATGTGGACGTAGGCACACTGATTCATTGCACACTTATTATTGTAATAAGTACTCTTTTGTCATAGTTTATTCAAATTATTTGATTTATATATAATTTTTTTACAAAATTTTTATTTTTTTTAGGTACAATATATTGTATTTTTATTCAACTTATTTTTTTAAGTCCAATAAACTAGTGAAAATGCGTTCTCTCAAATGATCACAGTAACAACAGTAGTAGTATTGTTTTTATTATAATAATTATTAATAACTTAAATTATATTTTTGGTCATTAACCTTTTGACATTACTTTTTCAAATTATATTTATACTTTAAAATGTTTAAAAATTGTCATTAGTGTCATCTCATGGATAAAAGATGCTAATATGGTAATCAGAATTGATGAAACCAATGCTCTTTGATAGCGTGGAATCTATGACGTAACATAAATTTCGTTTGTTATAATGACTTTTGTGAGGGGTGTTTTTGTAATGGTGCCACGTGTCGTGCTGAGGGTGATTGCAACGTGGACTTAGGTCTTGAAAAGAGGGAGTCGAACCCAAAATTCAACTGAGGGCCCAAAGTTCGGCCCAAGGGCTAATGGGGCATCTTCCAAAAATAATTGAGAGCCAAAATCACGAAAGCCCAAGTAAGGAGAACAAGAGCCGAAAAGGCTTGACAATACAATATTGCCAATAAGAAGCCCAAAGGACAATTATTGGACCAAGTCTTTCACTATTCCTCAACTGGATCGGACTTGAAATGTAATGGCTTTAATAAAAAATGGCTAAAACATATGCTTTCCATACTTCTGCTAGAATCTGCCATAAAGCAGGTAATTAATAATAATAAACTTGTTGAGACTAAAAAAAAGAGTTGACTTGATGGGAGAGAGTCAGCCCCAATAAGACATGCATGAGGGTGAGGGGAGGATGTATTTAGGCCTTTTGTGGGGCTAGGTCACGAGTGGAAAGGTGTTGTGACATTAGTAGGATTTTCTAGGATTTCAACCTAGACATCTGCTATGGGGTTTTCTGGGGAATAAGAGGGGTTAAGTGGTGAATCCTAATCTTCTTGGGTGGGATTACATTTCTGAGTTTGCACTGGAGTTTTTAGGTTGGAGATGACCTCAGAGCTCCTATTCTCTATGGTTTTTCTCTAGAGAGTGCTCTAGAAGTGAGGTAGTTGGTTCTTAGAGAAAATCTTCTCTTGGGTTGAGCTCACTATAGTGATTGTCTTGCTGGCTGTGTTGTTGTTCTGATGATGTTGGTGTTATTGCCGATGTTATTAAGAGTGCAATCAATCCTATTTATAGGAGTGATTAGGGTGGCTTAACCTGATGAGAAAATCAAGTTTATGATTTCCCTTAAGCCAATGGACTTTCAAAACTAACCATAAATGGTATATTTTGTGAGGGAAAGTTTGAAAACATTCCATAAGAGGAAATGAGTATGGTTTTCCCTTAATTTCGGGATAAAGCTTCCTCAAAAGCATTAAATGCTTAATTGGTTAAATGCTTAATTTGGTTGGTTTTTGTGAAAGGTTAGGCCATGCATGTCTCTATTGACCTTGGTTTCCACAAGCTAGTCACTGTGCCTCCCAGCAGACCCGGTGACAGCAGTTTAATGGTTGCCAAGATCTTGGGACTCACTCCCCTCCACCAAACCACACTTCTCAAGTCTGAACCATATAAGGAGAGTAGTACCCTCACGGGTCTGGGCCGTGGGGCTACTCCCTGAGTCCTTTTCGGGACTGGAATGGACATGGGTTATGGGGTTTTCATCATATTTTCCCATTTCCCATGTATCTTGGATGTGTCCAACGGTCTTTAAGCTTTTACCCATAGGTCTACTGCATGAACAGTATCAGAATCCATAATTTTTCGGTGAAATGAAAAACTATGGTGAGATAGTTGTGCTAGAACGACAGGGAATGGCTCGAGGAAGAAGACCACGTGCTTCTGGTACCAGTAGAGAGGTAGGAGGCTACTGTTTCCCTTTTCTATAGTGACAAGGTGACATCATGTGGGCTCCACTTGCAGTAGACATAGAGCCCATAACAACCAGTTGTGATTTCTGGCCTTTGGGGCCCCACGGACAGGCTGTCCACAGCTTTTTGGGTGTTGGGTTGTTCACTGTTTGAGCTCCAACTGTTCCTTTTAATTATCCCAGTAATATTTGAGCCCAACAATTATAATATTAGAGCATTTTGGGCTGTGGACTTTGTGTGTGTCTGTTTTGGGCTTTTGAATAGTGCCGAAACACTTTAAAATAGACCCAAACGGCTTGTTAGGTGCTATATGGGACATTTTAATGGGTTGGGTTTAATGGGCTAGCCTTTTAAATATTAAATTGAGCCCAAATATTTTATTAGGAACCCGATCCAGGTATTGGTTAAAAAATGGGCATGTACAACTTTTTAAAAATAATTAAAGTGAAACATTTTATAAAGGATTTTAAAATAAAAGTGAAAAGGTTGAGAATCAAATATTCCACTTAACCTTATTATGTTGTAAAATAAAGAAGGAAAATAGCAAGATAACAATATTTAAAAATGAGATAGTATAAAACTTAAGTGTTTATCCACGTACTAATCAATTAATCTATTTTTACAATTAAGATCACATATATATACTCATAATTTGGTGTAACACATGTGGATGGGAAACAAATATTAAGGCTACATACATTGTATATAGCCTTAAAGAAGTAAGCAATTCAATGTATGACTAATACATTTATGACATGAATGTGTTATATAAGACTTTCACAGCATATTATTATTAGTAGCACCACCAGTTTTTGCCTGAAGTAGCTCAACCTTAATTCTTGATCTTGACTGTGACTTGGGACCTCAGTCCATGTTGAGTAGAGTTGACATTGCTACACAGCCAGAAGCCAGAAGAGAATCTATGTAACATAATTCCTCCATCATATGTTAAGTCACCAAAGTTTCCTCCTCCTGGCTTTGAAAGATTGCAAGTTTGATCACCTACTTTTTATCCAATTCTTTCTAGCTGTCCTTTGAAATCATTATGCACCACTGACCAAGTTACCATCTCTTAGTTTACTTCCTATACAAGGGAATTGCTCAAAGGAAAAAAAGCAAGAAAATCTCTCTCTCTCGAAACTACCATATTAAAATAATAACTCATTACAGCTGGCTCTCTCAAAACCAATATTGACTTTGCTTACATCGAACAAGCACTCATCATAATCTTCAAGGACTAATTTTCGCCCCACCATCTTTACTGTTGGGGGTACCCACATTTAAATTTACGTTGTCCAATCAAATGCCAAAGGAGTTTCTAGTTTCTACTATAAAATCTAAAGCAATGAACACACTTTTTTCTGGGTCACAAATCTCAATAGCATCATCTTGTAATGTATGAGGTCTCAAAGAATTATCAAAGGAGATATGATACTTCAAAAACTAATATCAATTAACATCATTGAAAGGATTTATCAAAAAAAAAACATCATTGAAAGGAGCACATAAAGTAGATGTCTTGCTTTTATGTATTATAAACTATTATGCTTATATTGTCCAATCAGCTAATATTGGTTTGGTTTTTCAAAAAATAAAAAGAAACTAATATAATTAATGAGTAATGTTAAAGTTATAACATTTTTTATTATTATTGATATGATATGTTGTAATTAGATTAACATCATTTTTATCCACATCCATCATAAAAACTATTTTTATTATGTATAATTACAATAAACCATTTCGAACAATTAAGAAAAAAAAGTTTCTGAAAAATATTCGAAGGGTGCCCCAACAAATTAGCCAAAGATCTCGTCTTGAATCTAACAAATCCAAGTACAATAGTTGTTTGCTTTTTCATTTTTAAGTTTTAGATATAGGTTATTGTGAATCCCTTAATTCTCTTTTAAGCATTTCAATAGTAATGGATTCTCCTTCTAAGTGTTCCAATGGTAAATCAGTGATTTGGTGGGAGCCATGTATTTGATTACAGCTATATATGTGGATTTCAATCAATAAGGATAGGCGTACTGCCTCGATTGAGTGGCTTTAGGCATCTATTGTGACTTTCCTTACCACTAGTGCTGGGGAAAGCCATCCTGCAAAATAGGATAAGTAGGTAGGTTTAATGGTCAACTATGCAATCATTAGGTCTTGGATAACATACATTATCAACCTGACTGAAAGATACTCATTGTTACGAGGTTACATAGCAAATCGAAATGGATTAATTTGTTTTTTTTAATTAAAAAATGGATTAATTTGTTCGTGGTGAATTAATTGTTTGAATTTTTCTTACTCTTCTCTAATTGATAAGAATAAGGATTTGCTTCGTTCCCTAAGTTATATTAGCTAACAATTTGTGATTTTGGAAATCATAATTATCTTATTCATCAAAGTTAATTTATATCCAATAAGATAAATATAAACTTCAATTTCCTAGAATTTATTAACAAAATATATCATAACCCATCATATTTAGCCAAACTAACTTATTTGAATAACCATATCAAACTAAAAAACATTACCCAACCCCAATATTAATACAAATAAAAGACACATGACATTAACCCATTAATTTGCATCTAGATTTGGCAAGGTTGCTGATAAATTGAACAGCGCACATCACTTTGCATTGTTAGCCTTCAGGCTTCAATTTAGTGAATCACCAAGTTCTTTGGGCCACTGTTTCTATAATGATGTTTTACTTGATCATATATATTGAAGTCCTCTATGGCTTATTTCTTAACTCTTAAAAGACATTTTACAATGGTGTTCCCGAGGACTTGGTAAGATGTCTTGGATATGCATAATCAGTTGTTGCATTGTGATGAATTAATATATGGTTGATTGATATATATGAATGTCTAACAAAAATTCTCGGATTGACCACATTAATAAGGAAAATGTTTACGAAAAAATAATAAACAATTACAAGTGCCCTCAATATATATCAAAAAATTATATAATTATAGAGACAAAGTATGCCAAGTTGGAGCGGATGGATCACTGGTAGGTAGAGATCGAAGGGATTTGGAGGGGAACATAAGCAAAGAATGAAATGGTGCATGATTGATAAATGATGGTCTAAAATGAAATGAGGTGGTTTTGTGTCTAGAAGAAATGGGAACACACCCATATGGCCTGGTGAGGGAGGCAAAGATCCTCCAAACATTGCCGCAGATCCATGGTTTCTCTCGCCAAAATTACTTATCCTCACTCGGATATATTCCTAAAGACGGTTCCATTTCCTCACTACATAATCTTCATTTTCAACCACATGATCTCAGTTAGGCATTTTATGTCTTTGTTCTTAACAGTTATACCAAAACCTTCATGTGATAATGTCTCTTACATTCCTTAGTATTTTAATATCTCACCTAACTCTAATTAATTTTTAAGAAAATGGGTTTCCTTCCTTTCATGTCTTTCATTTTGGGAGAATTATTAACTCTTTATTCTTTTTCTTTTTATTAAATATAGGATAAAACTTAGGTACAGTTCCTTAGGTTAGATACATTAAGTTCACCAATTGAATTCAAATACATAGTTGCATTAACCAATAAAATACAAACAATATTATCTTTTTCAAGAATATTTAAATTCAATGTATTTGAATTCAACTAGGAACCTAATGGACTTGACCTAAGCAACTGTACCTAAATTTTACCCTTAAATAAATGATATCTCAATCTTGGGGTAGACTGAATTTACTCCTTACCCATAAACCTTATAAGTCGATAATATAGTGAATTGAACTTGAGACCTTCGGATTTAAGTCACACCGGCCCCCAGACTAAGCCTGTGTTTGGATCCTCTATTTAAAAGTGATTTCACGAATTTTTATCCCTAGAATACATTCTACAAAAAATCTGAGATGTTTGGTTGGGATTTTGAAAAATATTTTGGATTCTGATTCTAGCTTTTACTTTTAATTTTTGCTAAAGTAAATGGAACCCACTTACAACAATTTATTACTCGAACAACTCTTTTTTCCCTGCTTAATTTTTCTTTTTCTTTCTTTTATTTTTTTTCCCTCTCTTTTGTTCCCTACTTTTTCTCTTTTTTTGATGTGTTTCCTATTTTTTTCTCTTTGAAAAAGTATTCTCATTTTCTCATTTTGTATCAAAGAACCAGGGATGATTTGAAATGATCGTTTGTAATGTTTTTTTCTTTGTTATGATGCGCTTTTTCAGCACTTTATTTGTAATGTTTGGATTTTATTTCACATTATGTTTTTTCTTTTATTTCCTTTTCTTTTATTTGTAATGTTTGTAATGTTTGGATGTTATATAAAAATAAATATAATATATATATATATATAAATGAGAAATGGGAGGGGTGTGAACTGTGAGGAGGAAATGAGAGAAAAAAATGAGATGGGTGAGGGGGGATGTATGTGTGTGGTGGGGGAGAAGAAAAAAGAAAGGCAGGGGGTACATGGGTGGTGGGGAAAAAAAAAAGGAAATAAAAAGGAAAAAAGAAATGGGGAGTGGAGTTTACATGTGTGATGGGAAAAAAGGGGGAGTGGAAAAGAAAGAAGAAAAAAAAATTATGGTTTTATTTGTATGTTTACTTTATTTGGTGCAAAGTGTAGAATTGTGAAAATTTATTTAGAGGATGTCTATGATATTTTTTTATCATAAATGGTTTGTGTATATCTCTATTGCACACACAATACACATTTCTCTATCTTTTTTTATTACGTTGTTCAAATTTTATAAAAGTGTGTGTAAGGAAATGTGTACAAATCATGACCTATTTTTTTTATTAGTAGACATTAATTTAAATCACAACGTAATATTTTATTTCTTTATTACATTGTTAATTTTGTATTGGTAGTAAATGTATTTTTAGCCTTGTATTGAGATATTTAAAAAAAAAAAATGTTAATTACATAATGTATACTAATAATATATTATTTAATAGGAAGAATGCATTCTTTAAAATACCAACCAAATACAATTCCTTTCAGCATAATCATTTCTTATAAATAATTTCAATATTTTACCAAACGCATTATTTTCAGTAAAATGCATTCTAGAAAGGAATGCATTCTCTAGAATGCATTCCTAAAATAGAGGATCCAAACACAAGAGAATGCATTCCTAAAATAGAAGATCCAAATACAAGCTAATGAGTCCACCACTCATCTGAGGGAGTTGGGACCACTATTAACTTGGTGGAAGCATTTAACACAATTCCTCTTAGAGGCCTTTGTTGATGTCAAAAATGTTAGTATGTATTGATAGATGCGAATCTACAGTTTTCAAGAACACCCCGACCAAAAAAAAAAGTAGTTGACTGAATTTGAAAAGCTAATGAGAATTTTTGTTAAGTCAAACTCCTTATCTTACACCAAGCTAATGACCATAGGAAGTGTTAGATGGGAATTAGATCAATTCCCAAACTTTTCTGATGATACTTTGTATTTTGGATAATAATGGTTATTCTTTTACAACATTTTGACACCCCCCCTGTCCATGTTATCCTTTTTCTTTTTAATCGGATCTTATTCTTTATTCAAGCGGAGTAAGCTTGAGATATTTCATATGGACCAACTCAACCTAGGCAATGTCTACAGTCTACTGAGCTGAACCTAGCCCAACCTGCCCCTTTAAAATTAGCCCCCAAGTTATAACCTTATATGGACCAGTTTGTGTTGTGAAATCATACAATATGCGAAAAGCGACAATAATTATTCCATATATTCCACATATGTCTGAATTTGATTCTTATTTTAAATTATTGGGGTTCTCTTATCGAGTTAAAAGGAATCTATAGAGAGAATTAATGATATGTTTCTTTCTTTTTAATAACGAATAGAAGAATCTATATTCTTTACAAAATTTGTTTCTACGGTGGATTGAAACTAATAAAATTAAGTAGTCAAATACCACACCCCAATTATGTTATTTATATTAGTGACATGTTTCCGTTATGGTGAAGCAGGATCATATGGACATGCATGGTGTCTTTACTTCTGTCTTTGATGGTACTGCAGCTGGCATTTATTGTCTTTGACCATGATTTTAAGTTTTGACTCTTCCAATGCTCAATGCATGTATCCATGCAGATGGCCTTTAATAAAAGCAAGAGCCCCTTCCCTCACAAGTCATGTCTCTTCTTATCTTTACACTGTTCATCAATTTATTATTTTTTTTCTTACTTTTAAGAGAGCGTTCATACCATAACTCATAAGTACCACATATATATCTTCATTTGAAGAACGTTTGTTTGCCTGTAACTTTCCAAGAACCGTATACAATAGTGACAGAAAATTTAGCCTTTTAAGTTTTAACTCAGCCACATAACGCTCTCCTCCTATTTCTCTCTATTGGATCGTTTTAACTGATATTGAAGAATGCTATGTGCAGGATTACCATATAATGTACAATAGGTAGATTAAAAAAAAAAGAGAATTACATTTTAAACCCTATAGTTTAGAGATGTAATAATTAAATCTTGAAGTTTTATAAAGTAATAATTTAAATCATATAGTTTTAAAAGTAACAAATTAAACCATGGGTTTAAAATAAAAAAACAAATTAAATCATGAATAGGCTAGAATAGGTTTAAATTTTTACTTTTTGAAACATTAAGATTTAATTTGTTACTTTTGAAAGTGTAAGGTTTAATTTGTTAATTACTTTTTAAAACTTTAAGGTTTAATTTGTTAATTTTAAAACAATGATATTTAATTTGTTACACTCCTTAAACTATAGGGTTTAAAATGTAATTTATCCAAAAAATATCATGAAACTAGCTTTGAATTTTCTATATAATAAATAAATGTAACATCTAATACTTCCTCAGTTCGTCAATTCACCAATTAGAGAGAGAAAAAGTATTTTATGTAACGATTATATACAACATTTCTCTCATATAGGAGTGAATCCCACAAATATTCCCCAAATTTATATTATATATATATATATATATATATATATATATATTTATAAGCTAGAGTTTAAAGTTGTGATCGATTGTCATGTTCAATTAGATACAAGAGTTTAACTATTTTTTCTTTTGGCCTTTTATATTTTTCCAAGAAGAACTAAAACTATTTTTGATTCAGTTGTGATCCATATTCATGTTCAAAATAATTGTCATACATTTGAGAAACATGCATGGTGCAAGAATGGTTGTTGCCATGAGAGAGAGAGAGAGAGAGAGAGAGAAGCTACATTATGCATGCAACAGGTAAAAAATAAAAGATAGAATTCAAGACAGACACGGACTTAGGCTACTCCTTTTTTAAAAAGAACATGTCAGATTAATAGAACAAAATTTGAGACTATAATAGTGAGATCGAGTTTTCTTATTCCTTGTTTGATTACTAGCTAATATATTCAATTTGATATTACAACTGTCCAACAAACTACATGAGAATATTGCAGCCTTAAAAAAATTTGAATTACAACAACTACTGGGACATGCATATATATGCATGAGTTACATCAACATGCATTTTGATCCACGGTACCTTCTGACATTCTATACGAAATGGCCAATGGGGCCAGCCTCAAGAATTTCAATACAAATTATACAAACCAAGATTTGATACGTTGCTTTCATTTTCTTTTGCTTAATAGTTTGCCACTATAAAAGATGCCCACATTGCCTTTTCGCCTGGCTCGTACAAATAGCTGGGACAGTCGTTTGGACCATCTTTCTCTTCTTCACAGAAGGACTGTGAGACCCACTTCATGGCTAGCGAGGAAGCCCTAGCTGTAAGCCTGTAACGGGCAGAGAATATGTCAGAGGATTAATATCGAAAAATATGAGGGGTAACTAGAGGAAACTAATTGTAGGGGACTCAAAGAGTAGAAGGGAGGAGAGTGTGTTTCCAGCAAAAAGCAAAAGGTCTAAGGAGCACACTTTTTGTGACCTTTCCTTATTATCTTTTCCTTAGGTTCCTTTGTTAGGTTTCTCAAATATATTCTTTCCCATTTTGGGTGTTTCGGATGACGTAAATGGGTGGTTAAAACGAAAATGTTTTTGATTTAACTGGAAAATGAAGCCATATATAGAGAGATAAATTGGTTTATATATGCAATTTACACTACCCACACAACAAGGGTTTTTTTTTTTTTTTTTTTTTTTTTTTTAATTATGACTAAGAAAATGTTTCAAAATTTTGTTTTCACCATTTAGTACAAAAAGTTATTAATATTTCATGGTAGTCTAGAGATGATGGCACTCGGCTCTAAGAATTATGGGGCCTGGAGCGATGAAAAAAAAGAAAAAGAAAAAAAAAAACTCTCTTTTATCTTCAAAAATTACTAATTAAACTTTTATATTCAATATTTTCTAACAATTTTTGTTCAATAGATAATATGGCTAGCCACTTAAGTATTTCGGTCTAGTGGTAATCCCCCTTTCCAAAAAGTCCCACCCCTCTATGAGGGTGAGAGTTCGATCCCCAAAATCTTCAAAATATACGTGTGTATGAGTTTAGATTAGAATTTCTATCATATATATAATATATATATATATATATATATATATATATATATTTATAACAAATATTATTCAATAGATAATATGGCTAATCACATTTAATCTTTCTTATGACATATTTGATCGCAAATAATATTTTAATAATTTTAACTTTGAAAAACTTCTTTTAGCATACATGACCTGTGAAATGTATAGTCAATAGTATTCTATGACATGTAAACTATTATGAAAAAAAAAATGTTTTAAATACATATCTCAAAAAAAAAAATTCAAACTTGTTGGAGATTTAAACTTTTCACTTTTTGAATAAGATGAGAGAGTGATAAAAAGATTTGAGATTAGAGAGTAATAGAGATATAGAAAGATGAGGGATAAGAATACTAGAAGTACCATTGAGAGAGAGAGAGAGAGAGAGAGAGAGAGAGAGAGAGAGAGAGAGAGAGAGAGAGAGAGAGAGAGAGAGAGAGAGAGAGAGAGAGAGAGAGAGAGAGAGAGAGAGAGAGAGAGAGAGAGAGAGAAGAGAGAGAGAGAGAGAGAGAGACTTTTGAATATTTTGGGTTCTTAAAGTGATAGATGACTAAGTTATAAAGGGCATTGAAAAGTTTATTTTACCTTTTTAGAATTATTTTATTATTGTTAATGGGTTAGAGAAATAGATTATTGTTAGTCTTATTTAAAATGTCTGGCCTTTTTTTAAGGTCTGTTTTAATTATTTGGGTTTTTCAAATTTTTGTATAGGAGTTATATTATCATTTTTTAGGCATTTTAAAAATAAAAGGATTTAAAAAAAAAGGGATAATGCCTAATTTTAGGTTGAAATCTGGAACGGTCGCACATCTCGTACATGCTTAGGGTCACCTTTAAATGATGTATGGTAGTGGTAGCGGTAGCAGCGTCACTGATCATGACGAGGATGGTATGGTAATGGTGGTGACTACTGTGGGAGGGGGCGGCCGATGGTTGTTGTTGGGTTGGAGGTGGTGTACTTGTGGTGCCAGTGAAAGTGAAGGGAACTGTAGAGGTGGTGGTGATGACAAAATGCTAGTGATGGTGGAGGTAGTGGAGTAGAAGGTGGTGGCAACGACGTTGGTAGTATTGTCATTGGCACAAAGGAATTGAGAAGTGGAAAACATTTTCCGCCTCTTTTAGGTTATTTTTTCGTTGACTTTGGAAAATATTTTTCTTTGATCAAGGTTTTTTGCAACACCGAACACTAGTGTTTATATATGTATTATATGCCAGAACAAAAGGAACGAATACTTCATTTGCTTATGGATAAGAATGAGAAAGGTAGAATTTTATTAAGAAAAGCTTCCTTTCTCTCAAGTATGAAGTATATATAATTCATTTCAGTGTTTTCTGTTAGTATATATTTGTTTAGGGAAACCTTATGGAAGAAGAGAATTAAGTTCAGGAGCAAAAGCATTATTTAGCTGGTTGTTTAATTTTATACATTGAGAAATAAAGTTTGTGAACTGTTTCTTCAAAATTGTAAGAAGCAAACATATATAGGGATAACATATATATTATGTCTCTCCCGTTGCATTTAGGACCAATAGCGTATTCTAATTTCTAAACGTCCAATATATTAGTGGAGAGATGTATATATCTTATGGACGTATAATTTTCAGGAAAATAATTCTTTGAAGAAATTATCTGTATTGAAATAAGCGCAACCTTAAATTAAGTACATTATTAATAATTGACTAGAACATATCTGGTTTCTTTCTTATAATATTCAACGCCATAGATTTTTTGGAAGGGACGAAGGTTATCACCAAAGAGATAAGGACAAAGTGCGGAAAAAAAAAATATGAAAAAGATAAAGATAAAGAATGTAGATAGAAAGAGAAAGAGCAATATAGGGAAGTAACTGAAGAAATGAAGATATGCAGAGAAGAAATGAGAAACTGCAGAATTAAGAGAATGGACTTGCATGCATTCTCATTGATTTACTTTGAACTTATATATTACAAGAGTATCTGAAGATCATAATAAACACGTGACTAAAGTCATTAACAGCTGTGCTTAACTAATTACAGCTAATGACAGCTTTAGACAAACTAATTTTGTTTAGTCTAACTAACTCTTTCATCCCCCCTCAAACGAATGCTGAGAGATCGAATGCAGAAGTTTGGTGGAGAGAGTAATATAACGTGGAGACGGAAGAGCTTTAGTGAGAAGATCAGCCAGTTGATCAGTGGTGGAAATGAACTGAACAGCTAGGTCACCACGAACTACTTTCTCTCGAACAAAATGGTAATCAATCTCTACATATTTAGTTCGAGCGTGAAAAACAGGATTGGATGCAAGAGAGATAGCACTGGTATTGTCACACCATAAAACTGGAGCATGAGAAATAAAAATGCCAAGATCCCGTAAAAGCATTCTGATCCATGTAAGTTCTGCAGCACCAACAGCCAAGGCACGATATTCAGCCTCGGTGGAGGATCTGGAGACAGTTGGCTGTTTCTTAGAAGCCCAAGTGAGAAGATTGTTGCCCAGAAAAATAAGAAAGCCAGTTGTGGACCTGCGATCAACTGGATTGCCAGCCCAATCGGAGTCTGTGAATGCAGTGAGGCGTAATGGACCAGGCTGAAACAAGATGCCATGAGAAATAGTGCCACGAATGTAACGAAGAACTCGTTTAGCTGCAACCAAATGAGAAGTAGTAGGTTGATGCATATGTTGACACAAGGAATTGATAGCAAAGGAGAGGTCAGTTCTCGTAAAGGTAAGATACTGCAAAGCTCCAACTAAACTTCTATAACTGAATGGATTAGAGAGTAATGAGGATTCAGTAAGGACAGAAGTTGAAGGCGGCACAAATGGAGTGGAGCAAGGCTTACAGGTGGACATATTATGTTTATCCAACAAATCAGTAGCATATTTGGTTTGATGAACCAAGAGCCTTGAAGTAGTATATTCAACTTGGAGACCCAGAAAATACTTGAGAGGACCTAAGTCCTTGAGCTCGAAAGCTTGAGCTAAATCATGAATCAACTCTTGAATAGCAGCTGGAACACTGCCAGTAAGTATAATATCGTCTACATATAATAATAAGTAGATCACAGTGGAGTCATTCTTGTAAACAAAGAGAGAAGGATCTGCTAGAGAAGCAGTGAAGCCAACAGTCAGAAGATGATTGGAAAACTTCTCAAACCAGGCTCGGGGTGCTTGGCGTAAACCATAAATGGATTTCTGCAATAAGCAGACATGAGAAGGATGATTAGGATCAACAAAGCCCGGTGGTTGACGCATAAAGACATGCTCTTTGAGGGAACCGTGAAGAAACGCATTGCTCACATCCAACTGACGAAGAGACCAACGATACTGGGCTGCCAGAGATAAAACTAATCGAACTGTAGCAGGCTTAACAAAAGGGCTAAATGTTTCATCAAAATCCAAGCCAGCTTTTTGATGATTTCCTTTAGCAACAAGACGGGCTTTAAATCGTGCCACAGAGCCATCAGTATTACGTTTCAACTTAAACACCCAACAACAACCAATGACATGCTGAGAAGAAGATGATGGAACTAATGTCCAAGTAGCCTGACGTTGTAAAGCAGCAAATTCTGAAGCCATAGCTGCATGCCATTGAGGTATCTTACAAGCAATAGTATAGGTGGTTGGCTCTGTGTTAAGGTAATCAAGAGAGCTAGGGAGAGAAGTATGGGTAGCAAGAAAGCCTGGTTTACGTTTAGTAATACCAGACTTGGCACGGGTACACATGGGATGTATATTGGTAGAAGAAATCAGAGGGGCAGGGACTAAGGCAGGAACTTCTGGATTAAGTGGAGCTGGTTGTGTATCAGAAATAGGGGCAGTAGGTAAATCTGGTATGGAGGAAAGAGATGAATGTGTATAGGAGTCAAGAGACACGGAAGGGACTATGGAAGAGGAGACCAAAGGAACAAAAGAATTTGATGGTGGAGGACCAAGAATGGATGGAACAGTACACGAGTGAAAGAAAAGAAGATGACTTAACCAAATAGAAGATGTATTTGAAGTTACAGATGAGGAAGAAGAGGAATTAGAAGGTTGAGAAGGAAGATTGCTGTAAGGAAAGGAAGTTTCATCAAACTTAACGTGTCTAGACACATAGAAGCGATGAGCTGAACAATCATAACACAGAAAACCTTTGGCATTAGATGCATAGCCGAGAAACACACAGGGAACTGACCTGGGTTGTAACTTGTGTCTGGAATAAGAACGAAGTAAAGGATAGCAAGTGCACCCAAAGACACGAAAAGACTTGTAATCAGGAGTGGAACCAAACAAGCACTCCCAAGGAGATGCTAACTGCCGTGAAACAGATGGAAGACGATTAATTAAAAACACAGCAGTAGAAAATGCATATGGCCAGAGGTTAAGAGGAAGAGATGACTGTGAGATAAGTGTTAAAGCCATATCAACTATGTGGCGATGTTTCCTCTCAGCAACACCATTCTGCTGAGAGGTATGGGGACAAGAGAATTGATGCAAAATGCCAGCAGAAGAACAAAAGGACTGAAACTCAGATTTGGAGTATTCACCACCACAGTCACTGCGTAGAATTTTAATTTTGCAGTCAAGAATGTTTTCCATGGTGGATTTAAAATGTTTGAAAGAATCAAGAACTTGAGACTTGTATTTAAGTGGAAAGAACCAGGTAAAACGAGTAAAATCATCAATAAACGAAACATAATACCGAGTTCCATTACATGAAGTAACAGGGGCAGGACCCCAACTCTAGAGGACGAGTAGTGATGGAAACAGAATCATTAAAGGGCAATTGATGATGTTTCCCTTCTACACAATGAGTACAAAATGGAACTTTATTGGAGACAGAATTAACAGGTAAGAATTTATTCAAGACATGACTGAAGACTCTAGATTGGGGATGACCAAGCCGAGTGTGCCATAGTTGAGCAGAAGTAGTGCTGGAAAATGCAAAGGATGAAGAAGACGAGGGTGGTAGAATGGTACCACGGACAGGATAGAGTCCACGTTCACTGAGGCCACTGTAAAGAAGTTTCCCCGAACGTAGATCCTTGATATGGAACTTAGATGCATCAAAATGAAATGAAGCATCATTATCTTTGCAGAAACGGTAAACAGATAGAAGACTAGAGGACACAGAGGGAACATGTAGTACTTTACGAAGATTAAAGAGATGGGATGATGCACGAAGTTGAGAATTACCTGTGTGTGTAATGGGTAGAGACTGACCATTACCAACTGTTACAGAATCATTACCAGTGTAGGCATGGCAGTCTGGAATATGAGTGATGTCTGTTGTAAAATGGTCTGTAGCCCCGGTGTCTGAAATCCAGCAAGATTGAGTAGAAGTAGGAGCACTAATGGCATTAGACATGTTTGTAGAAGCTATGGCAGCAAGTTTTGCAGAAGGGTGTCGACCCTGATATGCAAAATTCATACGGTGGAAGCAGTCAAGAGCAACATGGCCTGGTTTGCCACAAATTTGACATGTTGGACGTGAATTCTGTGATGTTGAAGAATTCTGTGGAAATACTTGAGAATTCAGTTGCATAATCTGAGGAAATTGTTGAAAACCTCCACGTGAATTGCCATAATTACCACGTCCTCTCCCACGATAATTCTGTGACCTGTCACCACGACCTCTGTTCCACTGAGGAGAAAACAGAGGCAAAGGTGTATTGGTTGCTGGTGAACTTGCATTTGCTGCCATTGCCATCTGAGGTACATCATAACTCATATGCTTGGAATTCTTCTTAAATTCTTCTTCAGAAGTCAGTAACACGTGGAGTTCTTCACAAGAAATGGATCTGTCTCTGGTACGCATTGCAGAACAGAATGCATCATACTCAGAAGGTAATCCTTTCAACACAACGTGTAAAAGTTCCTCATCATCAACTTCAACTCCCACTGCACTCAGTTTATCTCTAAGCTCTTTAACACGATCAAGAAAGGCAGACATGGATTCGTTTTTCTTCTGAATCCGATCTAATTCACCTTTAAGAGTTAATACGTGAGTTCGAGACAAAGAAGTGTACCTTCGCTCAAGAACTTCCCACACACCTCTTGCTGTGGATTGACGAATAACAAGTGATAATGCAGATGGAGAGAGTGTTGCATTGAGAAGTGTCTTAAGAGCCTGATCACGGATCTTCCACTGCTTATACTGGACACTCTCTTGTGTAGTAAATGCGCCACTCTCCTCTTGTAGATAACATTCAGATGAGTGAGTTGAACCATCAATGTGATCCAACAGTGAGTAAGACTCAAAAATTGGAAGTAATTGATACTTCCAGAGTGTATAATTGGTGCTGTCCAATTTGGCAAAGATCAAATTTGAGATATTTGATAAGAGGAGTATAGGAGACTGTGTAATATTGGAGATATTAGAAGAAGTGTTTGTATTTTGGTGAGTGTGTGTATTTGTAGAAGAAGAAGTTTCTGCCATTTTTAGGAGAGAATCGCAAGCTCTGATACCATGAAGAAATGAAGATATGCAGAGAAGAAATGAGAAACTGCAGAATTAAGAGAATGGACTTGCATGCATTCTCATTGATTTGCTTTGAACTTATATATTACAAGAGTATCTGAAGATCATAATAAACACGTGACTAAAGTCATTAACAGCTGTGCTTAACTAATTACAGCTAATGACAGCTTTAGACTAACTAATTCTGTTTAGTCTAACTAACTCTTTCAGTAACATGGTTTGGCCTTAGAGGTATATATTTAGAGCAGAAAGTCTTACATAACTTGGGGTTACAATATGTACACTACAATAGAATTAGAATTGCTACTTGCACTAAAATTAAGATTAAATATTATGACCGTGGAAAATTGTAATATAACATACATGGCTTTTGATATCTTTAACATTTGCTAAAACTCAAAGTGAATGCTTAAAGACACCATGAGTTTGGAATGCAAGATCGTTGAGGAAAATATGACTAGGCTGGACCATATTGGATGTGAAAAGGACTATATATACTCAACATGGAATGAAAGTATGAAACACACGAGACAGATATCGGCGACAACATTCAGTGGCCAAATGATGGCTGCACTGGTGGTCAGACTGATGCATTGGTAGATGAAAACGTCTCAACTGGCCAAATGGCAGTGACACTGACAGTCATAATGATGACATCAGCCGTGGATAGCATTTCTAGTGGCCGGTCAACAATTGGTTCAAGGGGCTGAGCGCCTGTGCATGTGTGAGTTAGTGGCCTTTTAAGGAAACTTTGCATACACTAAGCCTAAAAGAACGAGTAATAGGAGAAATTATTCAATTCACTAGGTGAACCACATCATCTATCCACCATTCTAATAATTAAGCGTCACATATGTTAATTTAATGACTCATTAATATTCACACAACCAACAAATAAGGAAATATGTTAATTTAATGACTCATTAATATTCACACAACCAATAAATAAGGAAAAAGACAAGAATACCCTCTCTTTCTCTCTCCATCATGGTTGTGTGAATATTGATGAGTCATTAAATTAATATATGTGGTGCTTAATTATTGGAATGGTGGATAGATGACATGATTCACCTGGTTGACTGAATAATTTCTCGAGTAGTAGGGTGTTTTGAGCTATTTGGAAGCCTCAAATAGGAAAATAGACTACAGAATCAAAATCTAAAGAAAAAACTTAATGGGAAAAAATGGTTACTAAAAAAAAAGTAAACATTGATAGACAGTCGGTCAATGATGATCAATTACAGGAATTGGGAGGTCAATGCTAATTAACAATATTTATGTGGCCTCTAATTTGTCAATAATCATACGGCATTGATGATGATGTGGCAAAAATATTGAAGGCAGGGCAACATTGACATTAGAGGTGTAAGTGGCAACGACAAAACCGACGAACCCGTAAGAACCGACTTGAGCTGCATCTCAGCCACCAGCCATCGTAGATGCCAATCTTGGTCATCAGCAGGGAAAACCCACCATTGACTAGTACAGCACAGTGAGTGGTGATGGATTTCTCACACTGCCGACGAATTGAAACCGCATCGAAATTCAATCTAATCTGTAAGTTTTTTTTTTTTTAATTTAATTTAATTTTATTATATATATATTTCCCCTTTTACCCCCCAAGACTCCAATAAGGCAATAACCATTAATGATTAACCTATCCATATCCATTACTAATTAGTGATTACCTAATGATGTCGCGCAAGACTCAGCACTCGCACCGTAACCCTAGGAAATTTTAATCATTTGGTTTGGGTTTGAATCGTTTGATATTTTTATTTTCTATTTCTTTTTTCTCGCACACTCTCTCTCTCACAAGTCACAGAGTCACAAATCAGTGACTCACAATCTGATCTCCCCACACCACACCGCACCTCACCCCACCTCATGTCGCCACAACAAGTCAAACAACTATCAACAACTCAACATGTTAGAATTAGAAACTAATTTTTCGAATTTTGGAATTTTGTTTCATTCATTTGATTATGTTGCTATAAAGATGTGGATTTTGACTCAGATGATTAATGTTATAGTTGCTACAAATTACAGATTTACAGGAAACACACAAATGTTTGATTCTTCCATACCTTATTTGATTTGCTACAAATTACAGATTTACAAGAACACACAATTGTTTCAATGGAAAATTACCTTATGGATTCATTGTTTTAGTGGAATTTTTTTTCTTCCTGATTGCAGTAAAGAAAAGTATGTGATATTTTTGCTTTATAGCTTCTCAGCTCTGTAGCTAATTCCCCTCACAATAAGCATTAGTTGCTTTTATTTATGATAATTGTAATAATCAAATACAACAAGAGCTAATAAATAGAAAGTACATGATAAACTCTGTTGCTTCAAAATATACAAGACTCTATTTGTTTGGTTGTTTTTGACTGTTGTGTTGCATTGCTACTCTTATAGTTTGATTGTGACTTTGTGTTTTTTTTTTTCAATGACCTTGCCCCTAGATGAATGTTGCTTCAAATCCTATTCCAAATGAAATAAATCCACCTACACCGACTGACCATATTATTATACTAGATGAACCAACACTCCCCACAAAATCACAACTTGTTCTAAGTAATACAAAACACTTTAAAGAGCCAACATCAAAGGTTTGGGATCATTTTACTAAGCTAGGTGGATATGATCCCAAAGACCCTAGGGCAGCATGTAACTATTGCAAAAAAAAAACATACAATTATCATTCTAGAAAGAATGAGACCTCGACCTCGTGGGGATATGCTAGAAAGTGTGAGAAGAATCCGAAGAATAAAAAAAGGGACAAGAATCAATCAAAAATTGCTTATCATTACAAAAATGTTGTTGTTGAGGGAGAGAATGATACTAAAGAAATTCAAATGCACGAATTTTCCATTAAAAAAATAAGGATGGCTCTTGTTAGGATGATCATTGTAGATGAACTATTATTCAAATTTGTGGAGCATGAAGGTTTTAATTACTATATGAACGTGGTTAAGCCTAGGTTTCCCATTCCCTCTCGTGTTACAGTAGCAAAGGATTGTATAAAACTTTATCTTAACGAGAGGAAAAAATTGAAAGATGTTTTGAGTATGAAGGAGCAAAAGGTTTGTTTGACTATTGATACTTGGACTTCCATGCAAAACCTTAACTACCTTTTATTGACATGTCATTTTATTGATAGTGATTAGAATTATCAAAAAAGAATTTTGAAATTTTATTTAGTTCCTAATCATAAGGGGGAAACAATTAGGAAAGTGGTTGAGAAGTGTTTGAGGGAATGGGGTATAAATATTATCTTAACAATTACAGGTGATAATGCAAGCTCCAATGATGTGGCTATTGATTATTTGAGGAGGAAGATGAAATTGAAGAAGAGTTACATTGTGGAATGTGAGTTCTTGCACATGAGATGTTGTAGCACATATATTGAATCCAATTGTGCAAGAGGGATTGAAAGACATCCATGAGTCTATTGCTAAGGTGAGAAATGCAATGCGGTATGCAAAATCATTTCCAAAAAGGTTTGAAAAATTCTTAGAAGCTATTAAAGATGCAAACATTTAAAATAAGAGTTTGTTTTCAGTGGATGTTCCTACCAAGTGGAATTCCACTTATCTTATGCTAGAGGCGGCTGAGAAGTTTGAGAGAGCTTTTGATAGGATAGTCATTGACGATGATCAATGCATGGATCATTTTGAAGAACCTTATGGAAATGGGAAAAAGCCCAAAGGTCCTCCCCGCTCTCTTGAATGGGAAAATGCTTAGTTGTTTTGCAAGTTTCTTAGACTTTTTTATAAAACAACTTTACGTTTATCTGGATTATTAATTGTCACTTCTAATTCTTATTTTCATGAGCTTGTGGCCATTTAAAATGAATTGTATAAATTGTGCAGTCTTGATGGTGATTCTCTCTTGAAGAGGATGGCTAAAGGTATGAAGATAAAAAATATGAGAAATATTGGGGAAATATTGAGAAGATGAATTTGTTGTTATTTGTAGCTGTTGTACTTGATCCAAGATACAAGATGAAATATATTGTTTATTGGTTCAATAAGTGGTATGCTAAATCAAATGCAGAGAGTATGGTTAAGAAGGTGAGGAGAGCTATAGATAGCTTGTATGCTCATTATGCAATTAAATTTGAAACAACATTCTCAAGTGCTAGTGGTAGTGGTAGTTGTGTGACTTCTGATGTTGCTTCAAGCTCTATGTTAAGTGCTATTGTGCTAGTGATACACATGATCCATGAAAGTCAACTGTTGAAGAGTTCCAACACCCAAAGTATATGGTGGCTCACTTTTTTCCAAAAGATACTAGTCCACCTTAGTTTTGCATTCACCATTATTTGTATGCTATGGTTAACCACACTTTTGAGTTGTTGTAAAAGTGGATTTTTTGTGAAGGTCTATGTAATCTCCTTGCGACTAATACACAACCCAAGTGCGACTAATATACAACCCAACTATACTGAGACATTTTTAGATTAAAATTTATATTTTGACTGGCCTAATCCGACCCAAAATGAGTTAAGCCCAAACCGCAAGACTGCACCTACACCGCACCGTATTGAACCAAAACTGATCTTAATAGGTGCAGGTGCGTATGCGTGTAATAGCAATACCGCACTATAAGGTGTGGGTGCATAAATCCGAAGAAAATCACACTGCACCTCACCAATTACACCCTTAATTGACATGATAGTTTGACGCAGAATAAAACGTAATAATTAAAAGAATACGAATTATGTCAGTATTCAATGGGCTGGAATCCACCAGTAAAAAGAAACTCTAAAAGAGATAATTTTATTGACGGTTGAATAATCAAATTAGGTCTGTTACAACCAGTACTTATACTGTTTAAAAGCAAACCCTAATTGACTTAAAACAGGAAATTATGAAAAAGGACAAATAAATGTGAAAATTGCGTAATAAATTAAAACATCCCGAAACAGCCTCTAAACGCTCGAATTTGGGCTAGTCGTAAAATTAGGGACGGTGGATTGCGCGTTTGGTCTTCTGGAGCTCAAATTGCTCCATGAAATCTTTTCCTAGCTGTCCTACGTCAGTCCTTTCCACTTGGAGAGAACTCGACCTCAAGTTAAGTTCTAGATAGAGAGGTTCATCAGCATGATAGTCATATAAGTCAGCAACATTGAATGCCTTTGAGATCCCCATGTCTTCTGGTAGGTCAATGACATAGGCATTGTCGTTGAGTTTCTTCAAGACCTTGTATGGACCGTACTTCTTCGGCTTCAATTTGTTGTAAGTGTCTACAGGAAACCTCTCCTTGCGCAAGAACAACATCACCTGGTCACCTTCTTTGAACAATTTAAGTCACCTATGCTTGTCAGCAGCGGTCTTATACTTAGTTGTAGTCTACTCCAACTTCTGCTTTACTTCAGCTTGTACTGCTTGAACCTGCTTCGCGATATTCTCAGCAGCAACACTCAACCTTGGAACCTTGGGTAACTGTACCAGGTCCACAGTATGCTTCAGGGGCTTCATGTACACGACTGCAAAAGGTGATCGTCCCGTGGCACTATAAATAGCGCTATTGTATGCAAACTCAGCTTGGGCAAGAGCATAATCTCATTGCTTAGGTCGATCTCCACATATGCTGCGAATCAGATTACCAAGTGTGCGATTCAACGATTCAGTTTAGCCATCAGTCTGTGGATGTGCAGTTGTGCTGCGATTCAATGAAATGTCAAACATCTTCCACAAGGTGATCCAAAAATGACTGAGAAATTTGGAATCACGATAAGAAGTAATAGACTGGGGAACTCTGTGCAGCTTCACTACCTCTCGAAAGAACAACCTTGCTATATGGGAAGCATCTGAAATCTTCCAACAAGGAATGAAATGTCCCATCTTAGAGTACCTGTCAACAACAACAAACACAGAATCTACTCCTCGTTGAGTACGAGGTAAACCTAATACAAAATCCATAGACAGGTCCTCCCAAATATGATTAGGGATTGGCAACGGCATATAAAGACCAGTATTTTGTGATTGACCTTTGGACACCTGCATAGCACTTCTGAACTATACTGCCAGCATCTCGTTTCAACTGAGGCTAGTAATATCGCTCCTCTAAGCTGAAGATGGTCTTGTCTCTACCCAAGTGTCCACCTAAGCCGCCACCATGCAAATTACAAATTAGCTTCTCCTTCAAAGAAGTCTTAGGGACACACAAGCGGTTTCCTCAGAACAAATACCCTTCATTCTTATAAAAGTCACTAACAGGCTGCTTTGCAATACACTTTTCCCAAATTTCTTTGAAATCGTCATCCTCTTCGTATAGGTCTTTCAAATAATCAAACCCCACTACTTCATGTGTCAGTGTCACAAGCAGATTGGCACGCCGACTCAGGGCATCAGTAACTCGATTCAGGACCCCTAATTTGTGTCGAATAGCAAAAGGAAATTTCTGTAGGAAGGTGGTTCACCTAACATACATTTTATCCAAATGCTTCTGGCTGTTAAGAAACTTTAAGACCTAATGATCCGTATATAAAACAAACTCCTTCTAGATTAGATAGTGCTCCCAATGCTTTTGGGCGCGGACTACTGCATAAAACTCCTGGTTATAGGTACTCCACTTCTGACGACTTTCACTTAGCTTCTCACTAAAGAATGCTACGGGTCGCTTTTCTTGTGATAGAACAGCCCCTATCCCTACACCACTAGCATCGCACTCCACTTCGAAGACCTTCTCAAAACTAGGCAAGGCTAATACTGGTGCGGTACACAGCTTCTCTTTAATAAGAGCAAAACTCTTCTTTGTCTCCTCACCCCATTGAAACTTTCCCTTCTTCATGCACTCTATAATTGGTGCCATTATAGTGCTAAAATCCCGAATAAATTGTCGGTAGAAAGTGGCGAGACCATGAAAGCTCCGAACTCCACTCACAGTCTTCGGCGTAGGCCATTCTCGAATGGCTTAAACCTTCTCTTCATCTACATGGATTCCCTCCAAACAAACCACGTACCCCAAAACTAACAAGCTACTAGTCATAAAGTTACACTTCTTGAAATTGAGGAATAATTGGCTCTCCTGTAAAACTGTTAGTACCTGCCGCAACTGATCCACATGCTCTTCTGGATTCTTACTATATATGAGAATATCATCAAAATAAACAACAACAAATTTTCTCACAAAAGGCTTCAATACTTGATTCATAACTCGCATAAAGGTACTAGGTGTATTAGATAGGCCAAATGACATGACCAACCACTCATACAAGCCATCCTTGCTTTTAAATGCTGTTTTCCACTCATCCCCAGGCTTAATGCGAATCTGGTGGTATCCACTGCGTAGATCCAGCTTTGTAAAAAGTTTAGAACCCTCCAACATATCCAACATGTCATCTAAACGTGGAATGGGAAATTGGTATCTTATGGTGATCTTGTTGATAGCTCGACTATCAACACACATACGCCAGCTGCCATCTTTCTTCGGTGTCAATAAGGCTGGAACTGCACATGGGCTCATGCTCTCACGTATAAAACCCTTCACCAGCAATTCTTCTATCTTCTCTCGTAAAACCTCATTCTCCTTCAGACTCATCCAATAGTATGGTATGTTAGGTAAACTAGCACCAGGTAAAAAGTCTATATGGTGTTGAATGTCTCTCATTGGAGGAAGATTGTTTGGTAAGTCTTCAGAAGTAAGCTCTTTAAATTCTTCTAGTAGTGGCAGTATCTAATCAGGAATGACTGCTACTGGCTCTTCCTTATCCACCATAAGAGTCTTGACTGTTAATGCATAGACCCCTTGAGCACCCTCAGCATCTGTCACAAATTCCGCTTCTGACTTAGCCAAGGTTAACACAAACTTCCCTTCCACTTTAAAAGGCTTGTTAGGCAGTGTAGGTGACTTTAAAGGAATCATAACAATTTTATGTGATTCCCAAGTGAACAAATAAATATTATCCCTGCCCTTATAAGTAATATCAACATCGTACTGCCATGGCCTACCCAATAGCACATGGCTAGCATCCATATCTACTATATCACAAACTACCTCATCCTTATAGATCTTACCAATGGAAATAGGGACATGACAGATTTCTGTTACCTCAACTATTAGCCCCTTCTTGATCCATCCAATTGTATAAGGAGTTGGATGTTTTTGTGTTGGTAATTTCAAGTGTTCAACCAACCTCTTTGCAATAAAGTTCTCACAGCTTCCGTTGTCTACGATCAAGTTAAAAACTTTCTGATTAAAGGTCTTCTTGCTGTCTGTGATGTTGGGTAAGGTCTTCTTGCTTCAGAACATACAACACTCGCTGCACTACACAATTAACTCGTTCGCCAGCCTCCTTTGCGAACTCAACTCCATCATATAGGTCTCCATCCTCATCTTCATCATCAAAATCTTCCACTCTTCCGTCCTCTTCTTCTACCAAACCTACTGGCTTGCGTTTTGGACAAGTGTTAGAGCGGTGACCCGACTTTCCGCATCTGTAGCACTTCTCAGGTCTATTCCTCACACAAGGGTTTGGGTTCCTGAGCGCAACCCCTCCATTTGTTGTTGCTGCCTGATTGGCAGTGTTGTCTCCATTACTGTTAGTGTTCCTGAGTGGCCCTCCTATTGAATGAGGTTGAGGTGATTGGGGAGCCTTCCCTTTTCCAAAGTTGTAGCTTGACAATTCTGGGGCACTCCGCCTGTAGTAGTCGAATTGATCACCTTTTTGTTCCAACATCTTTACTTTCAGGGCCATGTTATGGGCTTCTTCAATAGTCCAAAGGACCTGCAACCCTATTTTCTCCCTCAATGACGGCTTCAGGCCATTAAGATACCTGGCAAACGTTGTCCTTTTGTCTCTGTCAGGCTATTGCGATCAGAAAGCCTAGAGAACTCTGTTGTATAGTCAAACACTGTCCTGCTACCCTGCATACAATTCAGGTACAGTTGGAAAAGATGCTGCTCATAATCTGGTGGTAGGAACCTTCCTATTAGCAACTGTTTCATCCTACGCCAGGTCCTCACAATGTCCTTCCCTTGTCGTTGTCTGTTCTTTTGCAGTTGATCCCACCATACTGCAGCCCCACTCTTTAACCTGAACGCGACAAATTTTACCATCTTCTCTTCTGGAACTTCCATCATCTCAAAGAAACGCTCTACTTCAGAAACCCAATCAAGGAAATCCTCAATATACAAGTTTCCATTAAAATTAGAGATATCTGTCTTCAGTCGATAATCATCATAATCCCTGTTTCGCCTTACCTATCGAGGTGCGTTTGCGCCATACCCTCCACCATCTTCCTTTTCAAACTCATCATCATCAGTGAACTGTCAACGATGTTGTCTAGGAGGTCTTTCTGGAACACCTCCGTTAACAAGGGGCTCCCGAGCAAATCCTCGAGCGCGTTCCCTGTCAACTCGCCCTTCGTTGACGTTGAGTCTCAGCTCAACAAGCAGTTCTCGGATCTTGGTCATTTGTTGCCTCTGCTCCTCAATCGCCCTCCAAAGAGCATCCTCCCCACGAGCTCTGTCGTTAGGGCCTTCAACTCTATCTCCGCTAGCAACCATCAAACCAGGCAAAACCTCGCTCTGATACCACTTGACGCAGAATAATTAAAGCGTGATAATTAAAAGAATACGAACTGTGTCAGTATTCAAGGGGCTGGAATCCACCAGTAAAAAGAAACTCTCAAAGAGATAATTTTATTGACGGTTGAATAATCAAATTAGGTCTGTTACAACCAGTACTTATACTGTTTAAAAGCAAACCCTAATTGACTTAAAACAGGAAATTACGAAAAAGGACAAATAAATGCGAAAATTGCGTAATAAATTAAAACATCCCAAAATAGCCTCTAAACGCGCGAATTTGGGCTAGCCGTAAAATTAAGGACGGCGGATTGCGCGTTTGGTCTTTTGGCGCTCAAATTGCTTCATGAAATCTTTTGCTAGCTGTCCTACGTCATAGTTTATGTTTTTGTGTGTTGATGTGGCTAATGACGTGGTGATACTAACGTGGCGGTGCATGTGTCAAAAAGACAACAGGGGTGTGCGTGAGCACGTGGGAGATCTAGTAATAACTTTGGGCAGCATGAGGGTGCATTGAAGAGTGTTTTGTGTGATTTCTTTACAAATTTGTGTACTATTTTTTTAGCCTTAAGTAATTTATATGAGATATTATTGTCTTTTATATAAATCATTTTAAACTTCTCTAAAATACTTAGGCTAAACACAAATTTTCCTATGTAACTCACGTGTAATCCTACTATGATTATTTATTTTTAGGTAACATTTAAAACGTCAACTATTATTTTGTTAAATTTATTTCACATTTTATATATTACAACATATGCACATGTAGTTGATATTTGGTAATAACATCCGGTTATCTTTTATTCTTTTATGAAATTATTAGAATAGTAAACTTTTGACTGAAAACTTAAGAATTTATATGTATCATTTAACCTCTTTTTTTTTTTCTTTTTTTTTTTTTTATTTAAATCCTTAAAAGGAGGACAAAAAGAATATGTTCAATTTTATTTTTATTATTTATATGTGAAAAAAAAAAAAAAAATACTGGTCATACCAAGTTAACCCGACATGCCAAAAACCAAGCAAAAATCATAGGTTTTACAATCCACTTTAATCTCAATAAATTTCTTAGCCGAATATGGTTTGACCTGAGCCTATATGGGTCGGACTTGAACCCACTTGATCCAACTTGTTTTCCATCTCTTAAAAATAAAATAAAATAAAAAAAAAGGAAGAAGAAAGGGTTAGTGAGAGATCCCATTAAGTCACCTCCTATCATGAGACATGATTTTGAAACGATTCTTTTACTTTGGATTCTACTATTTTTGGATTCAGTTGTGACCTTTATAATTGCCTATTGCCTAATAACATGGTACCAGGCATTTCAATTATCACTCCCATGTTCATGCATAAACTTCATATTATAATATGTAAGCCATGAATATATATGAGCGCCACGCGGCTTTCAATAGTACATGAAGCTGTGACACTTGCACATCATGATGAAATTGAGAGATCAATACTCCATTTGTAATCATGACAATAATAATAGGGAAATATCTGTTTAGATAGAAGAAATATAAGAGTTATATTATTACCATGACGTTCAGTCGAAGGCTTAGGCAGAGAATAGGGGAGGAAGTTGTTTATTTTGTTTCTCTAATGATGTTGTCCACACTATCATTAACAACACAAAACCGACATATGCCTTTTATATTCGATATATGAACATATGCTTTTGAATATTTTATTAAGAAGAGACAATGCACACGTATATATAAGATGTTCCTCAAGTCCTAGTATTAGAAAGAACAGTTCAGTTAATATACATCATTTTTCCATACTTTCAATAGAGAAACATAAAGAAAAGTCACTAGTTATGGCTTTGCTTATGTTTGCCTTGGAGCACAACATAAGTTGTCTATCATAGTTCCAAACTTCCAAGGTATAAGAGAAAAAATGGGATTAAAATTCGTTTCATCAGGGTTTTTTTATTTAAACCTTATAGTTTTAATTAGTTTTCTTTAACTGGTAGACTTTTCCGTAAATTTTATTTAAACCTCAAAGTGTGAAATAAATTTCATTTAATATAATTACTCACGTGATGTTTAATAAAGTTAACAAGAAAAAAAAAAATTATAAAACGTTTTTAATTAGAAACTTTGAGATTTAAATGAAATATACTTAAAACTTTAAAGGTTAAAAATAATTTACTCAATTTTTGATTATCTTGAACCATAAAATCAATCCAGTTGAAATGAAGATTTTTTTTTTTTTTTCTTTATTAAAGTGTCATGATCTAATGCAAATTTACAATCCCACTTGAGAGAGAAGTGGTATGGAATCTATGATTATTTTTACAATTTGCAGGATAATTAGTCATCATTATAGGACATAAGTATTACATTAGTCTATGAGATCCTGTGGAATCATGCAAATCAGGAAACAATCACTCTCAATAAATTTTTTTCTTTTCTTTGCTAAGCACACTCTCAATAAATTGGGGGAACAGAAGGGCGAGTTGGTGCATTAAAGGAGGGAAGGAAACCCATAGCATTCATCTGAATATGATTAGAAATAATAGCTGTAAGTGGATTGGAGTCAGAGACAGAACAGAGTCACCAAAATACCCCAATTTTAGTGCTCTCTCTATCTCAAGCCATTATAATAGGGAGGGCCTGCAAGAACTAGGATTCCCAATACATCGGATCTGTTGCTTTATTTCATTGCCCCCTCACCCATATCTCTCCTCTCTATTATTATTTTTTGGTTATTTATCCATTATAGATAAGATAAGAGGATCCTTGAATAAATTTTATAATATAAATAAGTTGGGCCTTTTGTTTTTTGAACCGGTTATAACAAGGTGATAAAACTAGGCAATTTTTTTTTTTTTTTTTTTTTTTTCCCTTTCTTTTTGGGCAAGGAGCTTCACCAAGGAATTTGATTGACCACATAGCCACAACTCACAAATCATATGTTCAACAAAACAGTTTCTTGCTATGTCTTATCCCATGTTGTGATTGGGAGCTAGGGAATTTTGCTAGGTTGGTCATTGTGAAAACATTTATAAAAAAAATGCAAAAAGAATCAAACTTCCACTTGTCTAATTGAGCCCTACTTTTTAAATTGTGAAGATGCCTTTTAGTTGATCCAGAGGGACTGTGTGGTTATATAAAATCTAATAATATATGGTGTACCACAAAAAAAAATACATTAAATAAATACACTGTACTTTGGGACTCTAAGTCAATCCAAATACAAAGATGAAAGGCACTTGAGTGAGCATAAGGAAGGACAAATTACAAGAAGCAACAGGTTAGCTTTCTGTTGATAAAGACCAATGAGAAAGTGAAAGAAGAAAATGATATAGAGAAATGGCCCCATTTGCCTTTCGCCATAGTATAAGGTCTTGGTCATGCATATGTATAAGTGAGAGAGAGAGAGGGGATTAAACACTATAGAGGGAGATTGGAAAAAGGGAGGGGGAAGGGGGGTTGAGAGGGCCCAGTAGGTGATAAATTGATAATGGAAGTAGCCTTCATCCTCTCTGGATCTGTTCCCACCAATCTAAATTATATCCGCTATCCCTATCTCCCATTGCTTCAAGCTTCAAATGGCTGCACAATTTTGCAAGCAAAGCATGATTTGGACAATAGATTGTTTTGTCAAGAGGTTGAATAAATATGCCAGTTATGGTGGATTCACCCGCATAGCTTTGTGGAAAAAAAAAAAAGTCGTTCACACGATATTTTCAAAACTCCAATAATTCAATACTATTGTGAAGTTCTCAAAATGAGAAGAATTTAGATTTGAATCATTCTCTCCAAATTATTATTTTTTTATATAAAAAAAATCATAATATTCCTAACAAGATATTTCTCATATTTATCGTAACACGATAACTGAACACATGCAAAATTGATAGTTTAGTAGGTTAAGTAGTAGTAACAAATAACTAAACCTAATTATCTTAAATTGGTCAATTTTCTAACCTAGGATTAGTTGTCGCTTTAACTACCTTTCTTGATGAAACAAATTATATAACCCATCATTCCCTTTCTTGGTGTAAACTTAAAT
The DNA here is from genome assembly GCA_907173295.1 of Fagus sylvatica. NCBI lineage: Eukaryota > Viridiplantae > Streptophyta > Magnoliopsida > Fagales > Fagaceae > Fagus > Fagus sylvatica. The sequence continues at coordinate 13,429,846 of OU015763.1, forward strand.
AATAAAGTCTTTGTATTGGCTTAAACAAGCAAATAAGTTTGATGAAGTAGACTCTTTAACCACTACAACGACAAAAGGAGACTTGGAACTTTGGCCCGTTGAAATCAAATACCAACAAGTAACTAAAACTCTACTAGTCCATTAACCAGAATTTAGAATTGATTGATGGCATAAAATAATGATATTATTAAAAGGGAAACATTGGGCTTTAATTAGAAAGTAGTTACTTACATAATCATACTATTAAAGACAAAGATACAAATGAGAATGTTATTTTAATAGAGCCATTACTATTTATAGAAGGAACTGACAAGTCCTTAACACAATCAGAATCTTATGATTACTATTAGTTACACTATTTGGTTACCGTAATACACACGTAACCAATAGTTGAGTTCGGTGTATTTCACGTTCTGTACATGAGAGTTGGTGAAGAAATCTTCCGTAGGTTCTGATGGCCGTTCTATCTGTAATCTCTTACAACTTCCCAGGTACCAAGTACCAACTACAGGACCAAATCCCCGTTCACCCATCTCACCATTCTGACATGTCAGATCCAAAACACAGGAATCTGCCACGTGGATCACTCCATGTGGTTGATCACGTAAGTAGGGCCGAGCTTCTCGCCAGTCTTCACGGGACAAAAAAAAAAAAAAAAAAAAACCAAACCAAATTTGCTATAAAAGACAAAACAATAGAAATAATATTTTTCATGATGACCAACATTATTCTTAATTGGGTTTATTTTTTTATATCATTTTTATCAAAGGTTCTTCAAATACTTGGATTTATTGCAAAAGAAGGGTAAGGCTTGGGTCCAGTGCACAGGAGCACTGGATCCGTTGGGATTTTGCCATGTGTCCAGTTTTGTACAGTTTTTGTACACGTGGCAGCATCTCAACAGATCCAGTGCTACTGTGCACTGGACCCAAGCCATTCCCGCAAAAGAAATCACTTCTATAGTTGTGTGAATGCTATGCTACACTCTGGGGGTAATTATTAGGTACTCAAGGAGTACATTAAATATGTATTTTCTCATTTCACAGAAGTTGTGGGTCCCGTTAATTAAATTTATGATGGAACCTATCACTTCTGTGAGAAGAGAAAATACGCATTTAATATATTCTCAGAATACCTAATAGTTTTCCACACTCTGGACCCTCTAAACATAATTTTTGACAAAAGCCAAAAAAATGATAAAATAAAAAATTCTTGCATGTTTAAGAACTATTAGTAATGATCACAGCTACTCACAAATTTTTGTCAATTCGTAGTTGCAATAAATGTGAACATAGCACTATAACATTTAAAAGACCGTCAGTCTAAGATATTTGTTGTGATGCATTTATTGCAAGACAGTGACTTATAAATTTTTGAGTATCATCAAATTGAGATGACAAACTCATTTCCAATTTTGCTGCTACAATTTTGTGCACAAGAAATGAACAATTAGATTGAATGTTATTTTGGTCTTTGACTTACGAGTTACGACCAATTTGCGTGATCCTCACTCTCTTTGTTTCTTCTCAAAAATAAAAATAAAAATACCTCCTCACTTTATTATTAAAAACCTAATAAGCATTTTGTTAAATGTTGATTTTTTACATCATTTTGACAAAAATCTTAACAGTAAATACATAAAATACTTATCAAGGGAAACATTGCTTAATTTTAGAAATTTGCAATTGCACCAAAAGGAAAAAGTGTAATTAACCTTTATATTTTGTTCTTGCCATTACTTATTATAAGAATTTGGGTTAAACTATTGTTTTTGTTCCTAAACTTTGCATGAAATTTGTTTTTCGTCTCTAAACTTTGAAAAAATTCATTTTTACACATAAATTTCGTTCCTGGATTTTTTTATAAAAGAACGATATTCATGTGTAAAAATGAATTTTTTCAAAGTTCAGAAATGAAAAATGAAACTCATAAATAGTTTAGGGACGAAAACAATATTTTGACTTAAGAATTTGAATGATTTGAAGGTAATGCAATTCCATGAAAATCACTTAATTTGTTAAAAAATAGAGAAAGAGTAACACTGAAACAGTATATAATTAAGGATTCTTGTTAACGGAAGTGTCTTTAAGGTAATGGATAAGAAACATTAAATACTTACAATTTACGAAAAATAATAAATTTTTAATATTAAAATAATAAATGAAAAAGAATAAATACCTTAAAAAGTTATTTTTATATTATTTTAATATTAAAATTTCACTATTTTTAATAAAGTAAAAATATTAAATATTTTCTTAACCAAAAGAAAATTGTAATTTATTATCAAAATGGTTTTTTATTATTATTAAAATTTCCGTTGTAAGAACAGGTCTCTCACCAAATGGATCTTGCTTGTGAGAGGGAAATAATACAGCGGAAGTATATGATGCTTTTTCCCGGTTAAGGGTCCTAATTGTTTTTTTATTTTATTATTATTATTATTAAAGATGAAGATGGTTGTAATGAAAGCAATTGGTGCGTAATCCCGCTGACTCCGTTTACCGTTTCTCTTCGGACAGAACCACGTGGCGGTCATGTCAGTGGGACCCAACGCCCACGGCGTCTGGTTATGGATACATTCGATGGCTCTCTGCCCCAGTTGCCATTTTCACTTCTTTCTCTCTCTCTCTGTCTCTCTCTCTCTCTCTCTCAATAATTCCGGCCAGTTGTTGTCAGATTCCGGCACTCCTTGTCAGACTTTCCCGACCACTCTTTTTCCCTTTTAAATTTTATATATATACCCCACACTCACTCCTTTCCTCTTTATCCTCATAGATATATATACTGAGAGCACAGCACAACAAGAAAGCACATACATAAACGCACTAGCTAAGAGCACGTAGCATCATTAGTACCTTTGTGACTCACAAAGGCCTCGTGTCTGTGTGTGTATGTTAGGCACAAGATAGTGCAACTTTGCCTAATCCTTATTAATAAGACCAGTAGTAGACGTAGGACATATTCATTATTCACTAACTGCCACTTTGTAGTGCCTACTTTTGGTTTTGTAGCAAATAAAAGCCGGTGCTTTTTTCTCTTTTTCCAAAAGGGTCTTTTGGGTTTTGTGATGAACAGTGCTTCACCGGAGATGTTGCACTGTACGGACATGACAGTGCTGGAGAGGCAAAGGGCTCGCGTCAAGTGGCAGGAACAACAACAACAACAGAGCTATTTTGGAGGGAGTATTGAGTTTGGTGGTACTAGTAGTGTGTTTTTTGAGCAGCCAATAAGTCAGGTTGAGGGTCAGAGTTTTCAGGGTTTGGTGGGTGATTTGGTGCTTGGAGAGATGGTGAAACCAGACCCTGGTTTGGAAAATAGGTGGTCTGAGTTGGGCAAGTTTGAGTTGTCCAACATGGATTTTGAGTCTTGTGGATTTGACATGAATGGTGCCATTTCAAGGACTTCAAGTTGCCCACCAAAGGTGGTGGCACCGGTGACTGAAGCGAAAGGCAAAGTGTCAGTGCCGGTGGAGAAGATGAGTTCTGCTGTTGGGAGAGAGAGCTGCAAGAAGAGGAAAGCTGATAAGGTGCAGAACACTAAGGTGTGTGTGTGTGTTTCATTATCAGGATTTGTGTGAAAATTTTTTACCATGGAGATTGTAAAACTATGCCCCAAAAAAGAAAGCCACTTTAATTTTTCAATGCGTCCCTTCTTTTTGGTACTCATTTATTGTCTATTGATTGTGCAATTTTTGCATCGGTGTGTAATGAATAATCCTGGTACTTGATTTCCCATTTCTTTCTTTTTTTTAAATGAATGCCCTGTTCCACTACTCTTTTGATATTTAAACGCTAATGACTTTTGAATGACTTATAAATTGGAGACTTTTTGACAACTTAATAAGCTCAAGATCATTAAAGAAGCACTGTCCTCTGAAATTGCTAATGAAGATTTCTTTTGGGAATTTCTAGTTTGTTGTGGAAGATGACACCAAAGACAAGAGGAGCAAAGTATGTGCAGAAGAGGGGGAATCAAAGATCACAACAGAGCAAACCAGCACCAAAAACACCACCTCCAACAACAATAGAGAAACTTCTTCTGATACTTCAAAGGAGAATTCAAAAGCTTCTGAGGTTCAAAAGCCTGATTATATTCATGTCCGGGCACGTCGCGGCCAGGCTACAGACAGCCATAGTCTAGCTGAGAGGGTAAGTAGGAATTATGATGTTTTCTTTATTGAGGCATTCTTGCAGTTACCAACTTACCATCAACATTTTTCTGCTTTATGGAAGTTCTCTTCAGCAGTTTGTGGAATTTATGTGATGTATGAATGTGTTATGCAGGTGAGGAGGGAAAAGATCAGTGAGAGAATGAAGTATCTGCAGGATTTAGTACCAGGTTGCAACAAGATCACAGGGAAAGCTGGAATGCTCGATGAAATCATCAATTATGTTCAATCTCTTCAAAGACAAGTAGAGGTGGCTTACCTGCTAATTTTATATCTAATTCTTCAAATTTTTTGTATTTTCATTGTATTCTGAATTGAAGTCTTTTGTCATTAAAATATGCAGTTCCTATCCATGAAACTAGCTGCTGTGAATCCAAGGCTTGACTTCAACATTGAAGATTTCTTTGGAAAAGAGGTAAGGAAATATATGTAGTATTAAAACATGTGTATATTAGCCATCCATTTGGCAATGAAATTGATTTGCTTGAAGATTCTAGATTTTTTCCTAGAGAAGATCAATTTTAACCAATATTCATGTCCTTTCATTTCCTAAAATGTTTCTCATTCTCTTTTGGTTCAATGTCAACAGATATTTCCTGCTTGCTCAACCAATTTTCCAACAATTGGAATGTCATCCGAAGTGACTAATCCTGCCTATCTTCAGTTTAATCCATCACAACAAGTGGTTGCATGTTGTGGTTTAGAAATGGGGATAAATTCTCCTGAAATGGCGCTTCGACGAACCATCAGTGCACCTGTATCGATCCCCGAAACATATATTGACGCATCCTGCTTTACTGTAATTGCTTCTAAACTTTGTGTTCCATGCTTTTTTGTGTCTCCTTAAATTCATCAAATTTCTAAAGATCAAAGTCTCACTGCAGCAACTCCAGCCTTCTTCAACTTGGGATGCCGATTTACAAAATCTGCTCAATCTGGAATTCCATCAAGGAAGATCAACATCCTTCCCTTCCCAACCATTTGCAGGTAGATAAAGATAGCATGTCAAATTTTTTGATTCCATGTTTCCATCAGTATAAGGTGAAAAAGAAGTAAAGTGGATATTTTGACCTCTGATAGAGACCATATAGTAACCCCCACAAACTATAATGATTTTGCTAAGAAAGTATTGAATGCTTTTTTCATTGAAATGAAGAAAGTTGTTAATAAGTATCTTTCTATCCTTTTCTTCCAAAATGATGAAATCCACATATTTTTTTAGTGACCATAATACACACACAACTATTCTGATAGAAAGAGGAAACAATCAAAGGTTGTCTTTGACTCTAGACCACATAATTGCAATCATCTTGAGTTAATGGCAAATATGCATCAAACAAAGACTTATTGAAAAGAGTTGCATAAACTGAAATTGGTCTCCCTAATCTCTCTCTTTTTTTTTTTTTGGATAATTCGATAGTTGAGATGGTGGGATTTGAACCCTATTTCTCCTTAGTCAGTCAATACCATTTGAGTTATAAGACTCTTGGGATTAGTCTTATGCTTAATATGAACCAAATCCATGAATCACACAATTTTGATTCTTTTTGTTTGTTTTAGTCACAGCACCAATTGGTGCTTGATATCATCTTCCACTTGGCATGAGTCTTATGCTTAATATGAACTAAATCCATGAATCACACAATTTTGATTCTTTTTGTTTGTTTTAGTCACAGCACCAATTGGTGCTTGATATCATCTTCCACTTTCCATGTCACCGAACTCCATTACACAGCCCATTTTCACCCCCACCCCCTTCTCTTTCTGCAAATTAAAATGACACATTTGCTTAGTGCTGACACTAAAAATACTAAATTGTTTTTACAGGTTCCATTGAAGCTAGCAATCTAAAGATGGAGATGTGAATCAAAATATCCATCATACAATTTCTTGGATGAGCTTATTCCACATGCCTCTGATCCAGATTCTTTTTTCTTTTTCTTTTTTCAGTTAAAGTACATAACGTATATATATATATGTATGTATACTTGCCTCATAGTATATGAATAAGATCAACATCTATTAACCTCAACAATCTTAGATTGTTTGTTTGCTTTCTGTCTTATTCTCACCATAATGAGATTTAATATCGTGAGAGGTACCAAGAAAAGCTGATGGTGATAGATGACAGGACCAAGGGTGGGACAAAGACGAATAAAATAAAAACAATAGGCCAACCTAATTTAACATCCTTTGAAATGTCAAACTGTTCTACTATTCCAGTACATACTAAAGATAATACCCTTGTTTGAGCTAAAAATAAGTTAATAAAAACTGCATTCCAATTGCAAGATAAAACACAGACCTGTAAGTTGTGATTGGAATGGAAGAATTGCCCCAACATATTTGTAAATGTTTTTATTTTTTTATTTTTTATAATTCCATAATTGTGAAAGTGCAGATTTGAACCATGGTTCTCTTCTTAAAGGAGAACAAGCAATACGAGTTGAACTAGAAAACTCTTGATATATTTATAAATGTAAAAGGGAATATGTAGCTTGTGGTATATATATATTTATAAGTGGTAAAAGGGAATATGTCGCTCTTAGTATATATATATTTATAAATGTGAAAGGGAATATGTCGCTGTAATCCAGTGGCACAATTGTCCCTTAATTGGATGAATCTGAGAGACAACTTAAGGCACTCTTGTGAAGCACACAAGACATTAACCTACTGGTTGACCGACTGGCTTCAATTTTCAGACAGAGCAATGTGTTGATTGATAGGCTGATAATTATGCAGTAGAATGATGTATAGACTATAATAATTATATCCACATACACAGAGAACACGGAGAGACAAACATATCCAATCCTTGCACAATTCGTTAGAAGGGTCTCATGTCCCTAGGGAACTAGCACAAATTTATAAAATTGAATTACATCATAACATATCTACTTTTATTTTAATGTATATTTTTCTGCCTTGGCAGAACAGTAATGCCAATTATCTGAGTTATCTCACCGCCATATCACGCATAATACATAGTGGTAGACTGAAATCATAATTTTAGTATTGTTTTGTGATGGTCTAAATAAAGGGCTCAAACTTAACTAGTTCCTTGTTTATATGGACATTGGAAATGTAATGCCAGTTAATTTTATAGCAAAACTTGATGATGTAATGCTGCTGATTGAGCTATTCAATGGACTTTGATGATGTAAATCTGCTTGTTCAGCTATTGAGAATGACCCTCATTCATGCAGCAGCTCAATATTTTGTTCCAGTCAATACTGTAAAAGTGGTGATGAATTCAGCAATGTTAAAGTTATTAAAACAGCCTTTGCCTAAAAAAGAAAAAAATAAAAAATAAAAGCAATACATGATCTACAAAGGTTGATTAAAGTTCAACTCCACCTAATCCTAACATGGTTTATTCCAGACGATGATGTTATGCAGACATGAAAATACATCAGCAACTAATTTAGTATTTCTGAAATCTGTTCTGTTTTTGTACAGATGATCATGTTCTGCTTTCACACAAATAAAGATTCACACCTGGCCAGCAGTTCTCTATCATTTTAAAGTAAAATTCAGAAGATATAAGCTATAAAAAGTTCATTAGCCTATTCTTAATCACAAAGTTCTGAATGATGGACCTGTATTCCTATGACTTCAATGGCATATTCTATATGACAAGTTCGTATATCTTCTATAACTTATATATGCATTTTATATCTTCATTTTATTACAAAAGAAAGGACCTTTTCAGTTTTCAGTGTTAGGCTGCACCAATGATTGGGGGACCACTAAAGGTTGCCTACACCTTCACCGCATCTTCTTGCTCTTGGAGTTAACAAGAGCCTTAGCTTTCCTTCATTATCGCCATACGTAATAGTGAAAGGGGTGGGCCTGGACTGATCCATGGGCAAGATCTCTTTGCTACTGTTTGTCCCGTGAGATAGTGAGAGATGATATTGCCATTTCCCTTTCTTGGGTCCATTTCAGTTTTGTGTGAAACTTTTCACTTCTAATCTTTGAGGTTTTTCTCTCCACCTTTCTTCATTCACATGGTGTAGTTCAAAAGGATTATATAAGAAGCTAAGAACCCACAAAGATTCCCTTGGAAGCGTGCAAATGTTTCTGCCACGACCTAAAACTTGTTAGGCGCAAGTGAGCTCTCAAGTTTGTGTCTCTTTCTAGTAGAAGAATTCCAAAATAATCAATGGAACCTAAGACAATATTTCTATGGTTCTGAAAGCAGAAGGGAGAGATAAGAATATTGAGTAAAATTCAAAAGTAGTACAGATAATTTTTTAATGGTATATTGGGTGGAAGAATAATTCTGGAGTCATTGTGGTAAGGGCAACCCAAAATAGATTTTGTGCCAGCAAAAGGACCCAGGCCCTACCAAGCCTGGTACAAGGACTTGTGCTTGGTCCTAGAGATCATTGTCAAGCATAGACCCAGCCTCTAAAAAGTAGAGATACACAATCGGCATAATTGATACATACAATTAATAATAGGAAATATGCATTTTTTTTAGCTTCCGATATCATAGGCTAAGTAGATAATTCTTTTGCATAGTCACTCATACCAAGAGGCTGTACATA
>OU015763.1:13438669-13671859 GCA_907173295.1 Fagus sylvatica
ATTAAAAATATCAAATTTGTAAAATAAAACGTACAAAAGTTATATTTTACTACATGTATTTCCAATAATCTAAAAAAGACAATGATATTAAAATTCTAATCATAAGTCCATAATGCTTACAAAAAGGATTTTTTATTTATTTTTATTTATTTAGCTCATGCCCAGCTGGCCCTTGCTTTCCACCTTTTTCTTTTTCTTTTTTCAAAGTGACCCTGACCCATAAGTTTTTATAATTATACAAGAAGTATAATGGGGCAAATGAAAAACTTAAGTGTGGGCAAATTCAATATTTTTTCAATTTATACAATCATCCAATAGGTTTTTCATATCATCAAAGTATTATAATTTAATTTACTTGGTATAATTTAATTTACCTGGTACCGGAACATCTAATTAGGCTTCTTATTGAAGTTAACTGGTTCTTTAAGGGCTAGCTAAATGTTTGTTACCTCAAGAAGCAATTATATCTAACTAGAGAAATACCCAAAAGATCTTTCAGTCTTATATATGTAACTACAGTCTCTCTTTGTAAGGAAAATGTAGAACCATGACTGGGTTGAAATAATTACATGAGCTAATGATCACTACATTGAAATAATTCTCTCTTATGGCCCAATATGTGGAGGAAAAAAATATTGCTCACAAGATTCACAAATACTTAGAGTAAACACAACAACTTCTCACAACATAACAAACTGAGGTTAGTTGATCACAATTCCACCACAAAAAAAAAGAAAAAGTATACTAAAACTCACTACAATTCATAACAAGCTTATTGTGACAATGTTGTGTAAATTAATTTTACCCGTAGACTTATCAAATAAAGTTTATAAGCAAAACATAGGTAATTATGTTTGACCCCTCTAGCATATTTCAAATTAAATTCACTTATCAAAATAATAATCAGTAGATAGAATCTCAATATAAACAATTACAACGTGCAACATTACACCTTCCTCTTCTTTTTTTTTCCCCTGCCCAAGAAAAGGAAAACACCCTAAATATGGCCAGTGTACACTCTGAATATAAGCCTTAAGAGCCCAGGGGCCAAACCATATCCTGTTTAGGTGTACATCTCGATGCTATTGTACTATTCATGCACTTTGTACTATTGTACTATTAAACCTATTCTGTATGCCTATATACAGCTTCCTATGTACAGTTCAATACACACCAAAATACAACAAAGATATTTAGAATTTTCCGCCTTAAAGCATGAAAAGTGGAAGGAGATTCTTGGGGTCTTCAAGCGGGGTTTATGGATACGAATTATGTCAGTATTGGAAAAGAACGGAAATCTACTTTTGAAAAAACTGGAATTTATTAGTGAAAGAATCTCTAGATAAGTATTATTTGCTTCTAAATAATATATGAAGTCTGTTAGTCTTATAGCTCCTCATTTTTGCCAATTGGGTTCTAAAAAACTCACTTTTTCTAGTTTAGCTAAAGCACAACTATCAGACTCTCTATTTTAACTTTACTATTCCATTTTTTATTATATTTATTTATTTTTTTCACAACTCCCAAAATACCTTTTTTCTCTTTTTTTTCCTCTCTCCCTCTATTCCCGTTCCCCTTTTTTTTTTCCCCACCACCCACGTACCCCTTCCCTTTTCTCTCATTTCCTCCCAGTCAGTTCCCCCCTCCTCATTTTCTTTCTTTTTTCCTTTTCAGTTCGTCCCCCCCTCTTTTTCTTTCTTTCTTTCTTTCTCTCATTTTCTTTTTTTCTTTATTTTTTTTTTTTTTGAGCCTCCATCTTTACTGCCACTCTCACCATCATCAAACAGTTTTGAGCCTCCATTTTTTTTTTCTTTTTTCTTATCAGTTTTGGAAGAGCTTTCTAATTTCGCTTTTTTAAGCCTTTGATTTTTTTTTTTTGGTTTGTGGGTTTTTGTTTGGGGTATTGAAGATTTAGATCTGTATCGTTACTGTGTTTTTGTTTTTATTGTTGTTGTTTCCGTTATTTTTGGCGCGGGAGACAGCTTGCAAGAGAGAGAAAAAAAGCGTATTTAATTCACAGAAGGATGAACAGTTGCTCCTTGAGTTGGGCGAGCTACTGTTCATCAGCTTCGGAATTTCGCCCGAATGAGGAGTCTGATGGCAGGTGTTTTGTGAGTTTTTCGTTATATTTTTTAGTTTTCAGCCGAATAGGGAGGCTGATAATAATGCTCTTACAACCCTATCGTTTAAACTAAAAAAAATGTCTATTACAACCTACCCTAAAACAAAGAGTTGAATATTTTAAGATAAGTAATTGTGCATTGGGTGTCACTAACAACATGTTAATGGCAAGCTAAGTTGTGGTTGCAAATGTTTATAATGAGTAAATAATTATAAAAGAAAAGCAAGTATAAATGCAAGACAAACAAGAGTTTTTAAGTGGAAACCCTATATGTTGAAGATGAAAAAAACCACGGACTTAAACTAGTCGAGTATTCCTCTATGTTAGAAAATAATTCAAGAGTACATGTGTTTACAAGAGAGAAAATAAGAGTATAAAACTTAGAGAAAATAGAGCCTTTTCCCAAATTGTTTACATGTACTCTAATTTTTAAAATCTAATTTGCAAAATAATTAACACTCTGTCCCCCTTTTCCCAATTTTTAAAAGAATATTCCTCACTTAAACTTAAAAATAATTGAAATATAATTTTTCTTTTTAACTCTGGTTAGTTAGACATTAGTTAAAAAAATAAATAAACAAAAAAAGAAAAAGGGGTGAGTGTTAATTATTTTGCAAATTTGGAGCGGAGTGTCATTTCCCCAAAATAGAGTGTAGCGAATTTCCCAAAAGAATGGGGTGTCAGTATAATTTACCTAATATTAAAATGAATTCATGAATTTATAAAAAAGGTTATAATTATAATATGGTTAATTTAATGAGTGTAAATGTGAGTTTTGTATGTCAATTAGTTATTGGACTCTTTGTTTTCCTTATTATGAGCTACTAGACTATAACCCGCGCAATGCGCGGCTCTTTTTTAATGTTTTTCTATAAATATGCTTCTAACAAAGCAACTTAACCAAGAAGAGGGAAGAAATAATAACAATAATGATAAGGAAAAAAAAATAAGAAAGAAAAGAAAAGTGTATAATAGAAAATGTAAATAATTTTTGTTTTGCGCTTAAAAATAGAAATGATTTTTCTTATATTTCATCAAATGTATTAAACTAAGGCTATAAAGATAACTACCAATAACTTTTTAGCCTAGTTGCATCAATTCCTTTCAATGGGGGTTTATATCTCGGGGTTACATTCACTTAGAAAAAGAAAAAAAAAAAAAAAAAACTCACTTCACATCTTTTATGAATTTTAATCACTTTGGTGAACCTTAATTGTTACATACAGGGATTCCAAATATTCAGAGGTTCCTTATTTCAATTTGTCACATATTTATCCCATCTATACATTTTTTGACTTTTTTTTTTTTTTTTTTTTGGGTAATTTCTTGCTTATTAATAATCACAGATCTAGAAACAATATTTGTGACCTTAGAAGTCTATCCATATAACAAATTGGTCGACGAAGATAAAAATGACAATGTCATCTTAAGTCTAATACGTATCTTAGGAAAATTTAACACAGAGAACAAAAATGTTAAGATGTTATTCCTCTGCCCCTAAAACAAATTTACAATTGCCTTTTTTGGTTATCTCTAAATGATAGTTCATTGATGTCCTAAATCTAAGATAATTTGAATGTTGCCTCATCAATTCCAATATGAGTGATGAAATATAATTTATGCTTAACACTTCCCCCCAAAATATATATTAAACATATACTTACCACGCAATTTAGCATATCCAATTGTATAAAAATAAAAAGATCAAGTCAAACTAAATTTTATATGTAATCAGATAGTATCAGAAATTGTAAAAAAAAAAAAAAAAAGAAAAAAAAGAAGGCATTTTTGGTTGCAGGAAAACTTAACCAAGCAAAAAAAGGACTACAACTTAGGGTGGGTTTGGGTTAGCTGTTTGAAAAAATGCATTTTTTAAAAAGTGCGGTTTTAAAACCACAATTTTGAAAACACGATTTTGAAAATCACAATTAAGCGTTTGGCAAAACTAATGAAAAAGTGTTGTTTCTGTCAATTGAATGTTTGGTTAATTTTAATCTAAAACTGCTATTCCGGGTACAAATGACCAAAAAGGACTTGACTATACTATTAAGTTATAGTGCAATTTTTCAAATGCTTACAAATTGTAACAATAATAACAATATTTTGTTGCTAAATATAAAAATGATAATAATAATAATATACTAAAAATGATAAAAAAAAAAATCCATTAAAATTGTTCACACCCAATAAAATCCATATTAACTAATAAGTTTAAGAAGAAGAAAAAAATACCAACCAATACATAAAAAATAGGAATAGTACAAATATTTTTTATAACCCGCAAATGGACCGAGCTATGTTGTCACGAATAACTTTCATCTCCTCGTGATGTATATTCTCCATGCTTTCTTGACTACTACTATACTCACCTCCTTCATCAGCATTGCTTCCCAATTCATCCCACTTAAATCCCTCATCTTCCCTGTCATGTATTCTAATAAAATTATGCAAGACACAAGTAGCAACTACAATATTTCTTTGGTCCTCAATGTCATAAGATGGCATTTGCCTCAAAATTCTCCATTTATTCTTCCACACTCCAAAAGTTCGCTCAATCACACTTCTAAGTGATGAGTGAACATAGTTGAACCTTTCTTCTATCTTATTTCCTCGACCAGCTCGCCGAAAATCTGGAAGATGATATTTCTCCCCTTTATATGGTGTCAAATATCCATTCCTTAAGGGGTATCCAGCATCAACCAAATAATATTTTCCTATACAAAAAAAAAAAGATATATGCATAAACAATATCCATTGATTTCTAAGATATAAATTATTATATACCTGGTGGTGGTTTTGGAAAGTTGACAGAGTCCATTCAGATAGCATCTAAGAAAATACATGTATCATGTGCCGCACCTGCCCATCCAGCCATAACAAATGTAAAAAGTAAATCAAAATCACATGCTGCCATCACATTTTGAGTTGGTACACCCTTTCTTCCCAAGTATGGAATTTTTTTGTCCTCTCCAATCACTACTTGGATATGTGTACCGTCAATGGCACCAATACAATCCTACAATATAAGACAAATCATAGACACTCAGTAAATATTCCTAATAATAATCTCATGAAATTTAAAAAATATTATGGAATGAATGAAATGTACCTTAAAATGTGGCCAATATAATTGATTATTTTGTATATGACTTGGAACGACACTAAAAGTCGGGTCAGAAGGTTTGAGCATATCCATTGACATTTGATTAAGGCACTTCAAAACTTTGTGAAAATGTCTATGTATAGTCTCACCAGAATGTTGGAATCTATCTTGAACCAATCTGTTACATGTTCCGTGTCCAAGTATCCTCAAACATATAGCTACTGACTCTTCCAGTCTAATACGCCTTGTATGTTGAAGTCCATACGTATGTTGTAAAACATTACACAATTGAAAGAAAACATATGGCTTTATTCTAAAATTTTGATAACATATTTTTCCTTTACTAGTCATACAATGAATTAACCACCTATAACCAATTTCTTTGGAATTTCTACAAGACTGTTTTTCAATGTAGTTAATATAATACTTCACAGTTGCTTGAGATCCGGCAACAACAAGTTCACTAAACCACAATGGTGATGTATAATGTATTTATGAAGGATTTAACGTGTCAAAGCTAGTAGTGGTGGGATTTAATAGGGATCTTTCTCTCACACTTATGGTATGTTACCGTTCATACCCTTCATGCCCCTCGATGATTGAAAAAAGCTAAATATTTTACATTTTCATATATGAATATTATCATAACTAGGTTTGAAAGAGAAAGATGACCTTCTAACGGATTATTTTTTTTATTTTATACATTAAAAGGAAATTTGTAGCAAAATTTATTATAAAAACAAATTATAGATAATTTTTTGGATTCAAAATAATGTTGTGCTCCATTTTAATAGATGATTAAATTTAAATGTATTAAAAAAAATTTATTTGTGTGTGTGTGTTTTTTTTTTTTATTTTTTTATATTATTTTTTATTTTTTATAATAAGAAAATATTATATTTTATCAATACTTAATAGATACAAGTTTAGATTTTCTATATTAATTTAGTTTTTAATACTTTATTCACACTCTTTTTGTGGGTTGTACCCACTCAATTGGTAATATGTGATTTACCATCATATATTGGTACTATCATGGTACTATCTGATTTTTTATATATATTAATTTAAATAATAAATAAAAATGGTAGGTACCATAATATGTAACATTAAACCATTAATGTAAGATTTTATCTATTAGAAGTACGGTACCACATGAGTACTGTAGAATTACCCACTAATTAATTCTCCATTTACTGCCAATCATGTCTTCCGGTTTATCAATAGTTCCATTGATCTCTGTTTCCTTTGATAGTTTTTAAACATTTTGTTTGATAGGATGGGAATGTGTTTAAATTCTTTTTGCCCTAATGTTCTATTTGAAGAGTACCCAATTTATTTATTATTTCAAAAAAAAAAATTGATTTACTTAACAGAAAGAAAGAAAGAAAAAAAGCGCTTCCTGTGGAGGGACTGAGACGGTGACACATTATCCTATCTTCCCCACAAAAGCTAGGATTTAAGTTCTTTGGTTAGAAGTTGGGAAGTTCTAAAGCTCGTTGGGTTGGGTAGGGAATCATAACTTTTCTAAAAACACTCGTAGACCTTCCCTTTCAATTAATGTCCTCTTTTATAGTTAGGTCATTAATGACTTAATGTGCTGCCTTCTAATGTTTTATCTGTTATGAAAGCTCTTTAATCGTTATCTGGATGACATTGACGCTCGAACAAGAAACAAAAAGGTGCGTTTGGAATTTGGATAGAAACAAAACAAGTGGCAAAAAACTAAAAAAGTCTTACATCATTTGAAAATAACGGAACCAACTTAACGCCATTTAGCTCTTTTTCCAGGATAGGATACTCTCCATTTGAAAATCTCTCAATTTGTCCATTTCATGATTCAGATTTTATTTCACAAATCTAACGGTGTACAGAGTGTCTTATTATTTAAAAATTTTAAATGACATGGCAGTCTGTATATTGTTAGATCTGAAATATTTAATCTAGACTATAAAATAAAAATTTTCTATTTCATTTCAAATGGAGAGAATCCTTGTCCTCTTTGATGAGCTGGTTCCCTTTAAATGATGTAAGATTTTTTTTGTCACTTGTTTCATTTCTATTGGGCATTGTGCTCCAGGACTACCTAATAATTTTCCTAGAATTTGAGTCCTATAGGCTTCGATATGTGAACTTAAATCTAAATATATCTTGTTTAAATGGTTTAAAAGCCCAAGAATTTGGATTTGGGCCAAATCGATCCATCAAGATTTTTTAGATTCAAAATCCTTATATTCCAATTTCCAGCCTCTAGGAAAAGTTTATAAATTGATTACTTTTTTCATTCCAGGTGTTCGTTGCCTGGATCAACCATACAATCAATAGCATCATTACTGTGTACATTAATTCCTTAGTCCAAACCCAATTTAAAGGATGTCAATCCGCAGTGCATGGAGGGAGTATCACCAGCCGGCTTGGGCAGCCTTGAACCAAAAAAATGGGGCTATTGCACAGGGAAAAGGCACACATGGCTGAGCAGGCCCAAAGTATTTGGACATGATCAATTTTATGACCAAGACCTTTGAGTTTGAGGTCTTCCTTAGGCCCCAATCAAGCTTGCTTTGTGTTGATTCTAAGAAAAGGTGAAAGAAGCTGATCGCCAAGTTTGACACTGTCCCAGTTGACAATTCCAGCACACCGTTTAGTAAGACAAAAGAATTATCTAAGAAGTGGAAATTGAAAATTACATTTCTTGATTCCTCTGCGAAAAAATAAACACAATATAGTATAGAGGGACTTTTTTTTTTTTTTTTTTCTTCCAAGAAAAGTATTGAATATAGTTAGGCTGGTGGTTTAAGTTACATTGTTACTGCTAAATCAAGCAATTGATTCACGTAATTGTCACACTGGCTCCACTTAAATTTAGTTCTCAAGGACAAATTTAGAAATCTATACCTGTCATCTTATTGCTTTTTCTAAAGTCTATGCAAGCAAGAAAAGGTTACACAAGTTTAAAGAAACATGCTAAATTGGACCTAATTTCACTGCCAACATATCATGATACATATGGTCGTGCAAAAACTTATTCGTATTCTTCTATGATGTATGATCGAAAATATTCAAACACTTGATATTTCTTGTGTTCAGTGTTCATGACGAGAATGATATACTAAATTGGTGCTTCAATGATACCAAATACACATAATCGAACTTCCTATAGCATGACCAAAACTCCTATAAAAAGTGTAACCCATTTCTTCTTATAATGAATGTGAAACTGGGATGGAGTTCAAGAGAAGAAACAAAAAATTATCATTCCTTAAAGTGTTGAAGGAAGCTTCGGCTAAAAGAAAATGGAAGGGAAATGATAGGAACAAGAAACAAGGAAATTTCCAAAAGTGCATAAATTTAAAAAAGGTTGATAATGACATTTTCTTTTTTTCCCATTATATCAAGTACATATTATCAATTAAGATTTCTTGTGTAAATGGTCTGTTATATTTCCCATAAACAAACAAGAGAAAGAAAACTTATTTATTTCTCACTTCCCTCTATAACAAGTAAATAGTTATTGGAGATTATGAAACACATGAATGAATGATAAGATTTCTTGTGTAAATGGTCTGTTATATTTCCCATAAACAAACAAGAGAAAGAACACTTACTTATTTCTCACTTCCCTCTATAACAAGTAATAAATTATTGGAGATTATGAAACACATGTATGAATGATAGCCTGCCAAGAGCATAATCCAAAGACCTCATGGATGGTTGTGGAGTGCATAAAATTCCCACTTTTGCATTGTTTGGAAGAGGTAATTGGTAGGTAACCTTATCTTCAATTTTTTTGGAGGCTAATTCCTAGACTTGAATCCGTGACTTGTCGCTTTTGGTGAAAGGCACTTGTCATCGCACTAAGACCCAACCTTTAAGATAAATACCTCATTGAGATACAGAAAAATTATTTTGTGGTGATAAAAGCTTAGTAAAGATAGAACACCGCAGGCAGCAATAACTTACCCATAATATCAAAATGGTTGTGAGAATTCAAGGACATGAGAAGTGGATTTAGCATGAGATAAGATGCCCTGGATCCAGATACCAATTGAACAATTATACCAAAGTCCTAATAGAAGTGCAGAGAACAGACAAGAGTATAGAGGAATAAATTGAGAATATAAAACTGAAGATTTGGAAACCATAGCATGCTACTGCTGTTTCTACCAAAATAATGGCTTAAGGTAGAAGATTTTCTACCTTTGTTGAAGAGTGGGTACAGATGGAATAGACCATGACCTTTTCTTTTTTTTTTTTTTTTTTTTTTTTTTTTTTTCTTTTTTTTAAGTTCAAGAAAACAATTGACATTAATCTGAAATCAACATATACTGATAGGGAGATAACCATCAACACTAATTCACACACAAGACATTATACATTATGCCAAATTTTACATACATGATAGATGGTTGTGGTTGATGGAGACGAGAAGGTATCTCGTATATTCGATATATGGATCGGTTCTCTCACATTGTCTAGATTCCACAACTGTGTGGGGCTCACACACTGTGAGAGAGAGGATGAATATATCAGATACATAAAATAATTATCAAATATTTTCTTCCAGCAAAAAACAATAATAATAATGATCAAATAGAAACTCCTCAATTACCAAAACAGAAAAGATGAATTTTAGGCCTTGATTCCACAGGTAAAACAACACTCCTCAATACCCAAAAAGACTAAAATTGGTTGCAGAAGAGTAGAAGCAATTGAGAACCCACTACAATCCATTACCAAGCTTCAATTTGTGGTTTCCAAGACAGGAAATTCTAGACAGAATATGAAAATCGATAAATTATTTAAAACCTATATATTCCAATTGAATATCAAGAACTAGTTAACATTGGGAGAGTAGGCACATTGCCTAAAAAATATTCCAGCATCAACTAGAAGGAGCAAAATAAAATTTCACAAGTATCCCAAGTACATAAAATGATTAATTTCTATGGAAACTATTGGGCATAAACTCACTGTAGCACAACAGGAACAAAAACACTAGTGGAGTAATATTTTCAATAAAATGGAAAGATGCAAGACACTTCACTACTGATGTAGGAAAATTCAATCTTAGCTGAAAATAAGGAATTTCCTATACCATGAAAATGAAAACGAAATGTCATAACAAACGAAATGCCGTGTACGTTTAAGTCTGGACAATTGCAAGTAAAATGTAGATAACGCTTCTGACAAGGGGGAGAACAAAGAGAAGTCAATTTAAAAATTATATTAAGTTGGGTACTGATAGTGATTGGGGACTCAAATATTCAAGCAATCAACAAATTGGACAATGCCAAATATCATCCTACTCTGTCTGGACAGGAGAGAGTAGGCTTGAGCTGTTGCAAGGCAATAAGTTTCTCAAAGATATCGAAGTCATGAAAATTTTATCAATTCAAGAACATGAATGATTGGTTATGCAATTAAGTTAAATCTGCATCTCTATGTGGATCAAAGTATACAATGACTGATCAAGTTCACTAATCAGAGCTCAAGGAGATTGACTTCAAACTCTGTCACAAACTAAATGAAATAAATTCCATTACATTTAGATTTTACATATTTATTTTGAAGAAATGCAACACCACACTGAGCCAAACGCTACTTAACTAAGCATACAATTAAGCCATTCATAATCACACAAATTACGGCTTTCAAGACCAAATAATACATACCAAGACCCAACAAATTAAAAACTAAACATAAACAGTGAAAGGGAGGACCAGAGAGCTAGATAATTTCCTAGTTCAAAGCTATCTAAGTATGAATTTTGTTTTTCTAAATTAAGAGCCTCAAACTGAATTGCGGTTGAGCTATTCAACTATCTGCACTGGGTACTTGTGAATGCAATCTTCCCATGGACTATCAGGAGAAGGTTTTACATTCCTCAGGGCCTCCCAAACTGCACTGTTACATTTAAAACCACTCCCAAATGCAATTTGCCACACACGGTTCCTCTTTCTCATCCTCCCCTTTGCTTCTGTATAAGCAAGCTCATACCAAATTGAACTTGATGAAGTGTTGCCAAACCGATGCAGAGTCATCCTAGACGCCTCGACATGTTCCGGTAGAAGCTGCAAATTCTTCTCAAGCTCATCAATCACAGCTCTCCCACCAGCATGAATACAGAAATGATCAAAAGCAAGCTTGAAATCAGGAATATAAGGCTTCACTTTGGCATTAATCAATTTCTTGGACACCAAGGTACCAAAGAAAAGAAGCTGCTCACTTATAGGAAGCACAAGAGGACCCAAAGTTGTGATATTAGTCTTAAGAGCTCCACCAGCAATGGCCATGAGATCCTTAGACAATGAAACCCCAGTTTTCCCAGCATCATCTTGTTCCTGATAAACACATCTATAGGCTTTATCATCAGCTCCACGATGAGTCCTCACGACATGTACAAGCTTATACTTAGCTCGCCCCTTATCGGACATTTTGTTCGATAACAAAACAGCAGCCCCACCAACTCTAAACAAACAATTGGGTATCAACATTGATTTCTTGTTACCAAAGTACCAATTTTGAGTAATATTCTCAGTGCTAACCACAACTGCATAAGTATTCCTATGAACTTGTAACATGTCCTTAGCAAGATCAATAGCTATAACACCAGCACTGCAACCCATACCCCCTAAATTAAAGCTCCTTATATTACCTCTCAGCTTATACTTGTTAACAATCACAGCTGAGAGTGATGGGGTTGGATTAAACAAACTACAATTCACAACAAGTATACCAATATCCTTGGGCTTGACATTAGTGTTTTCAAACAAGTTATCCAAGGCACCAAACATAACTTTCTCAGCCTCTTCTCTCGCTGCAGCCATGGAAGGTCTAGGAGGAATGTAATGCATAGCTTCTGGGACGTAAGTTTCTTCGCCTAAACCAGAGCGTTCGAGAATCTTGCGCTGGAACTCCAACGACGTGTCGTCGAAATCTCCAGTTAGCTTTGAGTGCTCCATGAACTGTTGGAACTTAACTTGGAGATTCGAAGGTGGACGATAACACGAGTAATCCACGAGGTAAATGGATCTCGGGCGGGTCATGATGTAAAGGGTGGATCCGAAAACGACAATGGTGGAGAAAATAACGACAGTGATGAGATTGTACTTGAGGTGAAGCCAGAGTTGATGAATGTCGTTGGGGTTGAGTTGTGAGGCTTGGATGATAATGATTGCGATGAGAGGGATTAAACAGAGAGTGAAGAGATGGGAAACTAAGTAGTGGTAACCGAGTTTCACGTACTTGAGTTTCACACTTTGAAGGAAGTCTGGTAGAATCCGGGTTTGGTGGATCTGAACCCCATCAGTGTTGGTGGTCATGGTTTTGGATTTAGGGGTTGATATGTGTGTGTTTTTTAAGTGGATTTAGGGGTTGATATGTGTGTGCTTTTGAAGTGGATTTTGTGGGGGATAAGGATATATATAAGGTGTAGAATGAAAAACTTGTACGTGAAGAATAAGGATCTGAGTGTTGGGTGGGTTTAGACTTTAGAAAAGGTTGATACAACTACAACAACGACCCACTGTAAAAATTATCGACCAGGTAGATAGATGAGAATGTGAATGTAAAATTTGATGGGGGAGTTGGGCCTGCTCTGGTACCAAGGTTCCTCTCTCTCTTTCTAGATCTTTCACTTATTATTATAAGGAATCTGAATGAAGGAGTGTGTTTTTTAATGTTTGTTGCTTTGGTGGGAGAAATGAAAGGGATAAAATATTGAGAGAAATGGGGAGGGATTTATAGGAGTGTGAGATTCTCAAATCAAATTTAGTGGAGTCAAAGAGAAGGGAGCGGAGGCTTCAAAGTTGCTTCTCTGCAATCTGCACGTATTAATTTTAAAACTGACACATGTATGTTTCAACTTTGGGGTTTTTTTTAACCTTGGATTTGGGCTCCTACGTTTCCCACCTACTCTCCGTACTGAAAAATTATTCAGTCCACCGGGTGAATCACGTCACCCGTTTACCATTTCAATAATTAAATGACACGTGTGATAATTAATACAGTCAGCTTTTAACTATTAGTCATTTTAAAAGTATAGGTTTGGTTCACCCGGTAGACTCAATAATTTCTCCTCCATACTGCGAGTTTCCAATTCTACAACTCAGAGTACTTTATTATTTTTGCTTTTTGGTGAAAGGAAAATTTATTAAATAAAATTGAGTTGTACAATGAAAGCGTCTAGGATACATATCACCTCATTAAAATGTTTGGTGCAAAATACTAGGAGGATTTGAATACCATATAGAAGGCTTTGTGCCATTTTTTTTTCCTTCCTTAGCCAGTAAGCATAAGGTTGTAAAATATATGTGGTTCATTCCAAGTCTATATTTATGGGCAACGCCAATCAATATTCATTAAGGTGTCCTCACTAACTCACTAGACAAATCTTAGTCTTTAACTCTCTAACATGATAAAGTTTTGTTTCTAACTTTCTCTAACAAGACAAACTTTGTTTCTAACTCTCACCCATCTAACGAAGCTACACCACTACTCTAATTACAGGGAGTGACACACCTTCTTATTTCTTCTCTTTTTAATATAAGACTCACTTTTAATAGAATTAATGCATCTCCTTATTGTTCTTCTAGTCATTGTGGGATTCCAAAAACAATAATGAACTCTCTAAACCTTTCCTATCGTGAATTGAACTTAACACATAATGATTTCCTTTCGGATGGGTGTGTTCTAGCCTTCTAGGTGGGCCTCCTCTCAAATGGTTTGTATTGAACCAAGATTAGAAACAAACGAAACAAGGCCATTATTTTCTAGATTCCTTTTTAAATTCTCAAAGGATAAGAAATTTACCAACTTTATGAACCCCTATGAATTTTTACTGTCTTCTACGTTTAAATAGCAGAATCTGGGTAGTACATATTTAGATTTTAGGGTCTAAAATCAAAATCAGAATACCATGTTTAGATAATTTTTTATTTTTATTTTCAACAAGAATTTGGACTTAGGCCAAATCCATCAAGTATTTTAAGACATGAAATTCTCTAATTTGAAATTACATCCAATCCCTTTGAATTAAAAAAAAAAAAAAAAAAAAAAAATCTCTAGCCACACTCATTTCTATGTCTCAAAGTCTCCATGCTAGGACTGGCAAGTGGGCGGTTTTGATGGATTGTGGATCGGATCATAAACGGTTCAAATATATAATTATCCATTTATTCTTTTATTACTAATTTAAATAGTTAATGACTATTACCCACCTAACCCTTTTATTCTAGGCAGGACCCAACTCGCAATTGAGGTAATTTGGGGTTGATGAAACGTGAGGGTCTTGTATTAGGTTGGGCCACAAGTTGACATGGGTTATGACAGAGTGAAAGAGAGTCAAGTACGGAATTCCTCCCTTGTCGGGTTGCCCAAGTAAGCTACCATTGTCTTCCTAAACGTAAATATGAAAGTGGATATGTATGTAAAAGATACAACAAATTAAGGAATTTAATATGTAGAAAGGATTATTAAAAAGATAAAGTGTGCAAAGATTTAAACAAACATAATGTTTAGAGAGATTGCATGGATATTATCATAATAAAAAGAATGTAAATATATGAGATTGCACGGATAATAATCATAATATCATAAATAAAATACTTGTTAAGGAAACCAACAAAATAAAAAATAAAAGCTACAAAAAGAACTTAGCCATCTTCCTCTGGATCAACCAACACCTAGTTCAATTAACAAGCAAAGTCAAAGATACATTTAGTGATTCCTTACGTCGGTAATTGAATTTGAAGTCCAAGTATGGTTATGCATTCATTGGCATTGTTAGTAGTGAACGCAGCTCTTATGTCAACACACAACTACATCCGATTGACCGTACCATTTTTCATTAATTCAGAATTAAATCCTGTTGAAAGCGTGCAAACATAGCACGGCTCCGCCATGCTTTATAACAAGGTGGAGAAATAAATCGCGTGTTATGCGTGTATATCAATCAACTTGGAGATGTACTTTACTAGCCAACATTGTGCATGAAATGAAGCTGTATTATTTGGACAGAGTTTGGCTATAAACGAGTTTGTAACCAACTTACTACAACCTACTACGTGTCAACTAATAAGATCATCCACGTGTACTTTAGTCACATGACCTATTTAATGAGTCATATGACTTTTTTAAATAATACATGTGGATGATCTTATAAGCTATCACATAGTGAGTGCAAACGGGCTACAAACCAAACCTGTTCCATATTATTTTATCTTACAACAAAAGAAACGTGAAATAAATATTTGCTGCTCTATAAATGCACTAGACCCTGAAAAATCTAAATCTTTATGCCGTAATGGAAAAGCTTTGAAAGATTGAGCCAACCAATTTGAGAGCCGGGGAGGGGTCCCCTTTTGAAGCCCAAATAAAATATTTAAGCAAGAGTAATATAAAAGATACAATTTTTATTTTTTATAATTATTGAAGTGATAAATTGTGATGGAAGCAATTATACCAAACCATTATTGATATCAATTTTATTAGTATCAATAAGGACATGTCAAATTTTGTGTCTATGTACTTATTGAATAAATAAGGGGTGTGTCTTTCGACATGTAATAATGCAAAATTGCAAACAGCAAAACATCGCATAATAATCATCGTCACCTTGGCTAGCTTTTCACTTTTGATTGTAAAAGTCAGATGGATGATCACATTGTTATTTATTGTGTATGATTTTGTTGACCCTATTGACAGGTTCATGTTCTTCTCGATAAAAACACGTCCACGTTCAAGAACTGGGTTCTATATGGGAGGGGGAAAAAATTATGAACTGGTTTTTTTTTTTTTTTTTTTTTTTGGTGGGGGCTGGACTGTCATAAACTTGGTGTGCTTGCAGGGTAAAAGCTGCTTTTTAAATCTGAAACTACCAGCACATTTGATGCTCAATTCCATCATTGACCATTTTTTTTTTTTTTTTCAATAAAATAGATAAAAGAGATATACATATATCATATTCATGAGATAATTATTGTACACATAAGAGGATTACACCTGCGAATTAGAAGGCACCAGCTTTGGGTGTTCAAAAGTGGCCAATCATTCTTGTAGGAGTTTATTTCAGCTTGTTGCACACATAGATGATAGATCTAATCCGTACCCCTTCCAGCATATCCTTACAAGACATGTAGATATGGATAGACTTGGGATATGTTATTTAATAACTGAGAAAGCAACAAAATTAAGGATCTGAAATTGGTCGACTGGGACGGTCAACCACCACTCCCCACCTTACTAATATTTTCAGCATTGAATTTGCAGCACCTTGTGGTCAATCGACTAATTATTAGGGCTTACTTTTTAATTTTTATGCCTATAAGAAGTAGTAAGTAGCTGGAGTGTTACATAAGTAGTTAGAATGTGACATGTATAAGATACAAATTAAAATCAAAGTTTAGTAGTTTCAACTCCATATCATTTGGAATAAGTTGTAGTGTTACATATGTGGTTAGGATATATGATACTCTCATGCATGTTTGAAATATATAGACACGCAAGCGATTAAGTGTGGCTTACGTTTTGTGTGTATAGACGTAACTTAGGTTGTTAAATAAGTAGTTAGAACATGTGACATCTATAATACACAAATCATTATCAAAGTTTACATAGTCTTAACTCGATATTAATTGGAATAAGTTGGAATATTACATATGTAGTTGGGATGTGTGACACTCCCAGCATGTGTCACATGAATAAGATATAAAATCAATCCAAGTTTAGTAGTTTAAATTCAATATTGATAGGATTATATATAGCATAGATTTAAATTTATGACGTCGGTTCCATAATAATTATTGGCCAAAACACTAATGGATTATTATTATTTTTTTGTAAACATGATTCCATCTTAAGATCATCTGGAGTCCTTGGGGTAACTCTATCATGGAGTTCTTAAAATCTTATATGTTTATCCATTTTAAAATGCGTAGATTAGATTTTACCATATCACAAATAATTAGAAGACTAAAATCTACTCTTGGACCCTTAAGTTTGTGAATGTTTTCATTTTGGTTCCTAAAGTTCGATTTTGTTTCAAATAAGTCATTCTGTTTGTATTTGTTAGTCTTCTAATTATTAAGTGCCACCTAAATCTACTAGCCCATCCCTTCGGAGCCCACGCTGTGACCGATTGCCGCAAGATAGTCTCTGAGCACCATTTTTGCACCTCGCTAGTTTCACCACCAGTCATTTAGGTGTTTTTTATGGATAGATTCAAAGGTGGTTTGGATGGGTCGATTAGGTGCTTTAAGAGGTGGAAAGTTGGGGCTTTTTGTTTGTGGGGTTCTTTTGATTAATGGGTTTTTGGTTGATCTATGGAGTTTTGGGGGTTTGCGTTGATGAGTTATTGTTGGATTGTGTTGTTATTTTGTGGGAAAATGATATAGAGGTTTTGATTTTGTTGGTAATTTGGTGGGTTCTTTCTTTTTAATTATGAGTTTGTGGTCAAAAGACTCAAAACTAAGGCACAATCAGGTAGGTTTATCAATTGTGTAAAATTTAGGGGGTTTTGGTTTGAGAACTTTCTAAGTTAAGGGACCAAAATAAAAATACTTTTAAAATTAAGGGCTCAAAAGTCGACTTTAATCTAATTTAAATAGATACCTAAAACTCTAAATGGTGATTGTCAACATTTTATTTTTTTTAAATTAATAATGTGTTAAAATCTAATCTATTCATTTCAAAATGAGTGAATAAAATTTGAGAAACTCTATAGAAGATTTACCTTAAGAGCTATAGAAGATCCCAATCTAATTAAAAACGAGAAGAAAATGAAGTTAATTAATATGATTCCCAAACTTAATCAATCAAGTTAATATAAAAGTGCACTAATCGCATTGGCTTACTAATAGTTACATTTTAAATTGTGAATCTTGTATCTGGTAATTTCCTTCCCATGTCTACAAATTCTGCCAAAACATCGTCATCCATGTCAATTGCAATCTTAATTACACTTCCACAATTAATTTCAATGCCGCAAAAGCTTGGCTCAATGCACGCCTTCCCATAATGAGTCCATTGAGGCATTACCTAACGTAGAAAGAGATTAATATAAGAAATTTTTTTACGCAACTGCTAATAATGCATGTTCACTTTTTCCGTGTATAATAAGTCAGCATATTTGTCTTAAATATCATGTACAGTAATAGCAAAGGGAACCAAAGTAACGCTATCTTCACAATTTCTCTTATTTAGTTATTAATTAGTCGCAAATATGTGCAATGCACAGGAAAATTATTAAAAATAAAAACTAAATTAATTTTGATTCCTTTTACTTCTTTTGTTGAATATGTTTTTTTTTTTTTAGGTTCAAAATGTTGTAGGCAAGATTGATAAAGAGACTTTACGAATCGGATTTAGGATAGATCCTACTTTTTTATTTAAAAAAGTAACTAAGAAAGTATTTACCATAGGATAATTAAAATTTAATATAATGTAATTTTTCTTTTGGCAGAAGTTGAATATAGTCTAATTTTTATAAAACACGATTCATGTTTATATTTACTATATGGATCATGTATCCATTCAAAAATAAAATAAAGAATACTTAAAATAAGAAGCCAATACATAGGCACATGATTAAAATAAACTCTATGAAATAAAAAGTTTGGGTTGATTTTATAACAGATAATATAGCTTTAGTTAATCTCATAAATAAAAAAATAATAAAAAAGATGTTTTGGTGATTAGTAGATTTTCAAGCTATTCAAGTTGTTCAAGTTTTATCGTGGTTGTATATTTTTAATCTCTTAGTATCAAGTAGTTAATTAAACTCTAGTATATAGCTTTAGTTAATCTCATAAATAAAAAAATAATAAAAAAGATGTTTTGGTGTTTAGTAGATTTTCAAGCTATTCAAGTTGTTCAAGTTTTATCATTGTATATTTTTAATCTCTTAGTATCAAGTAGTTAATTAAACTCTAGTATGAAAGGGGTAGAAATTAAAAGCAATAAGCATTTAAAAAATAAATGATGATGTGTAAATTGTGGAGGCTAAAAAAAAGTCAACAAAATTTCAATAGAAAAACTATATAGAATTGCTTTAGCAAAATTTGGCCCAAAGACAACGATTGAATAAATGAATAAAAAATATATATGGAAATTTTTCCAAAATGTTCATCTAAATGACAATGATTAAACAAAGCTTTCTTTCAATTGCAAATCCTGAAGATTGAACGTATTATAATCCCAGCTGCTGTGGATTCAGCCACCACTAAAATTGAGAGATCATGACAAATATCATCTACCAATCAAAGGAGTAATCTCTTTGTTTTCTATTAATTCTTTATTCTCCTATAGTCTTCTGTTTATGTTTTTTTAAATGAAAATTATGGATCTTGACCACCAACACATACAGCTGCAAAAGAGTTATTTTGAATGATTTTTTTTTTTCTTCCATATTCATATTCAAGTGGAGTTGCAAACTGTAACAGATTGTAGGCTTTAAATTGGAGGTCGTTCAAAAAACATCCTCTCACCAACAGATACAGACAAAACAAAGACATATATGGAGGTAGAAGAGGAGAGGATTGATTTTCCCTTATGAAACCGAAACTCTTCGCAATAGCTCCATCTCCAGTTGCGCTGATGCCGATCTACATGTTAAGATCTCACGGTTCTCACCTAAGACTATTGACTCCATGAAAGTCTTTGAAGAAGTTGGGAAAAACGGTTGATAGAGGACATAAAAATGGGACGAACAGGCCAGATTGAAGGTTCAGGAGATCGTTTGAATTGGTAAGGGTAATAAAGTTGTAGAGAGAGCGAGCTTGAGGTGCAAGTCGGGCAGAAAGCCAAAAGGTCGATGAAAGAAATAAGCCAAAACCAATTTTTTGTTTTGTTATTAAAATTAAGTTTGACATGGAAAATCGTAAGGCTTCAAAAGTTGATGTGTCAAAATTATATGAGGTCAACAAAAAAATAAAAAGTCAAAAAAACTTTGATTTTACATTATAGTATAGATTTAAATTCAATTAGAAAATATATATTAAAATAATGAGATGTAAAATTTTATATTGTGTTTATATATGGAATATATTTTAGTATTAGACATTAATTATGATTGTTTTTTATATATGGAATAATATATTCTTATATTAAAGAAAATATGATGTGTCAAAATTCTAATGGAAGGTTTAATAATAAAATAAAATTTAAATTCAATTAGAAAATATATATTAAAATAATGAGATGTAAAATTGTGAGATTTCAAAAGTTTATGTGGCGCAACATGAAGAGGTCAACCAAAAGTCAAAAAGTTTTGGTTTTACATTATAGTACTAATCGCAAACCTGTGCGATGCACAGGAAAATTATTGAAAATAAAATCTAAATTAATTTTGATTCCTTTTACTTCTTTTGATGAATATGTTTTTTTTTTTTTTCTTTTGTAGTTCAAAATGTTGTAGGCAAGATCGATAAAGAGACTATACGAATAGAATTTAGGATAAATCCTACTTTTTGATTTAAAAAAATAACTAAGAAAGTATTTACCATAGGATAATTAAAATTTAATATAATGTAATTTTTCTTTTGGCATAAGTTGAATATAGTCCAATTTTTATAAAACACGATTCATGTTTATATTTACCATATGGATCATGTTTCCGTCCAAAAATAAAATAAATGATACTTAAAATAAGAAGAAGGACAAATAAATACATGGACACATGATTATATGATCAAACCTAAATAATTTTTATAACTCATTTCAAGCTCACATGGTTTCATTATAACAAATCCATTCATCTTTCTCCATTGCCAGCAACAAAATTAAATGAAATACATAAGAAAAAAAAAAAAAAAAGGAACTCTAAAAATCTTGATGAAAATTGATAATTATGATTATTATTAAAAGATATTTATATTGTGTTTATATATGGAATATATTTTAGTATTAGATATTAATTATGATTGTGTTTTATATATGGAATAATATATTCTTATATTAAAGAAAATATGATGTGTCAAAATTCTAATGGAAGGTTTAATAATAGAATAAAATTTAAATTCAATTAGATTATATATATTAAAATAATGAGGTGTAAAATTGTGAGATTTCAAAAGCTTATGTGATGCAATATGATGAGGTCAACCAAAAGTCAAAAAGCTTCGGTTTTATATTATAGTATAGATAAGTTTAGAAATACAATTTTTTTTTTTTTGTAACATATTGTGATTAGTGTTAGTAAATATTGTACCAGTAGTAAACCCATATAAATATGATGTTACTCGAATCACAATTTGCCTTATAAACCGCTCTGGAAAAAAAAAAAAAAAAAAAAAATTGTAAAATAACTGTGTGGCTCTAGCATTATTCTTTAGTTCTTTATCGACCACAAATTTTGCATTGGAACCCACATGTAACTTGAATTTGCTCTAAAGTCTAAAGGATGAAATGATCATATAAAGTTATTAGCCCATTACAATTTTTATTTGGAAAAATTACATTTTAAACCCTATAGTTTAGGGGTGTCAACAAATTAAACTCTATAGTTTACAAAGTAGCAAATTAAACCCCGAAATTTCAAAAAATAACAAATTAAACCTTGAGATTTCAAAAGTAACAAATTAAACCTCAAAATTTCAAAAAATAACAACTTAAACCTCAACTAATATAAGTAAAATAAAGGTTTAATTTGTTAATTTTTGAAACATCATGGTTTAATTTGTTACTTTGACAACTATATGATTTAATTTGTTACACTTCCTAAACCATAGGGAGTAAAATGTAAGTTTCCCTTTTTATTTTTATTTTTTAAAAGAAAACATAGTACAATACCACCACTTAAGATCTGGATACCATTTTTTTATGACATGGAATCTTGTCAAGATAGGACCCTTTGGATCCATCCTTGGAGAGAAAACCCTAAATATAGGACACCGCCTGTAAGAACTGTGTATTGAATAAGTAAGGATTTGAACTAGCTAATGACCTCTACAAAGCCAACCCAGAGCTTGACCAATTGAGCTATCCTCAGGGGCAGATCTTGAAATCATTTAGTTGTTACTCAATACAGCCAATATTGCCAAAGGGTCGGAGAATAAGAAATTAGAGTGAGATTTCTCAATTGTTTAATAAGCTATGGGAGGATGTAAGAAATAAGATCAAGTTTGATGAAGCTTTTTCATATTGATCGAAGTAAAGCTAAAAATCCATCAATAACAATTCTTTACGCTTGTGTTTGTGTGTATGAAATGCGTGTGAAAGACTTTTTTTTTTTTTTTTTTTTTTTTTTTCTTTTTACAAATTAGATTGTGTATGTTATTGTTCAAAATTTCCACTTTGTTTAGATGTGTAAATTAGTGTTTGGTCTTGTTCTGTAAATAGAACCTCTCATAACACATTGTAGCACATAAAATATATATTAAATATGTAGTCTCTTAGGACTTTCCTTCATAGATTTAGGTCATAGAGCCAAACCATGTCAACCCTTATTGCCTCTCTCTCCTTCCTCTATTTTTCTACTTTTTTATATCTCCATTATTTCTCTATATTTATATATTTTATATAATTCCACATGGTATTTTATACGTCCAACATTTGAATCATCTCTTTCAAAATGTGGATCCTATAACGTGTGTGTAGCCCACATATTGTATATGATGTATATATCTAATACATAGGATTGTTATTGGTTACGTGGGTACTACTTGAAAAGGTTGGAATTGGATTTTTCAAGCCCAAGGTGGACTTGTGTTGAAAATCGGGCTTCAAAAAATCTCAACCCAAATTAAATTTTGATTGTGTTAGGCTTGAAATTCTTGTAATCCAAAACCATCAGCCCAACTATATTATGCATAGATAATTGTAAAATCAGGTTGCTCATGTTGATCAACATATGAAAAAAAGTCACTTGAAATGGTTTGGTAATATACAAATGACATCGATTAATGCTCTTTTTGAGGAGTGATTTGATTAAAATCAAGGGACCAAAAAGAGTAAAGGAAGACTTAAAATACCATTAGTAAAAGTAGTAAAAAAAAAATGAAATGTTAATTAAATAGGTAATAGAGGGTATGATTTGGATATGATAGAATTACAGAAAACAATACATGTACATATTCCCAATTAGTTTATTGAGGATCCATAAATGATCCCAAAATTTTAGGATTAAAGCTTTGTTGGTGTTGTTGATGTCAAATTGACTATATGTTGTTAGTATATATAAATAATTATTTAACTTTATATTCGTAAGGTATTGGCTGTAGTTGTAATAATGAAATTTCTGCTCTGCCTTAATTTAAGACATAATTACTTGTATTGCTTGATCGGGAGGGAACATGATTTTCTCCATTTGAGAATCTCTTCATTTGTCCATTTCATGGTTCAGATTTTATTTCCTATATCTAACAGTGTACAAACTGCCACGTCATTTAAAATTTTAAATAACGTGTTAGACTGTACACTGTTAGATCTATAACATTTAATCTAGACTATAAAATAAACTCTCTCCGTTTCATTTTAAATGGAGAGGATCTTTGTCCAATGGGGAGAGGGTTGGGTTCTTGTGGGTGATTTAATGATGAAATATTTGGGATAGAAATTAATTGCTTTTGACATTCAAGATCTAATCTATCTAATTTCTATATATAAAAAAGATTCCACTCAAAACATGAACCCAAAATCCAAATACAAGGAGTGAGGAAAAAAAAAAAATGACAAAGGAAAAACTTTAGAATTGAAAATAGTAACATAAAATCTAAACCCCAACACATTTCAATGTGAGTGGGTTTTTTTGTGAATCAAGTTTGTGGTGATTGGGATTTGATTTTGGGTGAGGGAGTTGATTTGCTTGACCCTTTGTTTGGTGGCTGTGAAAATGGAGGAAGATCTAGATTTTGTGTATGAAGGAGGTGGAGGAACCCAGAGTCGGTGAAAGGTATGTGGTGGTGATATGGGCGGAACCGTGAAGCACATGTGGAGGTGGTGGCCAACACGGTGTTGGAGAAAATGGTGGAGGTCTTGACAGTGGACGACATTGGCGTTGAGGTTGCTAAAGGGTGTTGACTGAGAAATAAATTGGGGATAGACGTGTCTTGTTTTTTACCATTGGATTTTATTTTTGACATGTGTCTTTCATCAAGATAGAAATGGGAGGGAACATAAGGTTTTTTAATGGGAGGAGAGTCGGACCCCTCTTTTTCTTCTTTTCAAAAGATAGACCAAACACTTTTATGGCTCATGAGATTGATGGCTTATTTCTATCTATTGTTTTTTTGTACTATATTTGAGAACTGAAGTACTAAGCATTGTTCATTTCAATTGTCCAAATCACTATCGAGTCTTCTGCAAATATATTTTTAATTCAAGCTTGTATGCATTCATACTTGAGTCATTCTGTTTAATGACTTTGTAATCCCCTATAAAATGGTTTCTGCACATAGTTGTTGTTTTCCCACATAAATCCCAAAGTACAGTAGGAATATTAATTATAATGGATTGTACTAGATTCATATCAAGGAATGTTTAGTGAAGACTTTCTAATATTGGTGTACTGTCCTAAAGGTATGTTTGGGACGAAAGGGGAAGGAGGGAGAGGAGAGAAGAGTAGAGAGAGAAAGTTCATGGAATGTCCTAAATTTTAGTATATTTCGGTTATCTTCTCTTCCTCTCTCCTCTACTCTCCTATCTCCCTCCATCCAAGTACACCATAAGAGATTTGAGGGTAATTCTACAATACCCATGTGGGTACGGCACCTCTAATAGATAAAATCTCACATTGATGATACCAATATCATATATTATGGTACCTACCTCACACATGATGGTACCTACCATTTTTATTTATTATTTAAATTAATATATATAAAAAATCAAATAGTACCAACATCATTTATGATGGTACTTATATCACATTTGATGATACCAATTGAGTGGATACCATACCTACAAAAAGAGTATGGATATTGTAAAATGACCCGAGATTTGACCTTCTGTTGATACATACTCATATTACTTAACATTGTTTTTGTATGTAACCTTTGCCTGGATCTTTCTTTTCTTTATTGTTATTTTGTAAAGAAGCATATGAGTTTGTGCGTGTATAAGAATTTTGGGTCTAAGGCTTGGTTGTTGTTATATATGAGTTTGTGCATGTAAAAGAAATCTAACTATGTGCATGCATGTATTCAAACATAGGTGTGATATTCTGATTTGAATTTGTTTCAGTTGGAGAAATACCTTCTAGAGAAACTCGACAGCCACGAGTCTGCAGTTGGTGATTCAAATGTCAAGGGTGTTTCACGCATTAAAGTCTTCCCTCCTGCCTTCCAAGCAATCCCTCGCAATCCTATTGTTCTTGATCACCTTGCCTATAATTTTATTGAGTTCCCATGTCTTGAAAATAGGATGAAGAAAGACAAGAAGGGCTTCCTAAGTTGGCTATGGCAGATGAATTTTCTTGCATGTCGAATTTGATGAATTCTTGTAACTGTATTTAATGCCTTTGCATGCGGTCAGATTTTGTTCCCTTTTTTTTTAGTGAATTTTGTAACGTTGTGCAATGGAAATTTTTGGGCTAATAACTTTTTAAAATTAACAGTAAACCAGTAACTTCCCTTTATTTGTTTGGTTGCTGTGAGAGGAAAAGAGAAGAAAGTCTGAAATAATATGAACTATCAGCATTGGATTGGCTGTAGCCTGTAACATAAACTGTTTTTTTGATATTGGGTTCATTTGGCTGTTCTATCTTCATCTAAGGGCTAAGGCTTTCTTCTGATCCCAACGTAGACCGTTAGATTCTCATGGCACATGGCCGGTTACTCTTTGCTGAACTGCTTAAGTTAGAGAACTTCATTTTTAATAGCTTACATGTTGAGCCTCTGTAATACTCTCGATGAAGCAACGCTGAGGTGATTCCTGATTACATGACCCTCTGCATTGTTTGCTCCCAAGAGGGCATATATACTTAAAAGAAATCACATCTGAGATTTTGAAAGAGAAAATTTGGAACAACCAGTTGGTGATCATGGATTTGTCTGTTGCAGAACCTTGTGAATTCTGGAACATTAGTGATATTTGTGATAAACTTAACTTTATTAGAAACTACACACATTTTACAACAATTGATACATAATTTATAAAAGCACATACAAATATAACAATTTTTAACACCTTCAGCGGGACGGTCCCACCGTAGAATATATTCTTCAAACTAAGAATGCACACATAAAAACAAGCAAAAAAAAAAAAAAAAAATGAGTTCTCTGATAGTTTGGATCATTTCACTTACAAATTATGAACTAGGATCGAGCATTGTATTGTGCCCGATCTTTTTAGTGATTCCAGTTCATCCAACACAGAAACACAAGTTTGATCCGGCCAAAGATAAATGCAAAGGAATAAAAGAAATGGACACTATGAGAGTGCTGAGCTAGAACAAAAAATATACTACCAGGTGATGACTCTCCCTTTTTATTTCAATATACATCCCAAGCACATTCCATTGAGCTCACACTATCTAGTCCTAGTTGAAGTCAACAACTTTATATTAGGTACAAGCAAATGCATAAAGCACAGTCCATTGGGCTCACACTATCTTCCCACTTCTTTTTTTGCATTTTTTGAAAAAATTCCAATTTTGGTGTTCGTTTTCCTATTTGAGGCTCCCAAGTCACATAACTTGACTCATTACTCATTACTCATTCTTTTTGGATTGAATCAATGAGAAATTTGTCAACTCGCTCACATGCTTTATCACGACATCGTCCTCTACCAATATTCTTCAAGCAACCAGTGTAGTCATCCTCTGGCAATAGCAACCACTCTTTGGTCACTGGTGCAACTGTTCTTAGGCCCTCGTGGCCTTCTTAAGCTTCAAGCATTGATCATCTGTCGCTGTTGTCTGCTGCCACTCACTATAATTTTGCATGATTAATTCCATATTGTGTCTAGCACATTCTACATCTTGATCTGATCACTCATAGTTATCTTCAAGGCATCTTCATGAGCTTACATTTCAATCTCAAGGCATTATCAATTTATTAATATCACAATTCGCACTTCTTGTTGATATCCGTGATTGACAAAAATCAAGAAACATTAATTGTCTTTGATTTTAGTCCAACCAATAGATTCTTTTAATTCAACTTTAGTTTTTATATATAGCTTATTTAGGGTTCACTCTAAAACACAACTCAAAATAGTAAAAATATAATTATTAAAAGTTTTATTTTGTGAATATAAGTCGTTAGGCTGAACCATGTAAACTCTTATTTTAAGTGACTTTTTTTCTCTCAATCTTTTATTTTCTATTTTTTATTTTAACACAATTTATAATAACATCAAACTACATGAACCAATGTACAAGAAATTAAGCCATACATAATCACACACGTTTTGGCTTTCAAGACCAAATAACTCATACCATGACCCAACAAACTAAAATCTAAACATAAATAGTGAAAGGACCAGAGACCAAAAGAACTAGATAATTTCCTAGTTCAAAGCAATCAAAGTTTTGAATTTTTTTTTTTCTAAATTAAGAGCCTCTTATTGAGCTATGCAACTGTCTGCACCGGGTACTTGTGAATGCAATCTTCCCATGGATTATTAGGAGAAGGTTTTACATTCCGCAGGGCCTCCCAAACTGCACTATTAGCTTTAAAACCACTCCCAAGGCCAATCTGCCACACACGGTTCCTCTTTCTTATTCTCCCCTTTGCTTCTGTATAAGCCAATTCATACCAAATCGAACTCGATGAAGTGTTACCAAACCGGTGCAGAGTCATCCTAGACGCCTCGACATGAACTGGTAGAAGCTGCAATTTCTTCTCAAGCTCATCAATCACCGCCCTCCCACCAGCATGTATACAGAAATGATCATAAGCAAGCTTGAAATCAGGAATATAAGGCTTCACTTTGGTATTGAACAATTTCTTGGACACTAAGGTAGCAAAGAAAAGAAGCTGCTCACTTATAGGAAGCACAAGAGGACCCAAGGTTCTGATAATAGTCTTAAGAGCTTCACCAGCAATGGACGTGAGATCCTTGGACAATGAAACCCCAGTTTCCCCAGCATCATCTTGCTCCTGATAAGCACATCTATAGGCCTTGTCATCAGCTCCAAGATGAGTTCTCACGACATGTACAAGCTTATACTTAGCTCGATGCTTATCAGACTGTTTATTCGATAGCAAAACAGCAGCCCCACCAACTCTAAACAAACAATTGGGTATCAACATTGATTTCTTGTTACCAAAGTACCAATTTTGAGTGATATTCTCAGTGGTAACCACAACTGCATAACTATTCCTATGAACTTGTAACATGTCCTTGGCAAGATCTATAGCTATAACACCAGCACTGCAACCCATACCCCCCAAATTAAAGCTCTTTATATTACCCCTCAGCTTATACTTGTTAACAATCATAGATGAAAGTGATGGGGTTGGATTAAACAAGCTACAATTGACAACAAGGATGCCAATATCCTTGGGCTTGACATTAGTGTTTTCAAACAAGTTATCCAAGGCTCCAAAGATAACTTTCTCGGCCTCTTCTCTCGCAGCAGCAATGGATGGTCTAAAAGGAATGTAATGCATAGCTTCTGAGATGGATGTTTCCTCACCTAAACCAGACCGTTCGAGGATTCTGCGCTGGAACTCCAACGACGAGTGGTCAAACTTCCAAATGTGCTTTGAGTACTCCATGAACTGGTGGAACTTAAGTTGGAGATGTGAAGGTGGACGATAACACGTGAAGTCCACGAGGTAAATGCATCTGGGGCGAGTCATGATGTAAATGGTGGATCCGCAAACAACAATGATGGAGAAGATAACGACACTGACGAGGTTGTACCGGAGGTGAAGCCAGAGTTGGTGAATGTCGTTGAGGTTGAGGTGTGAGGCTTGGATGATAATGATGGCAATGAGAGGGACTAAACAAAGAGTCAAGAGGTAGGAAACCAAGTAATGGTAACCCAGTTTCAAGTACTTGAGATTCACACTTTGAACCCCATTAGTCTTGGTGGGTTTGGAGCTCATGGTTTTGATTTTGGGCCCTGATATGTTGTGTTTTTGAAGTGGGTTAATACAACTACAACAACGACCCAGTGCACAGATAATCGACCACGTATAGATGAGAATGTGAGAAAGATGACTGAATAGAGAGGGAGAGAGATTTGGTCTGCCACAATGGTCCCTTTGTCTTTGTCTTATTTCTATTTTTGGAAAGAGTGGGAGATAGGAGGGGGAGAGTGACGTAAAGAATCTTATTGAAGAGGATGGATTTTTTTGTCTTCTTTCTTTTTTAAGTAAGTTTCTTTGGTGGAAGAAATGGAGGGAGATTTATAGAATTGGGTAGTCAAAAAGAATGGAGTGGATGGTCCAAAGTGGCTTGTCTGCAGTGGATAGTCATTTAATACCCTTTACCCATCCAATCTCCACAAAGATTGCATGTATAATCTCATAAAGATATGAGATGATTAAAATTGTTCTTAGTTTTATTGGTTTGTTTGTGTTACAAACAACCACAGCGCTCAACTACTCACTTCTTAATGTTTAGTGGCACGTGGGGGCTGGGGAATTTGGTGGTATTCCTTCTCATTTATATTGACTTGGGACATTTACTAGTAACTTTAGACATTCATATAAATCCAAGCACATAGTTGTAACCATAGACCTAGACACTCAATGGCTAAACTTAGGGACTCAGCGGTAACATTAGGCACTCAACAACATATCCAAATGTTCAGTCACTCAGCTAAAAACCTAGATACACTGAAATAAACCTAAGCACACATAAGTAAATTCAGGCACCTCGTGATAAACTCGGACACTCAGCTGCAAACCAAGCACTTAGTAACATATTACACAAAATACTAAATCCGTGAATAAAAACTTAGTATCCGTGCAAACATACGTAGCTACTCGGTGTATACTTTATAACAAGTGGAGTAGAAAAAAGTAAGTGTTATGCACCTGTCAATCAACTCATAGATATATCACTCGCTAAAATTTTCTTCTAGAGGAAAAGAAACACCGTGTATTCTGAATAAGTCTTGGATCACATTCAACCAATTCTACAACTTTTGACACAACTTAATGAGATGTCATGTGTTATTTGATTGAAAATAAAGTTAGTACCAGTGGTGGATTCTATGATATTGATTGTTATCCACTCACACTTCAGTAAGTTGTGACCTACAAAAATTGTGATCCTATCATCACCCTAGGTCCCTTGCTAGCTTTTCACTTAAAGATCGGATAGATGATCATATTGTTATTATTAGGAAAAACTCTACGGACAAATGGTTTAATTAGTTGACCCTACTGACTCATTCATGTTCCTTCGGATAATGTTCATGAATTGGTTTTTATAGGGGAAAGAATTTAGTTAGAATTGGATTACACGTTCATGTGAGGCCCAAAATGGATTACACCGGCCAAAAGTGATTGATCTTGTTTTGTGATATTGATAGTTAATCATCCACAATTTATTTCAATAAGTCATTACAAAAGTTGTACAACTTATTTCTATAAGTCATGACAAAAGTTGTGTTTGTAAACAGAGAGTTTAATTTCAGCTTTTTGTACACAT
Source organism: Fagus sylvatica (assembly GCA_907173295.1). Lineage (NCBI taxonomy): Eukaryota > Viridiplantae > Streptophyta > Magnoliopsida > Fagales > Fagaceae > Fagus > Fagus sylvatica. Next base: position 13,469,440 of record OU015763.1, read on the forward strand.
AGATCTCTGAATTGCTGGCTTTGATGTAGTCATGTAGATATGGTCCATATGGACAGATTTGGGCTATATATGTCGAGCATTGAATTTACACGACCATGGCGTCAATCGACTAATTAAGTATGGCTATAAGAAGTAGTTAGCTGGTGCTACATAAGTAGTTGGAATGTGTGGTATGTATAATTAAATATCAAAGTTTGTGCTGTTCCAGACTTCTTAGCTCAATATATATATATATATATATATATATATATATATATATATATATATATATATATTTTGCTACATATCAAAGTTTGGGTTGTTGCAGCTCAATACTAATTGGATTAAGTTGGGGTATTACATGTGTATTTTGGAAGTGTGACAGTGTGTCCATGTGCGGGGCTAGAGCAACTGATCCACTAAAATTAAAATATATATATATATATATATATATATATATATATATATATATATATATAATTATATATATATATATATACTTAATATATTAAAATTTTGAGAATTTGATCCCACTAAAAAAATTATTAAAAAAAAAATTAAAATAGGGTCAATATTACTAAAATTATTATCAAATCATTATTTCCCTTTAAACTAACAAAAAAAAAAAAAAATTCAAGTAACACCAAAAATTGCCCAAATTATATACTTACCTTTCATGCTCCAATAAAATTATAGTTACAGTATATGTCCAATGGTATAATATAAATATTGCCTGCCCCGGAAGATATTCAAGGGATTGGCACAAAAGGGTGGAAAAGCAACAGAAGGATAGGGGTAGTTAATCAATTATAGAAAGGAGATGTATTAAGAGCTATGTGCAGAAAGGGCCCTACTTTGAAATCCAGTGACGTCGTGATGGCCAATTGCCAAAGCGATGCTCCCAGCCACACAGTTTGCAGTGGACACTGAGATATCATATTAATTGGACTGTGAATCCATAAACCATAAAGATTAATGTGCGGTCCGTGGGACAGGAAACAAGACTTATCTTGGATGGAAAAGTTAGATGGAGCATTTTTTTTTTCTTTTTTTAATAAGAGTTAGATGGAGGATATAATTAAGGGTGTAACTACAACGACTGAAGAGTGCCTCTCTCCTCTCACAGGGTGATAGGGAGGGAGGATTCTCCCGACAGATATAATAATTTCTTAGACTTTATGAAATAGGTGATATGAAAACAATAAATTTTGGTAGATTATTAAAATAAATAATGAAATTTCTAAAAACTCATGGTATTATAATTAATGGTGAGTCTTTGTGATATTTTGGCAATAGAATCACACATTATTTTAATGTATAATAACAAAAGGAGACAACGTCTACTTTTTTCTTTTCTTTTTTTGATATATGATAGAAATCCTAATCTAAACTCACGCACACATATATTTTGGGAATCCTAGGGATCGAGATAACGTCTACTTGATATAACCAAAGTGTGTAAAACACAACTTTTATTATATAATATATGATATGATATGATTTGAGCATAACAGAGCTTATATAATATTAATTTTATTGTGAATATTTTGGTGATAATAATTGAATGATTCATGGTGTGCCAAAGCTTATATTTTCACATATGTTTTTTTTTTTTTTTTTGTTAATAGTAATTCATTGAACGCCTGAATTGAAAAGATTTAAAAAATTTATGGTCTTAATTATTATATTTTTTAAAAATTTTAGGATTCAATTTGAAACCCACTCATCAAATTACATGAGAATTTTGTAATTTACGAAGGTTTTTAATGAAATTTAGCCACTTGGCACAACCATAGTTTTTAGGACCCAACTTTTAGTATATAGTATATGATTTTTCTTTGATGAACTGTTAACTTTAATTATATAATTATTATAGTTTCTACCATAGCTTTAGGACCAAACTTGTATTATATAATATATGATTTTTCTTGAATAAATGGTTAACTTTAATTGTGTAATTATGACTTAGTTTCTTTTGTGAAAGTGTGGGTAGATTTTACTATTTTAGGGAGGAAAGAGAAGAGTAATATTGATGCCTTAAGCCCAAATGTGTTGCCAGTAATATTGATGCCTTAAGCCCCAAGAAGGCAAGACACCCACCCCCCTCCTCTCAAAAAATAAAAAGAAAAACAAAAAGATTGTATTATATATAAATATTTAACATGGTTCTATGGGTGATGGGTTACGTAGAAGAAGGAATCTTGTGCATGTATTTAGCATATGCATTATCTCTCTCACAACATGTGGAACCTATAATTATGCGAAGCATGCATATATATTGTGAGAAATGTGATGCATATGCCAAAAACATGAGGTAATTATTAATTATGTAGGGGTGCAACGAGAAAAATTTAGAGTTGGATTTTTCAAACCCATGGTGAACTTGGGTATCGGGCTTGAAACAATCTCAACCCAAATCAATTTTTTATTGGGTTAGAGTTGAAGTTCTTACAACCTAAAGCAACTTGTAACCCAAATTCATTAGCCCAACTATTATGTATTACATAATTGTAAAGATAGGGTTGCACATATCGATGAACATATGAGACGAAGTCATTTGAAATAATTTGGTAATATGCAAATGAGAGCATTCAATGTTCTAGTGAGGAGTGATTAAATATTTTATTTAAGCCGAATGAACGAAAAGAAGTAGAAGAAGACTTAAAATAACATTAGTAAAAGAAGAAAAAAAAAATTCATGTTAATTAAAGATGTAACATAGGGTATGGTTTTTTTTTTTTTTTTTTTTTAAAAAAGATAGAATGATTTATTGATTATACCGAAACATAAAAAAACACTATAATGATTCTCCCAGAAAGAGAGAAACACACAATCCAACCAGGAACGGACAAAACCCGTAAACACTAGTGAAAAGTATGTGTACTGGAACACATAATAGAACAAAAATACTCCAAACTAAACCAAAAGCTCGAACAAAAGACCTGGGAAAGTCAGCTACGAACAATAGCCAACTTTGCATTACGAAAATCACGAACAAGTGTCACAACTTCATGGCACTTGATCTAATATAATAGAGGGAAAAAAAAATGTAGCGGATTCCAATTAGTACTCAATTGATCGAACCATAGTTGATCCCAAAATTTTGGGATTAAGGTTTTGTTATTGTTAATGTTGTCACATTCACTATCAATTGTTAATATACTTAAATGGTTATTTAACTTCGTTTTTTTTTTTTTTTTTTTTTTAATGTATTTAGTGTATAATGTATATGACTATTAAAAAAATTTCTTCAGTTATATATAGGATGAAAATTTATTTCAATATAGTGCCTAAACTACTTTGAAAATTAGATTACTCCTTTTAAAGCGAGGGTCGAACTAACACCTATACAAGTTATCCTTTCATTTCTTTCTTCACTTACTTAGAAAATAAAATTTAAAAAAATTTAAAAAAAAAAAAAAAAAAAAAGATATGCATATGAAATATATCAATTCTAAACTTATATCTTTTTTATCCATTAGATATTTATTAAATTTTTAGTCTTTATTTTTTAATGATAAATAAGGGACAATATTTATAGCATTATAAATAGATGTCATATCATATGTGATATGATACAAGTTAGGTCTACCTGTACGTTTATAGCTATGACATGTGATTCAAAAATCAACGGACAATTCTCTTACATTATAAAAGTGTTAAAAGGGGATGCACCACTTTTTTTTTTTTTTTTTTTTTTTTTAACTTAAAAAGGGACTCGCAAGTGCGTTCATTGTCCCAACCCACTTAAACCCGAATTTGACATGGCGTGGGGCACATCTGGGCAATAATGGGACGTACCACTACCCGAACTCATAACTCCCAGACTCGCAGGTGTGATGGGTCACGAGGGTTTCCTTCCATTAAGTCATCTCCCCAGAAAGCGGTTGGTGGGATTCGAACTCCTGCCCACGTTGGTGCTAACCATTGAGCCAAGAGCTGAACCCCCGAGGAATCACCACTTTATTCTCAAGTTCATTATAAAAGTGAATTTTTCCCAATAGTAAAGGTTTTTTTTTTTTTTTTCTTTACTTAAGACCTAATTAACTTGAGGTAAAATGAAGTATACCTGCCATTATGTTAAGGGTGGTGAATGCAGAAATAGTAAAAAATGGTGCAATATCATGCATCATATTTTGTTATTTCCACACCAATGATGCGGAAATTATATCGTTTACTTATGTTAATTATCAACAATGGTGGATTTGGCGTCGGGGTAGTGGGGGCACTTGCCCCCACTAAAAATTAACAAAACCTGTAGGTTCTTCCATAAATTGAAGATAATTAAACTTTGTCCCCACTTGATATTTTTGGTCTGCCCCACACTATATTGTTCTTGTTTGTATAATTATAAAAGCTTATGGGTTACTTTGAAAAATAAGAAAAGTGAAGAGAGACCACAAAAATACTTCATACTAGAGCCGGCTGGGCAGTGCGCATCGTGCTTAACAAAAAAAGAATAATTATTATTTTTTGGACAAAAGAGGGTGATACAAAAGAGATTAGAATTTTAATATCATTATTTTTCTTAAAATTATTGGAGATTACACGTAATAAAAAATAGCTTTTGTAAGTTTTATTTTACAAATTTGATATTATTAATGAGTTCTTAGTTACCCCCACGGACACAAAATCCTGGATCCGTCCCTGATTATCAATTGAGAATATTTCTTTTTAAAAAGGAATAATATGTTTATACAAGTTGGATTTGATTTGAATTATAAAAATTGAAGGTGAAGTTCATGTGTAACAATTAGGTTTGGATTGCATATAAACCCACCATCTAAACCGAAGTTTTTGGGTTTGAAAACTTGCCACCTAATGCTAACATATCCATCGACTAAAAATTTGAATCCAACCGCAACTCATCTTTGGTTTAACAGTTGGGGTTGATCGAAAACTTCCCAACCAAAAGCTTAGAATGTTTAAGCTATTGGGCTTGAAACCGACCAGTCCATTTATCAAAACCAACCATTCTTGTTGGGCCAATTGGTTTCTTCGAGCCCATCAATTAGGGTCGTTTATCCATCCACTTTGGGCCGTTTAATTAAATACATCATCAATTATTAATTTTTTTTAAGGATTAATCTATCACGGCCGAACTTCCTCTCCAAGCAATACATAGTGTATTTTTTTTAAGGTTTTTTTGTTTCTGAAAAAAAATATATTAAATAAATATCACGCATAAACTTCCTTTCCAAGCAATAAGATGAATTCATTTCACACTCCTAAAAAAACCCAATTCCAATCCACAAATCAACCATTGGTCCAACAACATGAAAAGTCAACACTCCTTAACTTTGACTCTGACCATAAATGCTAATACCGAATAAACCACCTACACGTGTACAGCACGCCAATACTAAGTCGTACCATATCATTCCTCAAGTAAACCACTTTTGTTGTTATAACCTGAGGCGTTTCGTCTCATCTCAGCCAACACAGATTATAAAAGTTAAAATCGGAAAGGCAATTTTTCTTCTTTTTGTTTTTTCAGCTTCACTTGCTTGCGCTCCTTGTGTTTGATCAAAGGTACCCCTTGCCTTCTCCAAATTCTTTTACATCTTATTTTTTTCTGTGGTTAGAAATAAGAATCTGAATATGTTGGTATCTGTGACTTTTGTCAATTTAGTGAGTCAATGATTTTTTCTGGATGAAATTTCGTTTTTTGTTGATAATTTTGACTTTTGAATGCATTCGCTAATAGATATGTTGTTGGATTTTTCAGTTTTCACTCTTAGTGGTTTGATAAGGGTATTGATGCATGTATAAGTTGAATTTTGTCTTTAATTTCGTAGAGACTGTAAAATTTACAATGAAATTCTGTTTTAGCTTTGCTTTCCTTAGTTTGTTGATTATACGTAGTTTGTGAGGTATGTTTGAATAAAATTAAAGCAAAAAATTTTAGCTTTTTTAGTTGAAATAAGAACAATTGGTGGTATGGTGTTGGTGGATATGAATAGGGTGGTGATAGATGTGTAGATCATGTCGTTGCTGGGGGTAGAGTTAATGGAGATAATGGCAGTCTAGAGGTGTTTGTGGTGATGGTAAAGTTGACAGCTTGACCCCAATTAGGGATGGCAAAATATTACCCAAACCCGCCCGATATAAATGGGTAATAAATATTTGCTCATGAGGATATCAGCACACATATAAAGTTCTTGTTTTGGCAATTCAAAAGTAGGAGAAGGTTTTTTACTAATGAATCGATATTCAAAATCATGCCATTCTGGATACCTTTCTCTATCAAAGTATCGTATTTCTAAATTCTCATAGCCCATTTAGAGGAGGGGGGGGGGGGGGGGGTGTTAAATGGATACTTGTATACCCATTATGTTTATGACCCGATCCAAACACCATTAAACTTGCCCATTTGCCCCACGTCAGTGTTCATGGCTGAAGAGGGTGATTCGGGTGGGGATAGTTGTATTTGTTGTGATGGGTGGTGGTTGTGATTTGTTTTTCATGGAGGTGCTTATTTGTTGGGGTGGTATTATTATTCCAGTGGATGTCCCATGGTGGTGGTGTTGTGGTAATGTTTGGTAACATCTAGATAGATTGTGATTGAAACTATTGCTTGGTGATTTGGTGTCATCAATTGTTATGTGTGTTGGTGTCAAGAATGTTAATGAGGATGATGTTAAAACAAGTTTTGTTTATTTTTCATTAAGATAGCAACAAAAAAAAATTTTTGCTCTCTTGTTTTATAAAAACTAAACCAAGATTTGAATATGAAGTTGTCATTTACCACTACTCCCCATGAATGTTATGTTTGTTATGCTGCTTCCAGAAATATGGATATTTTCAATATCAATCCTATTTAAGTAGTCTTTGTAATAATTGCAGTAAGATACCTTTTTTTTTTTTTTTTTTAAATGTCAAATTTTTAAAGAGCTACCTGGCTTTTCTTATGTCTGTGTATTTCATAATTACTTTGACTTGGCTTGGACTGCAGTGTGCTGAGAGTTGATCAGATGTTGTGTATCTGAACTCAGCCTGACAACTAAACCATGATATTACCTATCAACACCCCCCCGCCCCCCCAAACAAACAAAAAAGAAAGAAAGAGAACCTTTTCTCAACTATGTTTATATTAACTGTGAAAAATTCAAATGAGTTTTGTTTATATTAAAAGTGGATCCTATGCATATTGGAGGATGACACGTTTGTGTAGCAGTTTTGTTTTCTCAACTATTTTATATTTTTATGCATGTGTATAATTGAGGTTATTCTGTTAATTGTGGAGTAATATGTTGCTGATGAGTTTGTAAAGATTTTCATGTTGTTTTCTAATTGAAATGACTAAAAAGGATCAAGTGGCTTGACATGGCTATGATGTAGTTTAAAGTGATGAATGGTTATATAGCAAAGCTACTAGTTTCATCTCATCAAAGTCTTTTGATTAGCTTTGTGTTAATATGGATTTACCTATGTATTAGGTAACTGAGTATGGAAGCACAGCAAAGTCAACCTGAAAAGCAGCCTTCAACTGCTGCTACAACCCCAGTCATCCCTTCATGTCGCAAGAAGAAGAGTGATGATGCCACTTTCTTGGAGGATTTGAAAGACCACATTGATGAGTTCATCCATGCATCTATGGATGAACACAAAAATTGCTTCCAGAAGACCATAAAGAAGGTTAAGCCTCTCTTTTAGCTTGATGCTACTTCTTCCCTTTCCCAAACTTGTTACTTCATTGCTTTTACTATTTGTACTTGTACTAATTGTGTGGTTCATATTCAATTTCAGATGTTTGGAATGTCAAAGATAGTTGCAGAAAGGAATTCTGAAACTAAGGAGGTTGAAAGCTCTCTGCCCCTCCAAACAACGGTGTCAGAGTAGAATGTCTGCCCTCCCTTGGTGACAGCTTGATATCTAGTTTTAGGACCCTAATTTTCTCCAATGATGATAATAATTTCTTAATATATGACTTGTTAGAAGTTTATATCCGGAATTCCTGCTTGGATGGTACAGATGAGTATGTATGAAGGAATTTCATTATTCATACGGCTTCTTCATGTGTGCTTTGCAGTTTTGTTGCTATGTTTTCAGTAAACAGCTAATAACGTTTGAATCCTATTGGTCTGTTTGGATGGGGTGGATTTGGGCTCATGGATTTAGATTGAGATTTGAGGGTCCAAATCCAAATTCTTTGTTTGGATGACTTAAAACCATTAGGATTTGGATTTGAGCCAAATCCATCCAGGATTTTAAAGGCCCAAATCCATGGATTTCAAATGACTTCTTAAGGTAGGAATTTCACAAATTCTCTTATTGGATGTCAACATTCAAAATGACTAAAATATCATTGGAACTTCTAAAATACATCTAAAGGCTCTAAAATGACCAAAATGCCCCAAAAATACCAAATGACCAAAAAAACCTTCTAAATAATTGAAATAACCCAAAACCTCCAAAATGACCAAAATAACCACCAAACTACCAAAATGATAATAAAATATTCATGGAATCATCAAAGTGATCCCAATACTCCTAAAATGACCAAAATAACACTAATACCCTAAAATGACCGAAATAAACTCAAAAATTCAAAAATTGCCAAAATAATCTCCAAAATATACTCAGAACACCTAAAATAACTAAAATACACATGAAACTCCTAAAATAATAAAAATAACCCCGAAAACTCTAAAATGACCAAAATAACTCCAAAAATACCATAATGACCAAAATAATACCGAACTCCTAAAATGACCAAAATAACCCCGAAAACTCCAATATGACCAATATAATCTCGAAAATACCATAATGACCAAAATAACCTTGAAAACTCCAAAATAACTCCGAGAACTCCAAAATAACCAAAATAACATCGAACTCCTAAAATGACCAAGATAACCTTGAAAACTCTAATATGACCAAATTAACCCCAAAAAATACCATAATGACCAAAATATACTCAAAACTCCTAAAACGACCAAAATATCAGTAAACTACCAAAATAACCTCGAAAACTCTAATGTGACCAAAATAACACCACAAACACCATAATGACCAACATGCACACAAAAATCCTAAAATGACAAAAATAACCTCGAAAACTCCAAAATGAAAAAAAATAACCCCAAAAACTGAAATATGACCAAAATAACCCCAAAATGACCAAAATAACATCAAACCACTATAATGAACAAGATAACCTCAAAAACTCCAATATGACCAAATTAACCCCAGAAATACCATAATTACCAAAATACACTCAGAATCCCTAAAATGACCAAATAACTCCCGAAAACTACAAAATGACCTCAGAAACACTATAATAACACTAAACCCCTAAAATGACAAAAATAACCACAAAAACTCCAAGATGACCAAAATAACACCGGAAATACCATAATGACCAAAATGAACCCAAAACACTCTAAGAACCAAAATAACCCGGAAAACTCCAGAATGACCAAAATAATTCTCGAAACACTATCATGACCAAAATACACTACGAATCCCTAAAATAACCAAGATAACCCCAAAAGCTCCAATATGACCAAAGTAATCCCGAAAACTCCATAATGACCAAATACACTTGGAACCCTTAAAATGACCAAAATAACCTCTAAAACTTCAATATATGGTTTTGGTATTTTATTTTATTTTTATTTTTTTCATTTTGGTGATTTTAGAGGTATTTTGGTCATTTTAGAGGTTTAAAGAGTATTTTGGTTGTTTTAGAGTTTTCGGGGTTATTTTGGTGATTTTAGGGGTATTTTGGTCTTTTTGCGGTATTATGATCATTTTTTAGGTTTTGGGGTTGTTTTGGCCATTTTGATGATTTTAGGGGAATTCTGATCATTTTAGAGGTTTCAAGGATATTTTGATCATTTTAGAGGTTTTAGGGTTATTTTGATGATTTTATGTTTTGGGTCAATTTTAGGTATTTTGGTTATTTTAGAGGTATTTTGATCATTTTAGTGGTTTAGGGGATTTTGGTTGTTTTAGAGTTTTTGGGATTATTTTGGTGATTTTAGGGGTATTTTGGTCTTTTCGTTGTATTATGATCTTTTTTTAGGTTTTGGGGTTGTTTTGTCCATTTTGAAGATTTTAGGGGTTTTCTAGTCATTTTAGAGGTTTCAAGAATATTTTGATCATTTTAGAGATTTTAGGGTTATTTTGGTCATTTTGATGATTTTATGTTATGGGTCAATTTTAGGTATTTTTGTAATTTTAGTGGTTTAGGGGGTATTTTGGTTGTTTTAAAGGTTTTGGGGTTATTTAATGATTTTAGGGGTAATTTGGTCATTTTGGTGTTTTATGGGCATTTTGGCCTTTTTTTACTTTCAAGGTTGTTTTGACTATCTTGGTGATTTTAGGGGTATTTTGGTCATTTTATAGGTTTTTTTTTTTTTTTTTGTCATTTTAGAGGTTTCGTGGTTATTTTGTTCATTTTGGTGATTTTATGTATTTTGGTCAATTTATAGATATTTTGGTGATTTTAGAGGCATTTTGATCAAAAAAAAAAAATAAGTTTAGGGGGTATTTTGGTTGTTTTAGAGGTTTTAATATTATTTTGATGATTTTAGGGGTATTCTGGTCATCTTGGCGTTTTTGGAGTATTTTGGTCATTTTTTACGTTTCGGGGTTGTTTTGGGGATTTGAGTGATTTTAGGGGTATTTTGGTCATTTTAGAGATTTCAGAGATTTTTTTATTTTTATTTTAGAGGTTTTGGGGTTATTTTGGTGATTTTATGTATTTTGGTCAATTTATAGGTTTCAAAATTCTAAATTTCAAATCCTCCTTTATATAAATGGATCCAAACAAGAAATTTTAAAATCAATGGAATTTGGAATCAAGGCATTTCAAATCTATTAATTTAAAATCCACATCTAAATCCAGATCCATGTATTTAAACGCAACCTATAGGATTTTGATTAGGGTATTAATTTAATGAATCGCTGTGTTCAACTGCATTGGCTAATATTACTTGTGTGTATAAAGATAGATGTTCCTACAGATGGACCTGATAAAGATTAATTAGGCATCATGGCATAAGAAGAAATGGTAATAAGAAACTCGAAAACTGCTAACTCCTTTTTGCCTTTTTTTTTTTTGGGGGGGGGGGGGGGGGAGTTAAAGGATTTGAAAGTTTCCTCACAAATCAATACTTTAAGTAGTACCACTAGTGCATATTAAAACCAACATTACGTACAAACCATACAAAACCATGACCAATTAATACAATTTGATCAAGCCATCGAAACAAGTTTATCCACTTCCTCAAAAACATATTTAGGAGTTAGTGTAAACCTCAATTGATGAAGAACTGGCCCTTAAGAACTTTGTCCTCCAAAAGATAAAGATCATTGACTTAGCTTCATTTCTTGCATTAGCTGAAATACCTCTTTATGAGCTATCCAGATCATCATCCTTGGAAGAATTTTTTTTTTTCTTTAGTTACCCATAGAGAGCCTCCCTTAAAGCCAAACAAACAGCTTCTGCATTTGATTAAACTCCCTCACTCGTTGCCTGTTTGGTACAACGGTTTGAAACAGTATTTTTTAAGAGTATAACTTTTTAAACTTCACTTTTTTGTATGAATAGTTATGATCCATTCCACTACCTATGTTTATTGCTTCTACCAGAAATCAAGTAGATAGTTTGTCACCCTCCAATCAGAGACGGAGTGACAGCGACTCTTTTAATAATTTATATTTTGATTTTAGAATTTGGGCTCAAGAAATTTCTTCTTGCCCCCTTGATATAATCTTTGGTCCCCTTAAACCAAAACATTAGCTCAACAAATTACAACAAAATTTAGCCTAACAAAAAAAAAAAAAAAGTTCAAACAACAAAATTAGCCCAAACAACAATAATAAATAAATAAAACCTTTTAAAAAAAAAATTTATCATCATAGATATGAGATCTCAATTCTATTAATTTTTTTATAAATCCGTAAATTATTTGAGATACTAGTTGAATATAGAGATTATCGCCGCTGGCTTGCATCTTTTACTCTCAACTATACATGCCACACAAGACAAGTTGCGCCGAGTAGCCCTACCCACATCTCCACTCCACACCGATGAGGCCGATTTTGTATCACACTGTCACCACCAACCACTTTGATTGTTGAGTGTCGTATTTGCTCTCTCTCTCTCTCTCTCTCTCTCTCTCTCTCTCTCTCTCTCTCTCTCTCTCTCTCTCTCTCTCTCTCTCTCTCTCTCTCTCTCTCTCTCTCTCTCTCTCTCTCAAACTTACTTTTTTAGGAGGGAATCTAAGTTTAGTCTTTAATAATGAGTGAACTTAGTGTTTTTTTAATAGTTATAGTAGTAAGGTTAGAATAGGGGGTTGACCAATGGGGGGGTTATCCTGTTGCTAAGAGGTTTTGCCTTTTAAGTTTAGAATATCAAACTTACAGCATAGAATAAGTTATCTTAATTAAACTTAATTAGTGGCATGCTTAGCAGTTAACAATTAGATAATAAAATAAAAAATGTCACACCCACATTACACACTACACATTGTTCAATAGCAATGCACATAGTACACAATTAGTTAATGACATAATGAGAGCTATAAATTTATAATTAGTGATTGACAATGGGTGGGTTCAGGATTAGAATCATAGTTTTTTTAACTTAATAAATTAAAACTTTAGTTATTTTTTGTCAAGTTTGTCCCGGTGCATTGAGCACTATAGCATTGTTAGGCTTACTAAATAGACTTCCTCATATATATATAGAGGCTTTTATTTTATTTTTTTGTTTTCTTTTTTACTTACCAACGTCGAATTCTATTTTGATAAATAATTACATGACAATGTTAAGAAACAATTATTGTGTATCTTTTCAATTGTTGATTTTTTGTTAATACTAAATAGATGTTAGTTTGGATTTTCATGGAAAGAAAAAAAGTTTCAAATTTGGCTCAATTCAAATCCCAGTTCCGTTCCTACTAGTCATGATGCTGTCTTAGTTCCATACCAAGCTGGCTATCTACTCGTCTACTGCCATTAAGATAAACAAACCCCCTGCATGTAGATATAAAGTCTTTGCTGTCTTTGCTAAATAGTAACCCCTGGCTCTACAATAACAGATATGCCATCAAAATACACCTTATTCCTGAAAATCAAATGGCCCATAAAATCTGCAGCATCAATTAAAATCATATTAATAGTATTCTCCTTCTTAGTTTTGAAGTCTTTTTTTTTTTTTTTAATCAAGTTTTAAAGTCATTAAGGCATTGATTGAGCCGTATTTGAATTGAAGAATCCATCAAATTTGTCTTGATTCCCAACTTTGGAATCTTTGTGCGATATTTTAGACTACTTGCCTTTCTTCATCTTTTTCTTTTCTTTTTTCTTTTTTGGGTAGGTGAAGATAAGGGATCAAATCCTGAATCTTGACCATCACATAGGATATGAGATATGAAAGTGTCACTTGACCTATTTGCCGTATGTGATATCGATCAGGATCTCTTGCTCTCCAATACTGCCACAACTAGCCTTCCTCCGTAGTTGATTATGCTAATGAGTACAATTATTCGCCCGGCCTACAATATTTGCTATCAAGGATCCAGTTGACACTTGTACTCCTTGACTTTCTTTCCCAAGAAATAGAAATGAAAATCACTCCAAAAATATATATGCGGTATAGCAATAATAACAATTAAATAATTTTTTTATCATATTCATAAAAATAAAAAAGTTAGGTTTTTTTATGAGTTTAAACTTTTAGAACAAGTGATGGTTTATCATTGTATTTTAAGCCTTATGTCTAGTAGTGATAAAACCAAGAACTTTTTCTTGCGGGGACGAATTATGGTATTGATACATCAACCAAGATAAACTCAAAAAACAGAAGTTATCACTATTGGATTATATTATCTCCTTATACCCTCCAAGCTTACAAAATTAATATTACATGATATTGGAGATCAATAACTATTTCATCATAAAATATTTATATTTCAAGTCTTTTTAACTTTAAAATTATACACAAAACATGAGTTTGTGAACCAGATAGTAAATAATATCCAATTAACAAGGGATTTGGCATGCAGCATGCTTATTAATAGCAACGAAAATATGTAATCCAACTGTCAGAATTTTAAAATATTAATTTATCCACTAGTGTATTATCGCAAAGAGTTACACAACATATAATTTTATCCTAACCCTAATTTTATCCTCTCTCTCTCTCTCTCTCTCTCTCTCTCTCTCTCTCTCTCTCTCTCTCTCTCTCTCTCTCTCTCTCTCTCTCTCTCTCTCTCTCTCTCTCTCTCTCTCTCTCTCTCTCTCTTTATATAATATATAATATATATATATATATATATATATATATTATATATATAATATATATCATCTTTCTAAACTCGAGTTAATGTACAAAAAAATCCAAAAAGGAATTTAGCATTTCTCATCAAGTTTAAGCTCCATGATGACTTTCCATATAATAAAATTCATTCTTCATCATCTCCATAGTGCAAGTTCTCAACAATTTTAATGTTTTTTTTTTAATCTCCTAATGTTCATAATAAACAAAAATAATGTAATTTTTTCCCCTAAATTTCCCTTATTTCTTCAAGCACTACTATCCACAATATCAAATCTCCTTGATGTAGCTATTCCTTTAAGCACTATAATAAATTTAGCATTTTTTAGTCTCACTCAATTGTTGACAAACAATTGAAAAACTAAAACAAGTACATGTGAAATGTGGTATGCTGGAAAAGTGGGTTATGTTATAGGAGCTCAACCATTAAAATATTTTAGAAACAAATATGTTTAAAACAAAATTTTGGGGGGCCAAGACATAATGTGGTTCCACCCCTGCTTGTCTCTTGTTTATATGTGAGATGTGGTATGCTGGAAAAGTGGGTTATTCTCTCTCTCTCTCTCTCTCTCTCTGATTTAAATGAGAGATCGAGAGAAAGAAGATGGAGAGGGTTTTAAGGGTTTAAGGGGGTGTTTCCTTCCCATGTTGACTTGGATCCCAATTGCAATTGGCCACCTTGAATATGAATTAGAGATCAGTGCCCGAGGCACATGCATCTCGTATATTGGGGAAGGTTTGTTTAACAACCAACCTAACATCAAACAAGTATGATTTGCTCACTTCATTCTAAGCTATCCAAACCATCCTACCATTATCGTTGAATGCACTGACTTAAGGTTGAATTTATGGAAACTTATATCGAGAGGCACAGTGCAAACGTTTATTTTCTTTTTAGAAAGAAAAAAAAAAAAAAAACCAATAAAAAATCTAGAGCTTTTACGACTTACAAGATTTTTGTTTTCTTGGTTTAATATGATTCCCACTTGCATAACGAGAGGACATGGACGAAAACTTAACAATTTTTACTTTTTAGCCCTACTAGCTAGCAGTCTAGCACTACCCATTAAGAGTGAGACATGGAGAAAGAACCAATAAGAGGGAGTGGTTGTCTTCTTTTCTTTTCTTTTTCTGTTTTTGTTATTCATCATCATCAAAAAAAAAGTTGTTTGTTTTTTTTTTTTTTTTTTGTCCTAATCTTTTGATAACTTGTAAAGAAAGCTGACCGGCTTATTTCGGAATAGTGCTAAAATTGGACGTATCCCATATGAAATGTCATTATTTGTTTTTTATATATCACTTTCCCTACAACGAGGTAGTATCTTATAATTCAATTGTATGAAATTAATATCTTACAACATGTTAGGTTTATAGCTGTTTGGTCTTTATCAATCGTGAGACACGAGTTGCATGTAATTAATATATAAGATAATTTCTCCCCTACAACAGGTGATGGTGCAAAGTGCAAAAACTTCAAACTAATCTAATTGGTGGCAAAGCTTTTGCATCTGTGAGAGCTGATTTGTGCACATTGTTAATACGCATATCTAATACGTGCACTTTCACGTTTTTTGGATATTATTATCCATAATTTGGTGGAATGTTCACAATTTTTTAACATTCACATATGGTGTGCATTATGATTGTGCACAAATAATTTTCCTTATCATTCATATATTTATACCTTGTTTCACATTGAATATACAAAGAAAATAAAATAAAAGAGATTTTGCATGAAACTTTGATAATCCAAGGATATTTTACCAACAAAAAAAAAAATTTGATCTAAGGACAAAACTTAATTTTGCCACAATTATGCCGTGGTAACCTATGAATGGTGAAAAAAAGATAGTGGGTCTATGTAAAAGTGACGGCCAATCACTCACAATTTGTCACTTCAGAGTTGTGACAGAAAGTTATGTCTTAGCAAAGTTGAAAAAAAAAAGTTCCAAGATGTGGTGTTTCTCTTGCCACGCTATGTGGCAGAATTTGTTTGGGTTGAAATGAAAACGTCCTCAGTCACGGAAATGCTATCCTCTTGAGGACTAAGAACTTTTTAAAGCCATATATTTCCCGCCTCTTCACTTCGCTTTCTGAGTTCTGTCCCTTATTCTCTCTCTCTCTTCAATCTTGTATACTTTGAATCAATTCCGAATCTAAGAATTTCAAATCTAGGATAGTTCAAGATCCAATTACTGATTTCCAAAAGCCGATGTCAGGAATTTTTACTACTTTAGTTTATTCCTTTCCATATTTGGATTATATTTTCTTTAGTGAATTGGCCAAGAAATAGGAAAAGAAGAAATGCAGCCTATGATAAACAAAAGACATACTAGTACTATATATTTGATTACAGAGACATTGTGAACAACAAGAACAGATTGAGGAAGTCAAACTCACAGTCAGTGAGTCTTCCTTCCGACATCCATATACTTATGTCGATAAAACTAGAACTAATTAAAGGACATGAAATAGAATATTATAGAATCACTTATTGCATGTGATTCTTAAACCAGTACAAATACTACTACAACAACGTGGAATATGAGGTAGAGCAAAGTGATAGATCCTTATTCTTGCTGATATCATATGGGGATTACACTTCAATGGAGTTTCAGGTTTCTCATCCTGCAAATAAGAGGAGAATTCAACGACATTAGACTTTGATTTACGTGTCACCTTCTTGATGCCATGACATGTAATACAATTTCATATACATGGACTTTGGTCCATAATTAAGTATTTGCTTAATAAAAGCACATATATATATTAGTCATGGCATAGTTATTAGTTAAAGACTCATACCAAAATGGTTATTAGATAAAAGCCAAAAACATCTAAGGCACGTGGATAATTGTTCTACATGTTTAATATGACTTTATCGATTTAAGTATATGATCGAATATATGCAGATTTCATGTAAACGTGGACACGATATTGTCAATTGAGGTCCTTCTTGGTTTTCAGTTTTTGGAAATACTTGATTTGGGGGCAAAAGTATAAACAATTGGGGCATTCAAAAGCAAGAAAGTACTTTTGATATATATATATATATATATAGACGAAATGATTCTTCGTGTTTCTTAACAAAGAGTGTCAGAGAATCTAAATAAATTTATAGAGGTAAACTTGGAAAAAACCCTACTCTTATTATTACTATTTGGGTTCAATTTAAAGGAACTTAAATCTTGCTAGGTGGTGGTGAATGGTTAAGCATTTTAGACAGAGAGTTTACATTGTGTGTCAAGCAAGCAGTATGAATATGAAACCAAATATATTGAAAAAGGTTTCAATATGCCAAGAGTATTGTGGTTCAATTAGATTGTCAGTTCTCTTTTATAAAGAAAATTATTGGAGTTCAAATCTCTCTCTCATTATTCTAACTATCGAAATTTCAAAAATAAATAAGGTTTCAAAATAAATTTTATACATATATATACGTGGTCAATTTACTTATACTACCTCGTTTCCTCATCACTCATGTTTCCATGGTTATTCCCACCTGTTGTCTTGTATTTGGGGAAGGGCACTCGGCCTGACTCAATATGCTTGACATCTTCCACAAGAAGCTCATAGTGCCTTTTCACTTCTTCTGGTGTTTTCCCACCAACAGCCTTAGCAACATTGTGCCAACGGTCAGGGGTGTCCTTATCATACACAGCAAGTGCCCTCTCAAAGGCCTTGTTTTCTTTGGCAGTCCACGAGTCAGAGCTTTGGGAAGACAGAGAACTGGATGCCATTGAAGAGAGGGAAGAGTGTTATAGTGTGATTTCTAGAATATAAAATTATGGTCTTGAGGAGGTAATAAAAGTAAGGGAAGTAAATTTGGAAATGTTGAAAAGCAACAAATTAAGATATGGTGAGAGAGGTTTGAAAGAGAGTCAAGAGAGATGAGGCTCTAGTCTTGGGATGATATGTGCAAAGAGGTGGCAATGCCTTCTCTTTATAAGCAGTGGTGGGGTGAAGTGGGGTTGTGCCAGTTGGCTTTACAAACCTTGCAAAATTGTAGACGAATTTCAATGAGTTGTCTCCTTAGTAACCACAAATGATGAAAGACAAAGAAGGAGAATACCAATGTGGAAGAATCAGTATAAAGAAAAAGAAAAAGAAAAGATTAATTAGTCGTTTTCTTTCTTTAAAAGAAGAGATCATATTTATAAGCATGTGGTTTATATACATGAAAACACATTAGAAGTTCTAAAAATAGAGAATAGCCCTTTCATGTTTTGTAAAAAAAATCTAAGCCTAGCAAAATTCATGTGGGTTGGTTTGTGTTACCATGAAAGATGAGAACTAGAATCTTCTATATTTCATGGTTTAGATTAAATATTATAAATATAAAAGTATCTAGTAGAAGTTGTGTAATCCCTAAAAATTTACATGATTTTTATTTGATTATAAATTATAAGCATATGGATTATATACATGAAAACAGATTAGAAGTTCTAAAAATAGTGATTAGTCCTTTCATGTTTTGTAAAAAAATCTAAGCCTAGCAAAATACATGTTGGTTGGTTTGTGATAAAGTGGAAGCTAAGAACTAGGATCTTCTCTATTTCATAATTTAGATTAATAATTATAAATGTAAAAGTGTATCCTACCGAAGTTTTGTAATTCTTGAAAATTTACATGATTTTTATTGGGTTATAAGTTAATTATAAGCATATGGATATACATGAAACAAATTAGAAGTTCTAAAAATAGAAAATAACCATTTCATGTATGGTAAAAAAATCTAAGCCTAGTAAAGGTTGTTTTGTGGAACTATGGAACCTGTAGACTAGGATAATTTACATTTCATAATTTAGATTAAATATTATAAATTTAAACTGTAAAGGTCTATCTCATGGAAGCAGCCTAACTTCAAAAAAAAATTACGTAATTTTTATTGGATTATAATTTATAATCGGGAGAGGATCCCCTTCCATTGAATCCTCCAATATCCTCTCATTTTTATCTAAAAAAGAGACATGTGACATTTAAAAAAATCTAATAGTCTTAAAACACTCATTGAAACAACATAAAATCAAATAAATGTCATGTGTTACAATTCTAGCTAAAAATTGAAGAAAATTTGAGGTTTTCAATGAGAGGGGATCATTTCCCTTTATAATCATATAGATCATATATATGAAAACATATTAGAAGTTCTAAAAGTTGGAGGATAGCCCTTTCATTTTTTGTAATAATAAAAAGAAATAAACAAAACAAAACAAAAAAACCAAAAAAGATAAGCCTAGCAAAATTCACTTTGGTCGGTTTGTGTGGATAAGGATCCTCTCCATTTGAAATAAAATGGAAAGTCTCCATTTCATGGTCTAGATTAAATATTATAGATCTAACAGTGTACAGATTGCCATGTCATTTAAAATTTTAAATGACAAGGCAGTCTATATATCGTTAGATTTGTGAAATAAAATCTGAACCATGAAATGGACAAATGGAGAGATTTCCAAATGGAGAGGATCCTTATCCGGTTTGTGGAAGTGTGGACTAAGATCTTCTCCAATTTACGGTTTATATTAAATATTACAAATGTAAATGTGTATGGAACAAAAACACCCTAACTCTTGAAGAATGACCGTGGGTTTTTATTGGGTAAAAGCCTAAGATGATAAGAATGCCCACGGAGATAAAAACAAAAGTAGAATCCCACGGTAAGCTTCTCCATCTGTCTGGATTTGATTCAGAGATTTCCCCTCTCATTTTTTTTATCCTACTCCTTGTAGTTGCAGTGACCACAATAAAATAAATCCAATGAACGTACCAAGAGTTTCACGTGTGCACCAGCACCACAATATAGAGATCTGGTGCAGTAAAAGCTTTTTGTGGGTTCTCTTCATTACAGGTGATCTTATCAGTGTACTCTGTCCTGAACAATATTCCAAGCACTCTAGCTGGCCAAATGAGTTACATTGATTATATCATGTTTTTTTCTCCGAGGAGAGGTCAACATAGGCTACCTACTTTTTAAGCAGTTGGGGGACCTTTATTTCATGGATATTGGTTTTCTCATTGTGGGGGTGTCTTAGCAATCACACATACAACTTTCTCTCATTGATGATTATCTTCCATCTCTCCTCTCAACAAATGTACTTTAATTTGGAGATGTATTATTTCCTATCTGACAATGAAAGTTCCCTAATTTAATTAATACCATCAAACTTCAACTAATGATTGAGGGTGATGTTACCACCAAATTAGTGAAAAGTGATTGATAGATTTGGCTTTGAACTCAATGAATATCATGTAATTATGAAAAGTCGACATTGATTCATTGAATGTCGATTCAGTAACAAAAGCACGTTTTTTTGTTTTTTTTTTCGTGATTAATATATGCATTATCTACCAAGCACGTTTGCAGTACCTCTCAAATAAATAAAAAATGTATTATCTCAAGGGTTAATTAGCAAGAAATCTTTCATCAAAAAAAAAAAAAAAAATTAGCAAGAAATCAATTTTTTCTAGTATTTATAGAAAGCTGGGTTATAGACCTTGCAGATGGATCAGAAATAAATGTCATAACAGGAAGCATATGTAGAAGTTGAGGATGAATTATTATTTTAATCCTAGAGTTGGTTTAGTCCAAACTTGTGGCAGACAGTTTCAAAGAACATAACAAGAATACGACATACCGTACTGCTAAATATAACAAGGATATCCACAGAAGATCTGTTTACTTTGTTGTTAGCTGTTATTTCAGGATGGTTTGTTGGAGTACTCTCATTGAGTTTGGCCACTAGTTGGTCTTGAATTTTAATTCATTATGGTTTAGAAATCATTGTTTTTTATTCCTATATGTAGTTAGCCTTGAAGTAAAAAGGAAAGTGATTTGAAATTTTACCTGTCTTGGATATATGAACACATGCTTTGAGCATGGCTGGCCCATGATATCTGTTTTACCCTTGATATAATGATGAAGATCCACAATCGTATCCCAGCTGATATCAGGTTAGTCATGGGCAACAGAAATATGCAATAATGTGGGAGATTCTCTAAATGCCCTAGGTGCAAGGACCCTTTAGCAGGACTGTAAATGAACCAAACTGTTTATGACAGTGGCTCAGGCTCAGGCTCGGCTCAAAAGACAACAAAAAAAACTTTTTTATGTTTGTTTATTTAGGAAATGAGTAAAACTCATGCATAAATGTAGGTTTGACTATCAAACAAGTTAAATTCAAACATAATAATATCTTCATCAACAAATTTGTGAGTATGAGGCTCCATTTAATTAAACATACATAATATTATATGTCTATATATATACATGTATAAAAATATACTTATATAAGACTTGAGATTGGATTGTGTAAGTTTATAAATAAATTCATAAGATATCAAATATTATTTGTAATTATTGACAAAAAAAATCATTTTATAGTACAAATATATATATATATATATATATATTATATATTATTTAACAATATAAAGTTGGTGAATCTAATTTTATAAGTTCATAAACAAAAATCATTCTATCTAATTAACCAAATAATATAATTTCAACTATAATTTAATTATAAAGATGAGGTAAAAAATTAGTCATAGGTTTACTATATATGAGAAAAAAAAATAAGTTAATCAAGTAACTTGTGAATAAATTTGAACTTGTATGACAAGAAAATGAACCAAACTTGAACATATAATCTAGTTAGATGATGAGCTTGAGCTCGGCTCATATTTGAAATAAAATTAAATTAATGAGCTTTTAATACCCGGCTCAGCTCACCTTGTTTGCGATCCTACTCAATGATTAGTTTTATTTTGAACTTGGTAGAAACATTAATGATATATAATTGCTGGCCACATTACGCAACAAGATTAAGCTTTTTAAGTTTTTCCACGGTCCCTAATCTCCATCACTTCCTACTAATGATGCCTAACACAAACGGAATGTTTTAAAAGGCATTAGGTTTTGGCAGGATAAAAGGTTATTCTCTAATTTTATTGACACTACTTTCTTTTTATGAGATGATAAGCTATCTGCTATTCAGCTAGAAATTAAAACTTTCTTATATTTTTGTAAGCAACCCTTTTTTTGGGTATTTGATACATGAAGATTGTAGAAACCATTTCCCTTTCCTAGATTTTGTTATAGCAATTTTCATTCCTAATCAATACTATGACTCAGACGCAGTCCTGCATTGGGTTTTGTCAACATAGCAGTAGTAAACAATGCTTTGTTACTTGCTAGATCAGAATTGTATGCTTAACATGCAAGCATGTTGTTCTTTTCTTTTTCTTTTTAACTTTTGAACAACAAGGTTGTCCAAAGTTTTTTGAATCCCTTGACTATTCTCTTAGATGTATGAAGTCCATCATCCCACATACACCAGGTATTACACGGAGGAGTCCCTTAGGGATGGCCCCAAAATGTTAACTAGAAGTTTCAAATACAAAACCTCATAAATCTTATCAAACCTTAGGAATCATTAGGCTAACTTCTTTAAGTCGGTCTCCCTATATTTTAGATTTGTTTATGGTAGTTTTGGGGTGAGCTTATTAATATTCCATCATATGCTTGATTAGGGAGTATCTCAATCGAGAAAGTGACACAATTTCTTGGGTGAGACTAAATATCTGTTTGGAATAAAAAGCATCATATTTAGGATCTTTGGCGGTGTGATACCTTGGCTTTAGGCTGCAAGTTGGTATAGGGTAGCCCCAACCTATGGGGCCTATGCGAAAATATAGCAAGTAGACTTCAGTCTAGTCTATTCTCTAGAATCTATAACGCCAATTCCTGATATTGGGAGAAGTAGGAGAAGGATGGCTGAAACAGAAAACCTCAGCAATAGGAAATGCATTGTATATATGATTCCTTATGATCATGATGATGCTGTAGTGATAGAATTTCGTTGAGAATTTAAGAATTGTTAAAGATTAGAAATCAATGTACTAAAACTATCTAGTCACACATATAGGAATTAGTTACAATACTTTTGGAAGAACAAAATGTCATGGATTATAAATCTTAATTTAATCGTCTCGTCATTTATAATTTTAAATGACATAACATCTCAAGAAATAAAATTTGAACTTTGAAATGGACAAATGGAGAAAAATGAAGAAAATCATGTTCTCCTATTGACACGTTTACCATATTTTCTCATTAACAAATAAAAGGGTGACACATTCTCAGATTTTCATGTCATATCGCCAAATTCCTTATAACTTGGAATTTGTTTAGGAAATCAATGAATCATGCATATACTAAGCAAACACTGATTCTTGATTTAATAAGTTTAGATACACACAATTGTTTACAATCATTTTCACAGATGTGGTATGTTGTAATTGATATTAATAAAAATGATATCAATAATAGGCTAAAGAAATGAGAAATATTTTGTGTCGCTAGCATGGCTATGATTGATCTCTGCAAACATTGGAAGAAAATGTGGCCCCCAGTTGTCAAGTTGCATGAGTCATGGTCATGGGATTCTGGCCACATGCTAATGGGGCTAGCACTGATCATTAGTTGAAAACTAGTTGAGCAATTTTCTAGGAATCTGTACGAATAAAAAGAAGAAGAAGAAAAAAAAATTGATGCTTTGAGATACACCATCCTGCCGATATTTCGAATCCTCATCATCCATCCATCCCCAAAAGAAAGTAATACGTGGAATCCTCCTCTTCTTCAGGACTTTTCTTCCACTAGTGGTCCAATTCCTTACAAGTGGGAGAAATTGAGTTACCTAGGCTTGGACTCTTGATGGTCCAAGATTGTGGCTACTTTGAGAAATTGTTAGTAAGATTCAAAAGGTTGATGCAAAAGGAATTAAGCATATATATTTATCTGATTGTTGATCCATATTAAGCCCTTTTACTAGCTAGAGACCAGGGAATCTGGAATCTCTATCTTAATGGTGAGTGAAAAAAGTTCAGCACTAAGACTTGGCCGGCAGGTCCTACATTGGCCGCAAAGGCATAAAGATGGCTTTTAGATGGAATCTTTGGACAAAGGGGAAGAGAAATTCTAATGGGAGATTTTAGTTGTAGGAAGGAGGGGAAGAAACTTCAAAATATGTCATTAAGGGGAATATGCACAGGGTACCACTCTAGTGTTATAGGGTCTATTACCATTTGTATGAATGCGTATTTGGATATCTTTCTTTCACATATGATTCTAAGTGAAAGAGGTCCAAACCTATGGAAGGGTCTAAGTTGATAATACATTTGTGGCCTATATAGGTGTTGGATAAGATATGATGCACTCATAGGACACGAGTGATGCAAAATTTTGTATCAAAAAAATAAAATCACAAAAAATATTTAAATGAAAATATTAAAGCTACCATTAATTTTATATATAAAACTTAGGTAAAGTTCCTTAGATTAGTTATTAGGTTCTCCAATTGAATTCAAATATATGGTTGCATTAACAAATGAAACACAAACAATGTTATCTTTTCTAAGAATATTTAAAATTCAATGTAATTATATATTTGAATTCAATTAGAGAACCTAATGTACTTAACCTAAGAAACTGTATCTAAGTTTTATCCTAATTTTATTATAAAACGCTAACAAACTTATGTTGTTGATTTTAGGTCAACAACAGAATAATTAAAAAAATTAATTACTTTTTTTTGTGCTTAAAAATTCACACATGCATTTAATGGTTATATATAGTAAAATTTGTAATAGTTGTAGTAGCATAATCACCCATCATTACTTTCTGTGCCAAGATATTGTGGGGCATGTTGAAAGATCATGTTGGACCAATTATTGAAGAAATTAGCTTGTGTTTGGGCGAGGAAATTTCAAATTTTATTTCTCATAATAACTGACTCCAAATTTTGCATGCATTAAGCCACAATGTGATTCTAGTATTAGAAAATTCGTTGGAATAGACCAAGATATTGTGGGGCACGTATTCTCGTATCCTCACGCTGATCTTGTCAAGTCAGTCTCATAGAAGTGCACTGCCCAGTCAATTCTTTTGTCTTTTGTCTCCTTTGTGATTTGCCTGCGATATGGTAAGGTTTGTGTTCTTAAAAAAAAAAGACATTTTGTACAAAATGCATGGTCCATCTTGAGTCTTGATGTCTAATAACTAACCTAGCTTGGAACACAAATGGCTTTTTAAACCTTAATTGGAAAGTGCTTCATTTTAAATTGAATGAGCAGTGGAAAATTATTGTGTACACTAGAAATTTTTTACATTATCAAAACTTGGTTTCCTTATCAATTTATCATTGGGGGGTTAGTAACAGGAAATATGCCCAGTACATGCATGGTTTTAAATCAATTAGAAATTATGCATGCATTTTTTTGTGCCCTAAGGCTATAGATTTAAGTGAGCTTTTTTCAATACTTAAACATCAATTAAATAATATTTTGAAAGTCTTCCTAGAAGTGGAGGAAAAAAAAAATGTAATATTCACCTATATTTGTTTATTTAAAAAAATTATTACAATCCTACAATTTTTGAGATATTTTTTACAATTTTGAGAGATTTTTGTTTATGAAATAGAGGGTTTTTGAAACTTTTAAATATTTGTAACAAGTGGGAGGCTTAAGCCTAGGCCTTAAGCCGGCCCTGCCTATAATTGCATATATTTGGAACACGCAGGAGCCATAGGCCTAGGCTTTAGCCGGCCCTGCCTATATATGCAGCTGCTTATAATTGCATATATTCATCGAGTAGCATATAGAATATCACAATGAGTGAATGAGGTTCTTTTCTGGGAGGGGGGGTCAAGAAAAATTGTGTCAGTCCAAGACAAAATCTTCCTCAATTTCATGGTTATCCATTATCCTAGGTTGACAAAGAAAAAAATTAAACCTTACAAATGTCTCTGTTCAAAATGCAAATATCAATTCTACAGCACGAAATTTTGGGCAACTGGCCACTAGCCAATGAACAATGAACATCAAGCTCGTGTAACAGCTGTAGCTAAGCCTGCCGACCTACAATGCCAGTCATGTCAATGCTTCCCGTACTTATTCGAAGCGAAACCTGGGTTTTGGACAGTAGCTGTGTTCGATTTCGATGGATCTTATAGCAAGATTCTCTCTATGTCACAATTCATAAGCATTCGACACATTAGACTCTTGCAATATGTCCTCTTTCTTGATTCTTTTTACTTTACAAACCAGATGTTTGTCTCTTTGGTGTTTAATAAAAAAAAATGCTTTATTGAGGATACAAGCCGATAAGAAGCAAACTGTTTATGAACACGTTCATGTTGAACTTAGAAAATATTTATATTATTTTTTAATTATCAAATAAGTCAAACTCAACCCGAAATCAAATATAATAATGTGTTTGCAAATAAGATCATAAATATGAGACTCGATTTAAATATATGTGATATTATATGTGTTTGATATGAAATCATTTTTTTTCAAAAGTTTGTTGCAAACCTTGAATTAGAGTTATTAATCTAACTTCGAACTTCAAAATGGTGTACTTGGTCCGAATTATGCCTCAATTAAGAGGATTTTTTTCGTATGGCACCAAACAAAGTACGAAAAATGAAGTAGAATTGTAGATCGAATAACATAAATACATATATATTTTGCATTAAAGTTTTCAAGGTACAAGTACAATAAGAATAACTTACAAACACTAATGAACACACTTGAATACACTTGAAGAACACACTTGAACATACTTAAAACACACTTTAGATCACAATAAATCTCTTGCACATGAGTTGTGGAAGTTTAGTTGTAGAGAAAATCTTTGAAGAATAAACCTTCTTATTAATAGTCAAAAATGGTGATTATTTCCATCAAATAACTACCCATCAATAACTACTTTGGGTGGTTTATTTTTAGAAAAATAACTACTCCCAATAGTTTGGAGATCATGACACATGTCATCCATACCATGGAAATTATTGGTGGTTACATCCTACCATTAGCTTCCTGCATGAAAGTTGTAAATAATAACACATGTAAATGGAAATTACAAATAATTTTATTTCTATATAAATTACACATATAATATGGCTACCAATTTAATATATTATGGTAGTCAATATTATATATATAACACTATATAATAAAATTATTTTTATGTGTAAACACATGCCCCCTCGTCCATTTAGATGACGTTTAGGAATTTGAAATGGACAATAGACAATTTACTTCATATAGCAAAAATTGGTTGGTATTATCAAATTTTTGAATTTCATCAACCATTTTAACAAAATTTTAAGATTATGAGATCCATATATCCATAATGGGTGCTCAATTTCAAAGACAATAATAGAAACTTGGTTTGACATCCACCAATTTTCATATGCTTTGTCTTCAAACAAGAATATCGAATATAATGGCTTATTTATATCCATTGATTTTTTGGCATTTTCTTGCCATTCTCCAAAAATAAAATCATAGGACATTTGTTGCCCCACAAGTTTTAATTCTTGAGTTAAATCATTAGTGAATTTTTCATCACTCAACTTTTCACCTTTAGCAAATTGATCATTATTTTCCATAGAAAAATCATTTTTCTCAAGATTAACTTCACAAGGCATTTCATGCCCCCCTAGTATTAATTCTTAAGTTAGAATAGATTTTTCCTCAATCAATGTTTTATCTTTGGAAAATTGATCGGTATTTTCCTTGGATTCCACCTTTAGTGCAAAAAAATTTTGTAATTCTTGCCCAATAATGGATTTTTCTCCATTTCATTCAAGATTAGATTCATTAGACATTTCATGCCCATTAAATTCTAACACTTGATCATTAATGAATATGTCATATTGATCATTTTCTATTAGATAACCATGGCCATATTGTTGTAGGAAGATATCTTTTGGTGAATTTTCATAAAGATATTGATATGTCTCATGGTAATCTCTCCATAATTCAACATTTTTTTCACATAAATATTGAAGAATGTGAATTTGATACCATGGAGTACTAATTTGTAGAAGAAATTTGGCCACATTTTCTTCAATTAGTTCATAAATTTCACCAAGTAACAATCTTTCATCCTTATAATACTTTGTTGGCATGTAATGATTAATATCTCTCACTGTGGTCGCCAATTTGTTTGATATGAAATCAAACTTTTTCAAAGTTTTTTACAAACCTTGAATTAGAGTTGCTAATCTAACTTTGAACTTCAAAAGGATGTGCTTGGTCCAAATTATGCCTCTATTAAGAGGACTTTTTCATATGGCACCAAACAAAGTATGAAGGATGAAGTAGAATTGTAGATCGAATAACATAAATACATATATATTTTGCATTAAAGCTTTCAAGATACAAGTACAATAAGAACAACTTACAAATACTAATAAACACACTTGAATACACTTGAAGAACACACTTTAGATCACAATAGATCTCTTGCACATAAGTTGTGAAAGTTAAGTTGTAGAGAGAGTCTTTGAAGAATAAACCTTCTTATTAATAGTCAAAATTGTTGTTATTTCTATCAAATAACTACCCATCAATAATTACTTTGGGTGGTTTATTTTTAGGAAAATAACTACTCCCAATAGTTTGGAGATCATAACACATGTCATCCACATCATGGAAGTTATTGGTGGTTACATCCTACCATTAACTTCCTCCATGAAAGTTGTAAATAAAGACACATGTAAATGGAAGTTACAAATAATTTTATTTCTATATAAATTATACATATAATATGGCTACCAATTTAACATATTATGGTGGTTAATATTATATATATAACACTATGTAATAAAATTATTTTTATGTGTAAACAATATGTATACATTTATGAATGTATAAAAATATAATTATGTAGACTTAAGATCTAGATTATGTAAGTTTGTTATAAATTCAAATTATTATTTTAATTATTATAATATAAATTTTTTTGTCAATATTAGATATAATTTTTAACAACACAAGGAATGAATCTAATTTTTAGAGTTCATAAACGAAAAGATATAACTTAACTCAAATATATATCAACTATAATAATATTAATAACTAGCCTCTTCACACGCGCTACGCACGTGTTCAGAGGCTCTTCCTTTTTATAACAAAAAAAAAATTTATCATGTACTTAGATAATTTTCTTTTTTATCAATATATTTTTTTCATTCATCCTATTTTAGGGTTTATGCAATTATCCAGTATATGTTATTGATAGCAACATCTTGCACAAACAATGATGATATAATTAAAATGAAAGAAAAAAAAAATCATAATCTGTAATTGATTTTCAATAACCTATTTTTATCAATTTGTTTTTTACGCAAAAAAATTTAATAAAAATAAAATCATTAACAAACGCTTAATTAGTTGGAAGTTGTTCTTTATTTTTTTTTTTTCACATTTTACACTTAGCTAATTTATACAATAATTAAAGAATTCTATTTGAATTAGAACTCTACATTCTTAACCGGATTTATTTGATTCAATTTTTTTTTTTTTCATGGTAATCTTATCACACAATATGACTTTTATCATATAAATTTTAGATCATAATTTATCTTATTTGCTATTTTTTCACTTTTTTTTATCGTTTATTTTTTTTGCTTGTGTACTATTATTATTTTTTTTTTTGGTCGTGTACTTTTTTTTTTTCATGTGCTAATTTATGGTGTGCTAAATTTCTTTTTGGAAGTTGTTCTTTTTTTTTTTTTCACATTTTCACTTAGCTAATTTATACAATAATTAAAGAATTCTATTTGAATAAGGACTCTACTTTCTTAACCCGATTTATTTGATTCAATCTTCTTTCTTTACTTTCTTTCATGGTAATCTTATCACATACTTTTATCATATAAATTTTAAATCATAATTATCTTATTTGCTATTTTTTTCACTTAATGCTTTTTGTCCAATAACATAAATGTACTACACCTTCTATATAATGAGATTCCACAAAAGAAAAAGTAACCTTGCACGTGTATATGAAATCCGAATAAAATTATTTCTTGTATAAATTATTTGATTTTAAATAAAAAATCAGTTAATGGGATAACAAATTTAAATATTTTTATTGTTTGTAAAATTGTACACATGCTTTTTCTTTGATTCCATAAACTCATAGCAAAGCAGACAATAATTTTCTCTACCTCCTCGTTAAAGACAAAGAAAGAAGCTGTACCGCTTGCATCATATACAATTATCGAAAAGAAAAAAGAAAGTTCAAAATTAAAAATTAGAAGGCCAATGTAAATATTACACCTGTTGCAGAAAAACCCCTCTCTAGGTCAACCATGCCCTGATTTAGCTCATCTTTCTTTTCATTCTTTATTTATTATTTGTTTTCTTTCTTGGTAATACTAATACCCCTAGCTTTCCTTTTTATTTTTAGTTTGGTTTTGTGCACTATGCGAGGGATCTTAACCAAATTCTCCAATTCTCACCTTAAACTCATCACTAAAGCACACAACAATTTCACTACCTTTTGCATTAGAAATTCCAAATACCATTATCTAAAAGAAAAAAGAAAGTTCAAAATTATAAGTTAGAAGGCCAAATGCAAATATTTCACCTATCATTGCATCAAATTTCCCAATTCTCAAATTAAACTAAACCCTTCATCATCCTGTTTGGCACCCTTGACACCAATACCTAGATCCCAAAGCCTATCATTCTTTTTGCAAGTTTTGCAAGCCTCGATACTTTTCTCAAAGCTGGAACCACATCATCTAAAAATACATGATGCAATATAATATATTCATGTAATCTTACATAATTACATGTTAAATATCAAGAACATGTAAATGACTTCTCCAAATCAAATAAAAATTTTAGAATTGAGAAAATAACATGTTTGTGTCATTTATTGAAATAAACATCTAAAACCACTTGCCAGAAAAGTGAACACTTTTGCTTGCACAGGGCCAATATTCACATAAATTGCACACTTTTTTACAATTTAACTAATCCAAGATCAATTGAAAACCATAATGGGCCATTTATTCATCAACATAAACTTGCAAATCAATCACAACTTTCAGAACAGATTTACTACAGAGTAAAGGCATTTTCTTAACTCAAATTACAGCAAACTTTTATAAAGTTTAGCCACTGCTTAGCAAAAAAAGAAAAAGAAAAGTGTAACACTACTAAATTGTACATCTGCTGCTAGTGCTACATTCCTTAAGAAGAATACACTTATACACTGATGTAAAAATTTGGAGCCCATTAAAAAGGTCAAACCTTGTTGTAGTTTGGAGGGCTTCAAATGTGGATAGGCATCCCAAATTAGCTGCAAATAAGAACATAAGAATTCAGATTTCAGCCATTTGAATACCAATTATATGCATTAACTCACCCATGGTATCCAAAAGCATTGCTATTGCCTATTCTTATACAAAACAACACCGCAAAAAAATGAAAAGAATTATTCCCATATTAAGTTTTACAACCGGAGAAACCAAAAAAAAAAAAAGAGAGAGAGAGAGATACATGAAGTGCCTGGCCGTTGGTTGTCACCCTCCAATTTGATGCAAGCTATTTTCACTGCATGAAAACATTAAATTATAACAGTTCATAGAAAAAAAAATAATAATAATTGAGAAGCAGAAAATTTTAAAATTTAAATAAAATAACATAAAATCACCATGTATAGAAAAGGAGATGGAGATGAAATTAAGGAAAAAAAATGAAAAAGAAACCTGGAAACGTGGAACAAATGAAGCAAAGAAAGTCTGATAAGAGAGAATTCTTAAATAATAATAGATAAATAAAAAGGATAAGGATAAGAAGTTAAGAGCAGTTAAAAGTTTTAAAACTTCAAAACTTAAAAATTAAACGTGAAATAGTGGAGACATGGTTTGGATATATGGGAGAGTGGTTTAAGAGAGTTCTTGTTTTTTTTTTTTTTTTTACATATATATCTTTTGTGTGCTACTTTTTAATTGAATAGTAAATCTAAGAGTATTTTAGACCATTCTTTTCTTTAAATTGCATGTGATAAGATGAATATTAATAATTTTTAATTCAAGTGAGGGAAAAAAAATAATTAAATTAAATTAAACGTGATGATTTTATTTTTATACGTGATTTTTTTTTTTTAATTCAAATGAGGATAGTGGTGCTAATTTTTTGGTTCCTTTTAAAATGGACCCTAAATTTTAGGATTTTTAAAAATTAATGTTTTCCTTATTTGTCCCAATTATTTCAAGTTATCTAATGTTAATGTATGAGGGTATTTTACTCTGTGCACTAAAGTGGACATTTTTCTATATTTGGAAGCGACTATTATACCCTTTTTGCTAACACACATTATTATTTGAAGTCATTGATTAAATTAGAAATATAAGAAGATGTGAGGGGTATTTTTTACAGTACATTAAAGTGGACATGAGGGCACGAATCCTCTTAATAGTATTAGATTAGCATAGAGTTGAAAAAGGGTAAAAATAAATAAATAAATTAGTCATAGTTTTTATATGTTTATATTTATTAATGTATAAAAATATAATTATATAGACTTATTATGTAAGTTTGTTTAAAATTTCATAATTAAAATATTAAATTATTATTTACAATTTATTGATAATATAAATAATTCATTTTGCGGTAATATTAGATATATTTTTTAACAATACAAGGACGTGAATCTAATTTTTATGAGTTCATAAACGAAAAGAATTATAGTTACTTAATTAACTCAAATTATATAATTTTAACTATAATTTAGTTATTAATAATTAGCATAGAGTTGAAAAAGGGTAAAAAAAAAAATAAATAAATTAGTCCTAGTGCTTACTATATATGAAATAGGAATAAGTTAATCAAGTAACTCGTGAACAAGCTGAAATGCTTGTTCGACAAGAAAATTAACCAAGCTTGAACATGTAGTATAGTATGATGATGAGCTCAAAGTCAATCCGTATTCAAAATAAAATTAAATGAATAATCTTAAACTTTAAATACTTTGCTCATTTACAACTTTACAAATCGGTTCAAGTTTGAACCGCTACATATATAAGATTCCCAAGGAGTTAGGAAAGTAGCAGTTTTGTTTTTAACTTGGGTCCAAAATATCTAAGTTTTGGTCCGAAAAAGACTATTTAAAGGGTCTCACATGCCATATATCATAGTTATCTAAGATCATTCACAGTCAGATAGTTAAAATTTACTTTTAGCTAAAATAGATAATACTATTCACAAAAATCACAGAAAAAAAAAAAAAAAAAATGTAAAGTTTCTTACATTTATTAAATTATTATACATTATTCTTATTTTTCTCTCTCTCTCTCTCTCTCTCTCTCTCTCTCTCTCTCTCTCTCTCTTCTCTCTCTCTCTCTCTCTCTCTCTCTCTCTCTCTCTTCTCTCTGCTCTCTCTCTCTCTCTCTCTCTCTCTCTCTCTCTCTTTTTGCCACTCTTTTGGGCTTCTCTCTCACACATCATGATCAGTTGAGCTATTTGGGCACCGTTGGCCGAAGCAATTAGGTGTGGGTACCCAAATCGACGACACCACAACATGACCAAGGCAGCAGCATCAGTTGACTTATTCATTTCAAGTGTAATAAGTACTTATAGTTACTCATCCCTTTATTTTGCTTTACACATGTATAAGGTTTGAGGAAAATACAGTAATTAAGTACTATGTGGTAGCACTACAAAATGGTGCATTATCATCAAATGGTGGACGATAGGTTAATGAATGGATGGTTGATCATATTTTAGAGTGATTATTCAGTAATCTAGGACTACAAATAAATGCGTAGTCCCCCTCTCACATGAATGGTGAGTCCCACTAATTAAATTTATGGTAGGACCCACCATTCATGTGAAAGGGGAACTACGCATTTATTTGTAGTCCTAGACTATTGAATAATTTTCTCATATTTCATTAACAAGTTTATTTTAATTTTAACAATTGGTGGTAATGAATGGATGATGAGTGGTTATATGTAGCAG
Source organism: Fagus sylvatica (assembly GCA_907173295.1). NCBI lineage: Eukaryota > Viridiplantae > Streptophyta > Magnoliopsida > Fagales > Fagaceae > Fagus > Fagus sylvatica. The sequence continues at coordinate 13,503,539 of OU015763.1, forward strand.
GTTTTAACAACACATAAGTGAACTCATTCTCACCATATGTGAAGGTTAATTCTTTTGTAAACCTGAATTGATGTGAGGGTTATATTTAATTAAATTTGGTTTGTATTAATCCACTTGTTTAATCAATAAATTAATTTTTTGCTTAAGTTGTTTGGGATCTAAATAGAATTTCAAATTACAATGAGTATGGAATTTCAAAAGCCAATAAAGATTCACATACAATATTGATAATAGAATTCAAATTACAATACTAATAGAATTTCAAAAGTCAATAAAGACTCGCATACACTCACGTACTCAAGTTCCTATGATTCACCATGTTGTTGCCATATGTGCTCAACGAGGTCCGATTGGAATCAAGAATAAGCTTCTTGGTTTCTAATATGTTGATGTCCTCGAATGAACTCCATAAATTGACTTGTGTTCTCTCGTGGCACAGTATGAGGAATTTCAATTTCTTGTTCATAGTCGAAGAACCTTTTCGTTACAGCTTTGTCTTGCATGTTGACATACAATTGGGAATCGTTGTTGAAGCACTCCAAACGCACCCTCTAATCCTTCATTGCCCTCTCTTGGAATGTCATAAAGAATTTTATTTTATGTCCCCGTGGAGATGAGATTGTTTTGAATAATGTTGACCATTTCGGATATACCATCAGTTAGATAGTATCACATTGTGTAGTCATTACCATTGATTGAGTAATTAACTATAGGAGCATGCCCATGTACAAGCTCAATAAATATTGATGACTGGTCTAACACGTTAATATCATCATGACATCCAGGTAGCCAAAAAAAGGTGTGCCATATGCAAAGATCATATGATGCTACTGCTCTAAAATAATAGTTGATTCATGAGCATGAATAGTGTCTTGACCTTTCCATGTCGTTGGACAATTTTTCCATTTCCAATACATGCAATCAATACTCCCAAGCATCCCTAGAAATCCACGACTTTGACCATCCGCTAGCAATCTAGCAATGTCTTCGTTATTTGGCGACAAATTTTTTCAGACTTTCCATTGTGCTGCTTTCTCCAATCCTCATGTATTTATCCAAAAAATCAATCCGTTGTTACTATACGCAAGCTTCCTGGAGTACACATGTTGTCTTTTGAAGGGGTTTATCGTTGTCTTTTGAAGGGGAAGATAAACCAAGCCTTTGGACACTATCTCTTTTTTTAATGAATTAATCATCATAACCTTCTACCGCAAATTGAATACAGAGAAAAAGTGAACTCCTCATTTGAAACCTCATCCAAAATAAATTGGGATGATATATTGATGATTCTGCAAAGTAATTGAGAAAAAATAGTTAGTTAAAGTAGAAAAATAATTTTTTAAAGAGGTAAAGTAGATAATAGGAGGGGAATGCCCTAACTTCAATAAGTAATTCGTATGATGGCCTAGATGAAATGTACTGGGGAGATCAAATTTCAGGTTGTCCCAAAATGGAAGAGACGAAAGAGTTTTGACATAAATTGAAGTAAACCTTAAAATGAATATATTCTTGACCATCAAAATAGCAATGCCGAAACCACTACAGAATTAACCTTGCTAGTTCTTCCTACAAATGCGGCACACACACAACTACACAGGTATGTGCAGATAGAAAATGTGAATTGGGTTAGGCTAGCCCAAGACCTACTTGTTGGATCAGCAATTATGTGATGGCCTGTGCTGAGTTAATAATTCACGCTTGAAATAGAGCCAACCGTAGCCCATTATTGGTGCGGCCTGAAATTATTCTGCCAATTTTTACAAGCCTTATTATGCATTCCTTGCTATGGGCTGAGATTTTTTTTTGCTAAAACCAAACAAATTCATTAAACAGAAAGAGCCAACACGTCCCACACAGTTGTGGGTAGCATCATTTGCTCCCCTCCTAGTCCAACAAAAACAACAAGACAAGAAAGATCGACTTAGCTCAATAATATTAGTAATGAGGCTTGAGATAGTCCAAGGTGCTGGGGAGTTGTCCGCAATGGCATCAAAGCACACTTTTGCATCGCCCTCTATTACTATATTCATGAAGGATTCAAAGGCATAAAGTTGCAAGGCCCAAAGGACAGTAGAGGTCTCAGCCTAAAAGGGATCACAATAATTACTTTGTTTGGCCCAAGCTTTTAGAACTTCACCATTATCATTTTGGGCAATGACTCCTTAAAATTGCAGCGTCAACATTCAGCTTAACAACATTAAGAGGCGGTGTCGACCATCTTGTGATGTCCATATGGATATGTTGAGGAGGAAGTTTTTGGCTTAAAAGGAACTCTTAAGCTCTACCTTCAATACCTCTGATGGTGGATATTAGATTGATCTCTCCACCATTGTGTGTGTGGATATTAGATTGATCTCTCCACCATTGTGTGTGATCTGATTCCTCAAATTCCAAATGGCTTCAAAGTTAATAATCATCTGCAATGACAGTTGCTCTCTACTCTCCTTTGGAAGCTTCCATGGGGTCAATGACAATTTTAACAATTTCATCATTTCGGTTCACATTAATTTCGTCAGTTCACAAACTCCATTTTCGTCCATACCAAATTGCTCTTGCTACATTACATTTGAAGAATATGTGGGAGCAAAGTCTCAACCTCTTCATTGCACAAATTATACAAGGTGTCCATGCTTCCCACTCTCTCGGTAAGCAAATCTTTGGTCGTAGAACATTTGCTCCAATCCTCCATAAGAACATCTTGCTTCTTTCGTGTGCTTTGAGCTTCCAAATCTTAGACCATTCCACTGCATTCTGGTTGGTGTTTGGGAGGGCTTTGGCAAGGATTGTAAAGCTGACTTGACAAGAGAATAATCCATTCTTCTCCAACCACCACACCAGTTTATCATCCCTCGGTCTCAAAGGAATTGTGATTTTGTTGATGGCTTCATTAGTGGCAGAATCAAATCAAATAACTGCTCTAATAGTTCTTGCTTCCAACAGTGGGAGTTGGGCTTGAAACCATTATAGGAAATTGTTTGTCATTGTTGCTATAGGCTGAGGTTGGTGCTAAGGCAAAATGGCATTGTAATCTAGATCTAGCCTTGAGTAAAACTCATTCAATTAAAAACATTTTTCCTTTTAACGAAACTCTTTCCAGATTCTTATTCTCTCTTTTTTAACAGAGAAAAAAAAAAATTATATATATATATATATATATATATAAAGGATATAAAAACTCTGAAACAAAGTAATCCCTAAAATCCCCTGGTATTGTGTGTTTTAAGGCCGTAAATGAACTTAACTTCAAGCTTGGTTCAAAAAAACACATGTTTATAAATAAATAAGATGAATTACCGTTTTACGTTTAAAACAAAATCTTTGATCCCAGAGACGAAATGGATTTTTTATAATGTTTGATGCTGCCTTTTAATAATACAAAGTTCAAAAGTAACTTTCTTTAAGTTGATAAAACAAAATCATTTTAATTAGTTAAATTATTAAAAACAAAGGCTAATTAGTAAAGTAAAAGAACCCTAGAGAATATTCCAGAAGCAGCAGCCCCAATTGCGACGACACTACTAGCAGATGCGACAACTAGTCAAGAAAGTTATCTATGATTCTTAATGAACCAATAGCTATTCTCACCTACCGGCCCAATATACTTGGATAAGTTCAAGACGTCACTGTGCAAACCTACCTAACAGTCAACACTATAATTTAGGCCCACCACCCACAGATTCTTCGCAATTATCCCAATAAGCTCAAACCCTAAATCCTTTTTTTGGGATTGTGGACATATTTTAGGGATCCATATGTAAATTGCTTCTTGTTATGTCAGATCTCAGGGATATCAATACAAAAAATTAAAGAGATAAAAAAGACGGCACAGAAATTGCGAAAGAAGGATATATACTTCATTCATTAAACTAATTTTTTTGGGTAACACAAGGACAATAGGACAAGTAACCATCGGTCAAAACTGAACCATCGGTCAAAAAAGCGAGAACCAGAACGAACGAGAACCATAACGAAAGCCATAACATAACCAGGACCAGCACCATTAACCAGACAACAAACCCTAAAATAAACCACTCAAATCATGGAACAAACCATAGCAGACAAATCCTTAACCCTAATTCCTCCAGCTACCACCGTCACCGCCACCGCCAGCACCACTCCTTGAGTACCTTGAACCACCGTCTCCGTATCCACGTTCACGGCCACCACCGTAGCCACCACCGCCGCCACTTCCATAACCGCCACCACCACTGCCATAACCACCGCCGCCTCCACGGCTGTAACCACCACCTCCGCCTTCACGGCGTCCACCACCACCACCATAACCGCCTCCACCACGGCTGTAACCACCTCCACCGCCACCGCCTCCGCCGTTTCCGCGGGACTGAGCCTCGTTGACGGTGATATTACGGCCGTCAAGGCTGTGACCGTTCATTCCCTCGATGGCGTCCCTCATCGACTTCTCGTTGCTGAAGGTAACAAATCCGAAGCCTCTTGACCTTCCAGTCTCACGGTCGTTGATGATCTGAAAAACACAAACGAAAAAAAACAAAGAAAAAACAACGAGATCTAATCAGATCCAGATCTAAACAGTTTAAATCAAGCAAAAAAACTACAAAAACCGATCGATCTTCGCTTGTTTTGAAACAAAAGCTGAAGATGAACGTACCGATTTGTGTGAGTAATAAAAGAATCAGTTTATAGTAACACAGAGAGAATCAAGTAACACAAACAGAGCAGATCAGATCAGATTTTTTATGGATCGACGACAAAGCCGGATCCGGTCAGATCCGGAATCTCTGCGCGACGAACCAACGGACCTTCGATTCAAGGATCTCGCCATAGGGAGAGAAGGCACGCTCCAAAGCCTGGTCATCGGTGGCCCATGCGAGCCCACCGACGAAGCATCTGAATTCAACCTCTGCGGAAGCCATTGATTGCTGAAAGAGAATATGAGAAACAAAACCCTAAAAATAGGGTTAGAGAAGGAAATATGAGAAAAGAATTGGAAGCACGAGAATTCAAGTCACCCTAACCCTTGGTTATATAGATCTCGTCGAGGGGTTAACTAGGGTTAGTTTAGCCCATGTGCGCACTGCGCCTCGTGCAGTGTAATTTTGCTAACTCGGGTTAATGAATTAGCGGTGATTGTGCTGGCGTGTTTGGTTACGGGTACAACTCTGTCTCTCTAGGTAATTACCAAATCTGTACCATCAAATCAACGGCCCTTATTTAGCCAATGATGATAGCTGATAATAACCCTATTTTTTAAGTCTCCTTTGAAAGGAAGGTGACGATAAAAACCCGCTTAACGCGTGGGAATGAGAGATTTGTGTATATCTCATTGAATGTAATGGTTATTTAAAGAACTTGTTGACAATTAGGCAACGTCTCTTAGGGGATGCCTAAATTTCAATTTTCTCAAATTATTTGATTGAGTCAATTTTGTTTTTCTAATAATTTGATCGGGTCAATTAATGATGTCATTTAACGGAATTTAATAATCAAGTAATAGAAGAACTTTTAGGATTACATTAACAACAACTTCAACAATAAAAACAAAAAACAAATCTGGTTGATTAAATTTATGAGAAAAAATTATATCTCATATTGCTTAGGTAGACATTACTTTTGATATAAAGTTTAATTATAAACCAGTTTGTAACCTAAAGCTATAAACAAAATATTATTTAAACAAATCACATGACTCAGTAAATAGGTTATATTATTAAAAATACACCTAGATGACTCATTAACTGTGTCCTTACTTTTGTTCCCTTGTTTTCACTTTTTATAATAGATGAAAATATGTAATGTTGTTCGCTTTTTTTTTTTTAATGTCTAAAAAAAACTATATTAATTTTCTCATTTTGGAAATGAGTATTTCTTCAATCAAAATGCAATCTTCTCAAAATGGAAATGATTTGTAATGTTAAATAAGTCTTACATTCTCTAAACAAAGACTTCTTTTATACCAAACGGTTTTGGTTATAATATTTCTATGAGATCTTCAACCTAAAAAACAGGAAGATATTTCTACGAGGAGAAACAATATGGCAAAATATTTCTCAAAGTAATGTGTGTTTATAAAAATAAAAACATATCCAATTTTCTTTTTTCTAATGAACTAATTATGTTAAATGATTAATTTAATAAGCCATCATGCATGATTTCAGCAATAGTTTGGATGATTGAAAATAAATAATAAATATAAAACATTTTACGTCTGAGTTGACTACTTGGTGACAAAAAATAACAACTTTAGGAATTAGAGGTAGAACAGCTAAGATAAATACAATTATTTATCCCAAAAAAAAAAAAAAAAAACTAAATAACAATTACAACTTAAAATAGTATTTAAATAATGGGTCTTGTTAACGAGTGTTTTTAAGATAATGGTTAAAAAAACATTTAATATTTCTATTTTATAGGAAATAGTAAAATTTTAATATTAAAATAATACAAAAATAATTTTTAAAATATTTTAATCTTTTTATTTATTATTTTAATATTAAAAATTCATAATTTTCTGTAAAATATAAACATTTAATATTTTTTAATCAATACCCTAAAATTACTTGTTAACAAAATCCTTAAATAATTTCCACGTATTTGCATTACCCAGGCTAGGGCAGAATAAGGTTGTAAATGTAACCAAACATGGTGTGAGAGAGTCAAAAGCAAGGCAGTCTAGTTAACCCAAAATTGAGACCCACCAAAAGGAAAAGGGTTAAGAAGGGGTCCACCATTGTCACGTGATACTGCAAATTGCAATGGCGCGAATTGATATTTTAGGTCAGATATTTACTACCTCGAAAATATCTCAGATGGTTAAATACATATTTGCCCTTCACTTCTTACGGGATTTCCAACTTTCCAAGCTACAATAATTGTCGTTATTTATTATATTATCATTATTATAAGGATATAGTTTTGCGACAAATCAATTTGTTATAGACAATTTAATACACCGATTATATATGATAATTAATAAGATTATTTACATATATTTTAGTTACATGACCTCTTAATAAATCACGTAATTTTTTTAAATAATATATATAAATGATCTTATAAACTATCACATAATTAGTTTTTAGCCAAATCGACTACAAACTAGTTTTTAATCAAACATTCTTCTTATTATAATCAGAACGTCTAAATCTAATGCACCTAACCTATAATGATATCTTTGTGCCTTGCTTCCTAACCTTTGGCGTGGGGGATGGGAACAAAAATAATTTGAAATTATATTTGGGATAAGAATGACCCGGACGTGACGATATGCTTGGAAACTCTAGTGTAGGTCAGCCCAATAGATATTAGAAGACCAATTTGTTTTTGGTACAAATAAAAATTAGATCTTAGGTGTGTTATTACTTATTAGATAACAAAAGATATTACAATTTGAGCTAATTATAATATATTTCCTAGTATAGGCAAGGTTCAATCTTAGGGTTTTACTTTATTACGAGAAGAAATTTTATGAGTTATATCAATTGAGTACACAGTAAAATCAAATCAGACTTAATTTGTGCAGTTAAAGCTCTTGACTTAACTTTGTGGTATCTCTACCCCCTCTGTTTTGGGGTGAACTCAAGGTCAAAGCTCTCTTAGAACCAAGTCCCTTATCTTATTGGATGTTGTTTTTTAGGTGAAGCAAGTTAATTTAAAGTCTTTTCAAAAGCAACCTTGTTCGAGCAAGAGTCTCGATTAATTTATAAATTACAACCTCTAACTTTGCTAATAGAATTAATTGTTGTTAACTACCCCAAAAACCTACGTAGTTTTGGTAATTTTTTTTGTGTTTCTAAAAAACCACGAAGCCAATAGAAGTATTGCTAAGAAAAAAATATATATATAAAATAAAATTCAAAAAAAAAAAAAATCAAAATTAATTTGATTTTATTTTCAAATTTTGAGGGAAGAAAAATAGAAAAAAAAAGTAATACAAAGAGAGAAGAATTGAAATTTTCAAAAGTATCCTATAAAAAAAAAAAAAAAAAAAAAAAATTATTCCCATTTTTTGTGGAGTCCAATTTTCATGGTTTGAATTTTTTTTCTTTGATCTTGGAATTTAATTGGAGATAGATTGACGAATATTGGGAATAAGTTTGGATTTAGGGGGAAACCGGAAACTAAACTTGTTCCACACTTTCCGATTTGAATACAAAATTCCAATACACATATCCAATCTCTAAAATTTCACAAAAACATCAAACTTCATTTTCAAAACCACTTCGTCATACTTTTTATATATATATAAAATATAGAAAACACATCGCCATACTTGGTAGCTGACAAAACCGTGTTTTTATATTTAAAATAATAATAATAATAATAATAATAAATTTATAAAATAATAAAAAAAGAACAAGATACAAGAAAAGAAATCGAAAAAGAAAAGATAAAAAAATAATAATAATAATAATTGAGAGTTTCTTGGCTGTTGAGAACTGTAGCATCTCCATACTTAGTAGGATGATTAATTAATTATTAAATATTTTTTATATATATTATTATGCATATATTTTTAAGCATATGTTGATATCAACCTACCAACCTGCAGAAAACCCATAAATTAGCTCAATAAAACTTCTTACATTTTGTTAACCATCAATTTTGATCCAATATCTAAAGTTTCAACATTTGGATAGCAGATTGGGCAATAATAACTCCAAATGTTGAACATATTTTCTCTTAAAATATGCATAATTATGGATGGTTTCCCCATAAATTACTTGTACTTTGAAAACTGCATATTGAATTTTATAAACTAGTTAATTACTTAAACCATTATTATATTTATTATCACAACTAAATATAATAAAAAATAGTATAATTGGTAGTATATTTTTTTTTATTTTTTAATTGCTAGGAATAATTGATAGTAGATTAGTAGTTAATATAAAAACACATTATATTATAATATATTGTACTCATAAATAATTAAATACTTAGACTTTATATACAAACAAAACACCTAGTGTATACTATATACTACATATACAATTAAATTAATAAGAATAAAGTTTAAAAAAAATAAAATAAAATAAAACCTTGAAAATCACTATTCAATGAACAATAGTTTAAGAGAGAGAATACTGCTGGCGGTTGGCTGCTATGGCGCTGACCACTAATCTTGAAGGGAAGAAGCTAATGCGGTGGAGGCCGGTTGTTGTTGCCTTGATGAAGCGGGAGGACTAGGCAATGCTTGTGAGTGTGATTTGAGATGAATGCGGCGAGGGCAAATTGAAGGCGAGTATGCGACAGTGCGAGACTGCGAGGGCCTCCTCAGTTGATGTTGTCAACTTAAGGAGTGACACACTCTCTCTCTCTCTCTCTCTCTCTCTCTCTCTCTCTCTCTCTCTCAACAAAAAGGAATCGTTTTTTTTTTTTAATAGAAGGAACAAATTTGATTAGTCTTTTTTTTTGGTGTTTGAATGGCTAAAAAATTGGCCAATAGTAATTTTGCTGCTGTGGATAATTTTTGTTGTGGTTGTTGTTATTTGAGCTAATTTTAATTGTTGTTATATTTGGGCTCATTTTTTGGCCAAATTTGCTAAAAAAATGTTTTTTTATATGTTTTTGGACCAAACATAACTCTTCTGATGTTTATTTGAAAAATGAACTGATTCAAAATCGTCTTTCTTAAAAACGATTTTTCCCGTGAAAGTTGTCTTTGAGAAAGACGATTTCTGATTGCTTTTTTAAGAAAGTATTCTTTCATGTGTTTTTTCAAATTTAAGAAAAATTTGTACAAAAGTCGTCTTTTGTAAAGACAACTTTCACGTGTGATTTCAAAAAAAAATATATATAAAAGTGTCTTTACAAAAGACGACTTTCAGGTGTTTTTTCAAATTTCAGAAAATTTTAAATGAAAGTCGTCTTTTGTGTGATTTCAAAAAAAAAAATTATATAAAAGTCATCTTTACAAAAATGACTTTAAGGTGTTTTTTCAAATTTCAAAAAATTTTAAACAAATTATAAATAAATAAAGAATCAAAAGTTGTTTTTCACAAAGACGATTTTCATGTGAAAAATCGTTTTTGAAAAAGACAATTTAAATCAGTCCATTTTTCAAATAAATATCAGAAGAGTCATGTTTGACCCAAAAACATTAAAAAAAGAAGCATTTTTTAGCAAAATTGGCCCTCATTTTTGTTGTTATTGAGAGAAGCCCGAATAATTTTGAGAGGAACAACAAACAAGGTAGTTTTTTTTTTTTTTTTTTTTCAAAATCTCAGGTTTATTTGATTCTGATATCCTTAATAACTTTAAAGAGAAAGTTAGAAAGCCAGGGGAGTCATGGCTTTGCCCCTGAGCATGGCTATGTAAGATTAGGCCCTTCTCTTTGTTTATATTTTGTTTCATGTGCTGGATTAGATCACCTTACTAGCAATCAAGGTTTAATCTTGATTAGAATGATAAGTTGAACTACTCAGAACGAACCTGGCGAGAGGAAGGCCACAACTAAATTTTTCCCTTTTCAACAGTTTGATGATCATATATTGTATTCTAAAATTGTATCTTATTAGATTAAAAAAGTAAAAAATAAAAATGATTTAGAGATGACGCATAAACAACGAAGTAAAGCAATGCTAGATGTGATCACTTTAATTGATTAGTTAGAACTTAGAATAGTGAAAATATAATTAGCACACAGCTGGTGGTGGAACCAGCATATGCCATGTGTTCATTCGAGTTGCAATGATGAATCCAATGGATTATATGAGAATAGTCAAAATACTGAGGCAAAGTAGTAGAGAATCTGGGAATGTAGGAAAGCAATGAAAAAGAAAGTTGGAGGGATTCCCGCAGTAAGGCCAAAAAGAAGGTACTAAAGTTTATTTGCAAGACCAACATTATAGTCCAAAGAATACTTTATAAATTAATCTCGAGCATTTCAACCCAAAAGTGGAATTATTGCATAGAGAACAAATTAAGATTATATACGCAAAACCATTGAAATGGAACGACTATTGCGTATATTCTCAATCCCAAGCTCCCTAAAAGCAGCAGTCCCATCAACCCCAGAGAGAGAACAATCCTAATTACTACTATCATCTAACTAATTAGTATTTTGTCTCAACTTTTTCCTATTGCCATGGCTGTTATTTCTGTGTTTGCAATTGTCCAAGACCTTTATTATAAACTTTATTTGCATGAATACCAAAAAAAAAAAAATCATAACTTTGTTTTGGGTAACTTGAGTAATCCAAAATCATTAATGAAGAAGGAAATACATAACTCACTGAAACAGAGAGAACAAGATTACTCAAAACACAAAATGGGCTGAACAAATATCAGCAAAAGTAGGTAAATTGCGGGGAACCAGAGCACTAGAATAGAAATTCTGGGCACCCGTAGCCTAACAACTATATGAGCTTCTTATGGTATGAAGTCATATTTTATCCTTTAACTTATGACAACCATCACAACCTAATTCTAAAGATCAAACTGATCGTACTCAAACTTGATATTTTGACTCAAGAGAGACACGAACTCAAATGACACTTGTAAGACTTGAAATAAGAAACATGACTGAAAAACTCAAACCAGCTATCATTTACCACGGTCATGGCCACCACTGCCACTTTTGTTGATCTTCTTACAATGGCTGTTGTTGTAATCAGTCAGCTATTGCAATGTTTTACAAAAAAGTTACTACAGGTGCTGCACTTAAAGGTTTTTGATGGTCGGAAAGAACAAAAAATGTGTTAGCTAGTTTGGGACTGAAAACAAACATAAATTAAAACAAACATAATTTCATTCTTACTGGGCACTCTCGACAAGTTAACAAGGTAGAGATAGCGAGTAAGTGTATTATCAAGTGTGCAAAAACAATTCAATGGCAAGTTGAACAAAAAGGAGAATAGTGACACCATCATGCTGGAAATCATTAATAACAGTCCCACAAGTTGAAAGCATTTAAGGCCTGGCATTGTTCATGTAAATGGCATTATGCCATACTCCTCCAGCAAGCTGACCTCACTAGACTTTAAATGGAGTCTGCTACTATAATACTAACATCCTCTTTTGCTAACCACACAGGTTCCATTTTCTCTCCTCATTTTCCCCTCACATCTCACAAAGCCGCTTGTAAAGCTCTCAAATGTCAATCAACCTTAGTAGCCATATCCTGATGCAAAGAAAATGTGCACGCACACACACACACACACACAAAGGCATTTAGTCAATACCTACTTTTGAACAAAAGAAGCAAAGGAACATTTGCAAGAGTTACAATTTTTAGCAACTACAGACCTGAGTTGTCCATGGGGTTGCCAGCAGGCACTGATTCAGGCTCCTTGATTTCAACAACTACACAATCTGACATCAAGAATGTTTTTGCTACCGAGGATGCATGCTCAAGGCAACATCTAACCACCTGAAATTCGAGAATGCAGTTTATGAGTTAAAGTAAATGGCTTAAGTGTTACCAGGCTTTAATAAATTAAGAAGTAATAGTTCACTTGATCAACATGCATCTTTGAACCCAGTAAACCCACATGCTAACCAAACCAAAAGAACTTAAGCTAAACCAATCATATATTTAAACAGATAAAGAGTCATATCAATACTTGAACCATCTATGTAGTAGTAAACACTCAACTACCAACAATTTTTATTTTTTTTTTTTTTTGATAAATAAGAATTTCATTGAAAAAGGAAAAGATCCATACAAGTACACAGGTAGTGAACCTGAAGGGAAAAACAACAAAAACAGCAGAAAAACAACAAAACAACAAAAACTAATGACTAGCTGAACACATATCAAGCATGTCAGACAAAGAACATGACCCATCTAAGTGAGATGCCTTTGACCAGTTGAGGAGGGTGTGAAGGAAGTAGAATTTAAGAGCTGGGATAGTTTTTTCCCTCTCATTAAATGTTCTGTCATTTCGTTCCTGCCAAAGACACCACATGAGGCAGTGCGGAACCATTTTCCAGATCTTGCCAGCCTCCGAATTGCCACGAATCCCTTTCCAACAGCTGAGAAGGTCCACCACATCACGAGTCATAACCCAGTTCTTACCAAAAATGACCAGCACCATAGACCACAACTCCCAGGCTACAGGGCAATGCACAAGCAAGTGATTAACCGACTCACCACTCGATTTACACATGCAGCACCAATCCAAAATGGTCACCCTTCTTTTTCTGAGATTCTCCGTAGTGAGAATTTTTCCCAAAGCAGCTGTCCAAACAAAAAAAGCCCCCGACATCTACCAACAATTTTTAGTTTAACCATAAGGAATAACTGAATCCTTATTTCTATTTCTATTGTTAACAATAAAAATAGAAGAGATGAAGGGAAAATATAGATCCCATTCTCTTCAATGAGATTGCGCATTAGTGCATGAACATGATTTTAGAAGAGAAAACCAGGCCTCCAAAACCCTGACACAAGGTAGTTCTACCAGCACATCATATGATTGCACTCACAACACATTCGTACAATACTGGCATGTATTTTCATCATGAATTGCTTAAGATTCCAACTACCATGCCTTCCAAAAAAAGAACAGGAAAAGCAGGTAAAACCATCTTATGCTTCTCTTGTAAAGTTCAATGTGGTTACCCACCTTAGTTGGATCAATAATTCCGGCAGCCATCAAATCTTCGTATTTTCCAGTGGCAGCATTATATCCATATTTAGGATTGTCACTGGAAAGCACCTAAAGAAAAAAAAAATCTACCATCAGTACAATACAACATAAAAAAAGGCTCAGGAAAGAAAAAAATGACAAGAATGGTAAGAATACCTTTTCACTAACCACACTTCCATTAACACCAGCATTCTTAGCAATCAATTTCAAAGGGTAACTCAAAGCTCTTTTAACAATATCTGCTCCAACCTGCAATTAATCCAAACAGCATGAGGCAAAAGTGCTATCTAAACAGCTCAAAAGAAGAACATGCTGCATCATTTTAAATTTAACAAGATCTATGAATTGACAAGAATTCAAACCAGTTTAAGAATTAAGACTTCTATTGCCTAGATGTCACTTCCACAATTTTACCAATGCCAAGACATGAACCCTCAGTAAATAGCTTACCTTTTCTTCATCATTGTCAAGGCTGTCCCTGATGGCATCCACCTTTGATGCAAGTCTAAGCAAGGTGCAACCACCGCCGACTACAATACCTTCCTCAACAGCAGCCTGAAAATCATCAAAATTGTAAACTGATAAGGACTTACCTTGTAACATAATAGCCGTTTGTACTGGTGTACTTTATAATTGTAACAAATATTACCTTTGTTGCATTAAGAGCATCTTCAACTCTCAGTTTCTTTTCTTTGAGCTCTGTCTCAGTTTGTGCACCAACCTTGTGTTCAGAAGGAAGTTGATAAAATTCAGATTCACTCAACCCAAACAAAAAAATAATAATAATCACAGATCATAATTACTACCAGCTATTGGTAACTTACTTGGATCACAGCAACTCCACCTGACAATTTCGCAATCCTTTCATTCAGTTTTTCCCTCTCGTATTCTTGCTCTGCAGCCTGAATGAGAATATCAATTTAATCGGCCTAAAAACAATCAAAATGAACCCCACACACAATGCTTTTATGTGAGAGAGTTAAAGAGAGAGAAGATGGGATATACCTCAATAAGATTTTTAATCTGTTGAACTCTCTTGTTTACTGCTTCCTGTGTGCTTCCATCACCAACAATTGTTGTGGTATCCTTGGTAAGCACCACCTTAGAAGCATGGCCAAGTACCTCCTTGTCAGCTTTGTCTAAGGTAAGCCCCACCTCTTCCCTGATTACAGTTCCTGCAAGCCAGATGAAGAACTCTCAACATGTGACAACAATAATGCAGAAGAATGCAAGAAACACTTGACAGTTAATACAGCATGACCAGGAAAGTGGAGAACCAGAGAAAGGTTAACCCAAAATAGAACATGATGTGAACAGACCTCCAGTGAGAATAGCAATGTCATCAAGGTACTGGCTCTTGCGCTCTCCAAAACCAGGAGCTTTCAGTGCAGCAATCTTCAGAGACCCTCTAAGCTTGTTCACAACCAAAGTTGCTAGAGCTTCTTGTTCAATGTCTTCTGCAATTATCAAAATTGGGTATCCACCTCTGATAGCATCCTCTAGAACGTTAATAAGATCCCTTGCGTTTGTTATTTTCTTATCAACAAGAAGCAACTGCATTTGAAAAACACACAAACACACACATCAGTTAGCGAAGCCAACAGAAATTACTGCTACTGTAAATATTTGCAGAAGGGGAAAAAAAGGCAAAAATAAAAACAAAACAGGTCAGCTCTGAAAGAATGCACACCTTGCAATTATCAAATTCAACAGCCATTTTCTCACTATCAGTGACAAAGTAAGGTGAGATGTAACCACGATCAAATTGCATTCCTTCGACAACATAGAGGCTGTTCTCTGCACTTTTTCCCTCTTCTAGGGTCACCACACCCTTACGACCCACCTTACTCATGGCTTCAGCTATCATATTTCCTACTTCATAGTTGTTTCCGGCACTAACTGCTGCTACATCAGCCAGCTCGCTGTCTTCAACCTGCAGTCCAATGTCATTGTTATTAAGTGAAACTATTAGAAACTGATTAAACCAAGAAAAAAGAAAATTATGGTGGGACACAATCTTGATGCTTGAAACCTGAAAACTCAATTAGACAAAACATTACCTCCTTTGAGATTAACTTAAGCTCAGACACAAGAGCTTTCGTGGTCTTCTCAATACCTCGAGTAATTAAAACAGGGTTTGCACCAGCTGCTACCACCTGGAATTTTTAAGTTATTTTATGAGATCGGGGGAGATCATCACTGATTAAAAAAGTTAAAAAAAAAATAGTCTTTGTCTTTCTACTATGTTCCTAAATGAAGAGAGAAAAGCAGAATGTAGGGCACAAAGATAATATGGCTTTCTGTTCATTGTTGTCTGTTTTATGAAGTGCACTACACAGGATTTTCATATTTTCTAACAACATAGTGCCATAAATCAAAAAACAAACCTTGACACCCTCAGCAATAAGACCTTGTGCAAGAACAACAGATGTTGTTGTTCCATCACCAGCCAAATCATTAGTCTTGGCAGCCGCTTGTCTCACCAACTTAGCACCAATGTTCTCAACTGGGTCCTCCAACTCAACCTTAGAGGGAGAAGATCGAAATTCATCAATATCTCACACAAGATGGTATTGGCTTCATAATATATTGAGCAAAAAAAGTAGATACAAGGGGGAAATTGAAATTTATTCATCAGAATTCAAGTTCAAATGATCCTCAAGAATAATGGAAATCTAACACCTGAACATTTCAACTAATGAAGACCACAGCTTTTTTGAAGTTCAATAAACAACCTTGGCACTATAAAACAATGAATGGAAACCAACCTCTTTTGCAACGGTAACACCATCGTTAACAATTTTTGGGGAGCCATACTTGCTTTCAAGAACAACATTCCTGCCCTTTGGACCAAGAGTAACCCCAACTAAATCCGCAAGCTTGTTCACACCAGTCTAAAACAAAACGAGAATAAGATTGTAGAAACTAATAACCAAAATCAAAAACTCCATCTCAGCTTCTTAATTAATAAAAGACTCACTTGCAGCTTCTTAATAGCTGAGCCGTCCTTGTTGAAATGCAATTCCTTTGCCATGGCACAAATTTTGGGAGAGCGATTTCTCCGCATCACATTCTGCCTCGTAGCAAATGAGAATGAAGAAATGGAGGCAGAAGATGACAACTTGTCTGAAGAAGAAGCAAACTTCTTGTCCATAACACGGCAGCTAGGAGCAGCCAATGAACCAAGTGAAGACATGGCTGTGAAACTTGATGCCATCTATTTCTCCTCAAAAGCTGAAAACAATGCAACAATCAATAAACCCAAAAGCATAAACACAAAACACACACCTTTACATTTCAACCACAAAACCCATATACTTTTTCCAAAGATTTTGCACCAAAAAGACAAAACCCAAAAAAAACAAACATGTTTGCATTTCAACAACAAAGCAAACCCCAAGAAGAACAAGAAGATGGGTATTAAAGGGTAATGAGAAAGATGCTCACTTTTGGGAACGGCGGTGAGAATGAGCTTCAAGGGTTTAGTGGGGTTTTTGGATAAGAAACAATGGGACTGCGTAGTTAGGTTTGTTTTATCTATCTCTGTATTTCTCAATTTCACTCTCTCACTTTGACAATGATGATATAAGAAAAGGGCAAACGATATCTTGAAGCTTCAAATGAATCTGGGCCGTCAGATCTAACAAACCGGAGTTTTAGAAAGAAAAAAATAAATATGAGGAAAAACCATGAACCGGGTTGGTTAAACCGGTCCGTGTTGATATTGTTGGGAATATCCTACTTCTTTCAAAATCTTTACATTAGTTTATTTTATTGTTTAAATTTTATTTCTTAGATCTAATAATATACATAATTTCATATTATTTAAAATTTTAATTAACGTGGCAGTGTGTATGTAGAGGATCCTTTTCCCATACCTAAACTTGAGTGGCTTATGTATTTGCTGTAAATATAGTTATTAATTACTATTAAAATAGGATTTAAGGGGTTATAAAGAATAAATAAACTCAATTGTGTTTTTAATTTTTAGATACTTGTCATTTATATTTTACTTATTATAAATTTATTATATTTATTTATAATATTAATTAAATAATTATATTATCTGGTCGGATCACTAAATCACTAACCATTACTTTTTATATTTTTTGCTCGGTCTGGTTTATCTGGTCCGATTTTCAAAACCATATTAAAACATTTGTGATTTCTCTATTGTGGTTGTTGTGTTTGTCATTACCTTCACACATCACATGTGTAAAAGGAATGTCAATACTACATTGGTTGTAACTAAGAATGGAACCTAATCAATTGATTGATAGATGTTAGATTAATTTTAAGTGGGTATAATAATGTTATAGGACAAAATTATCCTCCAAGGTGATTACCCCTTTGCAATTATTATAGGAAACAGAGGTCAATCTGTGAAGCTTTTATAGTATAGCATTTGCGATATAAAATTTTAGGGAAAATTACGTTTTAAACCCTATAGTTTAGGGGGGTGTAACAAATTAAATCTTATAGTTTCAAAAGTAACAAATTAAACCTCGAAATTTCAAAAAGTAACAAATTAAACCATGAAGTTTAAAAAAGTAATAAATTAAACCCTTGTTTTATTTGCATGGGTTGAGGTTTAAGTTGCTTTTTGAAACTTCAAGATTTAATTTATTACTTTTAAAACTTCAAGGTTTAATGTGTTACTTTTCGAAATTTTGGGGTTTAATTTGTTACTTTGGAAACTATAAATTTTAATTTGTTAAGACCCCTAAACTATAGGGTTTAGAATGTAATTTTTCCAAAATTTTAATTGAAAAACACTTTTAGCATTTTGAGGTTCAGTTAAATTAGATGAGTAGTGTCTTTGAAGCAAAATGGTCAATACCGTACCAAGGGACATTTCGGTTTTGTTAGGAGAATGAAATATTTCGGTACCGGCTGATACCAGTGTACCGTTTCGAGGTTACTGCAAAATATATATATATATATATATAATTTTAGTACAAGAGTCCATAAAAATACATATATGTGTATATAAATATCTATAAACTTTTATATATTTATATATTTAAGAATTAATATCTAATCATAGTTCAAGTACTTAAAGTTTTACTTTTAAAAAAAAAAAATGTTAGTCCATGTCCAAGCCATGTTTTGGCCATTTTATATAATCCACAATTAACCATGAATAATTGTCTCATGTCTTCCATCAAACAGCAAGTTAGTTGGAAAATTATTGGGTAGTCTGGGACTACCAGTCAAACAGTCAAACAAACTGATTTGATAGTCCCATCTAATAAAATCAAGCCATATAGGAAAGTCATTATGACACAATATAAATAGGAAAATGTTCAAAACTAAGTTCAAGACTAACATATGGGAATGTTAAAAACGTTGGTATTTGGTCACTTTAACACACTAAACCTTGGGGCCCATATTAGGGCCGGCCCAGTCTATAAGTGAGTTAAGCAATCGCTTGAGGCCCCCAAGAAATTAAAAAAACTCATAGCAAAAAAAGGCCCCAAATTTAAGGAAAAAAAATAAAAGATAAATCGTTGAAGTCAAGTGGCTTCAGTTTTCTTCTTGATTGGCCTCTTTTTCTCCATTTTTTTTCTTTCTTCTCAGCTCCTTACGATACACATGCAGTGGTTCTCCAATTCTTCTTCTTCTTTTCTCTCTCTCTTTTAATTTTTTTGTTCTTTTTTGGTGTCCACGTGAGCTGCTATTGACCAAATTAAACCTTAGCAAGAGATTTTCAATTCTCACCTATCAAACCACCCACGTGGCCAATTATTGTCCTCATCTATTTGATGTTTTTTTTTTTTTCTTTTTTTTTAATGACATTGCTTTTTTTTTTTTTTTTCCCCTTAACTCTATTATTATTATTAGACTAATTTATTGGGTCAATGAGTGATTAAGATATGATGTTATAATATAATTTTTCTCTTTCTCTAAAGCCATATAATTTTTTTTTTCTTTCTAAATCTCACTTAAAAAAAAAAAAAAAATCTATTACATTTTTTTATCATCAGATTTACAAATTCCTTAGGTACCAAAATGTAAGTGTGATCAATAATTAGTAAGAATAAAATTCTAATAAAAAAAATTTAATATAATATTAAATAGTTAAAAGCTTCAAATTAAGATTTAGCTTGAAACCCTAAAATGATTGGGCCGGGCCAACGTATGAATATTTGCTTTGCATTCTCTCCTTTTATTGTATGTCGCCGCTGCCCTCTGTGTAATGTGCTCTACTCTCTCTCCTCTACAGTCCAGAGTTTTCATTTATTTTTCTTTTCTGGGGTCGCCTTTTCATGCGACAATGCATAGGCAGAAGTCAAATTTGTTTTTGACGAATATCTGAGAAAAGATGAAATAGCTAATGAAATATTTTGAAATTTGAAACTTTTTTAACAGCAAGTTACTGAACGGAGGAAACCACGCTAAGTCAATCAAGTTTCCTTGTTTTATTGACATGTCAAGTAATGCTTATGTCATCATTTTAACAATGTGTCGTGATTTTATTGGTCAAGACTACCAAATCAGTTTGCTTGGCTGATAGTTCGTGAGTACCTAAAAATTTTTCAAGTTAGTAAATTTTTTGCTTTAAAAAAAATAATAATAAATAAATGGTAGAACATACCACATAGGTTTGTCCGCCTATTAAAAAATTAAGTAAAAAACTAAAAAAAGTTAACACATTTGAAAAAGCATTCAGTAAAGAAGAGAGAGAGAGAGAGAAAGGGGAAAAAGAAAAAGCAGCAGTAGCAATGCAGAAAAGCAGAGAGAGAAGAAGAAGAAGGTTGAATCGGAGAGATTGGATTTATAAATTTATCAATTGGAGAAATTTATATGTAAAAAAAAAAATTGAATTTTTTTTTTTTTTTTTTTGACAATAGCAAGCAAACCCGACTTTGTGGGGGATTGAACCCTGGACGTCTTTCAAGGGAGACGCCGGAAGTTACCACCAAGCCATAAGGCCTGGTTCAACAAAAAAAAATAAATTGAAATTTAGACATTTTATGGATGAAAATAATTATGGATATCTGATCATACTTACACGCAGTTGGGCATAAGGCGCACAAGGGTTCCAAATATGAATCACAATAAAATGCTATTGATCTCTTGAGTGCTAATAAAGGCCCAAAATGCAATATGGATCCCCAATAAAACGCTGCTAATCTCTTGAGTGCTCATAAAGCCCAAAATATACACAAATTGTATGGGCAATCACAATTTTGCGATCACTTGGTCGTCGATCCAATTTTCAACTGATCTCTGGTTGTGGGCCTTGGGCCACTACAATTTTGTCAAAGAACTTTTGTCTAGTACGGTGTCGATCCAGAATTAAAAAGATGGGCTTCTGTCTTAGGCTTTACAATCATAAAAGCATGTATATAATATATTCACTTTAACCTATACAATTGGTAAGATTTTTATTAGCAAGAAAAAAAAAAAAAAAAAAAAAAAAAAAAAAAAAAAAAAACTACTAAGATTTTTTATTTTTGAGAATTTAAGATTTTATAAATTTAAACTTTTGATTGTTGATTATTCTAATAAAGATGACATGCCGCGAAATGTGCTTTGGACAGATGGGCTTATTTGTGCTTTTGAATTCATTCGGGGCCACAAGAAATCAATTAGTTCAAGAATGATGCACATGCCTGCATTACATGCTGCGTCTTCTTCCCCAAGACTAGATGGGAACAAATTATTAGAGTCTTCATCCTTAAATGATCTCAGGAGCAATGAGATTTCCTCTTTTGATGACAACAAATATAGCCAGATCATTCAATCAAGCCAATTTCATGGTATAGAGAGACATGATGGCAACCATTGGGGGCTAATTGGCTGGGCTAGAATTTCAGAACTTGTCCAAAATTTGCAAATGGATGCTAACTTGACATTGCATCAGTTTGAGTCTATGGACAATGAAGCTGACCTAACTGTTGCAGATTTAGCAGCTCCCTACTGGGAGCATCCAGCAGGGCCAATTTGGTGGTGCCATGTGTATGCAGGTCATCCCTCCATTCAAGCATGGCTCAGTAGTGCTCAGTGGTTACATCCTGCTGTTAGTTTAGCTTTAAAAGATGAAAGTCGCCTGATTAGCGAGCGGATGGGCACCTTCTGTATGTGGTAGATTTCCTTTTACCTTATGTTTTGTATGGCAGATAATTAGTATATTCCTGCCACCCTTCCCCTCTCCTCTCCTCTCCCCCCTTATGTCCCTTAATTCCAAACATGCCCTTAAGAATCTCATTTTTTAGTTTCATCAATTACTTGGCTTATGTCCAGTGTAGCATGTAGAGCACATTATCATTGCCATTAAGTCATGATTAATATCTGGAGACTAATGCAGATAAAGAGTGCTGAACTGTTAATAAATATACATTATTTATACTTATCTGCAAGGGGAAGTGCATCGTGAGCACTGAAATTTTCAAATTATTTTATATGGTACTTAAGGTTGGAAGTTATTATGTTTTCTCTTCCATATTCTTCTTTAATTGAACCCACAAACCACAAGTATAATAGTTACATATAAGGATAGTCGGCCTGGCTTTTGAACTTGGTTGGAATTGATGTTAAAGAACTGTGGAAAGATGAAGGATGCAAATGTAAAATTTTTGAAGTTTGACTAAATCCAAGAAAATATGATAAAAAGGTCATGAGGG
Source organism: Fagus sylvatica (assembly GCA_907173295.1). Taxonomy (NCBI): domain Eukaryota; kingdom Viridiplantae; phylum Streptophyta; class Magnoliopsida; order Fagales; family Fagaceae; genus Fagus; species Fagus sylvatica. Next base: position 13,525,740 of record OU015763.1, read on the forward strand.
GTAATCTTGTACACAGAGTCCTCCATTGACATTAAATTTGATGGTGTTTGGTTTTACCATTTGTTATAATTGTTCTTATGGAAAAGTGGTTCAAAAGTCAATGAACTTTGGCCTTCAAATTTTTCATGGGCTCTGATTGTGTTGGATTATTTATTATACTTTATATTATTATTCAGGTACCAGTTAGGGTTGCTGGAGAACTGTTGTTTGAGCTTTTAGGACAATCAATTTGTGATCCTCTTGTTGGTGATCTTTTTGTTGATGAGAATGACATCCCATTGTACTCCGGTCTTGGCAAGCACAAAACTTTCCGATAACTACAATGCATATAAAAGGAAATGTTCCCAGAATAAATGTGTTGGGTATCACAGAAGTTCAGGTTGTTCATGCTTGAAAAAAAAAGTTTTAGTTTATGGGTTTTGATTTAAAATAGGGAGGTTATATGGGGCCACAAAGTTAATATTTTATCACTAACAACTTCTACTACTTTAGCTTCTGACAAATTATCCACGTACGGCTTCAAACAGATTAATTCCATTTGGCCCTCCCCATAATAATTTCATAATCTGTCCCTAGTTGAAAATGTGTGTAACTTTATTATTTACTCCATTACTGCCTCATAGATTTGGTGCACTGCTTTTGGATAGGAGCTTCTTTCTACTCAAGGTTATAATACACCAAGAACAGTGCATGAAGTCATAGCACATCTAGCTTTTCACCTTTCTCGATGGGATGATAGGTAACAAATGCATGGATAACTATTCTTGATTGTATTTATGAAAGCTATAGAAGTGTGCCTACTTTTGAATGACACACACATGGATATTGATGTAGTTTCATTTACGCAATTGTTTTGTGCTCTGATATCTTGTGAGTTGTGTCAAATGTATTTATTTTTTCTTTTCCTTTATCTACTCAGTTACAAATATTGTACATGACATAAGTGAGATGATGTGTGAGAAGAGTCAGTGATATGTTTGAATTATTGTTTCACAAATATTAATCTAAGGGTGTTGTTTGTTGTGGGTCGAACGGGGTAAGATATGATCGATCCTACATTAAGAAGTACTTTCAATGCTCCTTGACATGAAGCCAAATTGTTTATTATGATAAGGCCAAGGGTCTTGCTGATCATCTACTTTACAAGACTTTTTTTTTGCCCTGGTTTGGGACTGCTATGATAAAGATACAACTCAGAACACAGAAATGGATATAATTGCTGAAGGTTTTCATGGATTTGTAATCATTATGTACTTCTCATTGAGACATCGTTTTGGTATTCCGGTTAGTCCATTTCTTATTAAACACCAAAGATAACCAACCATTGTCTACAAATGAAAAACAAATATAGGACAACATCTCCCACTAAAGGAAGCCTACACCATCTGTCTCTTGACAATTGTCCAATCCGATATCTCTCAATAATTTGGCTAGTGCATCCATGGTTGTCTTCTTTTCTGTTCTCAGATAATATATTAATGACATTTCTTCAAGGATGATGAATTTGTGAATTTCAGGATCACTAAATAAAATAATAGTAGAAGTAACCGCTTTATAAAGTTTGTGCAATGGTGTTTCCATAAATCATTCAAATACAAAGAATTTCTGTGTGTGTGTATAAATCTATGTATTATTGCAGTGCTTAGGGACAGACACATGTAACATTAGTTATTGTTACTGACGTTATGCCATTATCCTTGTATTGGGTGTTACTTTTTAACAGGCATTCTAAATATCTGTCAATTTTCCCATGTCAAGCTTTGAGTCATATTTTGTTTCATCATGCATGATATCATAAGTCATAACTACTGTATATGTGTAAGGACATATTTAATTTGTTTTATAGGCTATTTCGTAAAGACATATTTGGGGATGCAGATGAGATTGAATTGAAGTTCATGAGCAGGTTTTGTACCTCATTATTTTGAAACTAATTCTTTTGTTCCACAACATTGATATACTAGAATGGTGACCAATATTTTCCCTATGAATAGGAGAAACCAAGAAGATATGGATCTCTTTAGTATAATTCTCAACCAAGAAATCAAAAAGTTATCAACGCTGGTATGTCACTTCTCCTTGCTAGAATGGACACACTTGCAGAGAATCTTCTACTAGTATACCCAGTTGGGAAATGATATTTATGGAATTTTGAAAAGTCATGAACTGTAAGTCATTAAGTCAATTTGTTAAATGCATTTCTAGAGACCATTTCACCTCTTATTTTCTTATTTGTATCTATGTGATTGCAGTTGATGAACTCAATAATTTTCTGTTGGGATTGAATTTTTTTTTTTTTGAAATAGTAGATTAAAATTAGAAATTGAGTCTGCACAGTAACCCCACTAAACAGAAATAAGCACAGATAAATCTGAAACAAATTAGGGTTACAAAAACAATCTTCCTAGCAAAGTGGAAGAAGAATTCAATTAGATCAGAAACAATCACTGGACCAGAATAATATAGAGAGATATGCCAATCCAAGCTTTGATGGTCATTATCTAATAGTGTGCTATGCAAAACAGAGAAATCTCTGTTTGGCGCAGCATACTATTAGATAATGGCCATCAAACATCCAAGAAGATGATGTTGAATAAGGTTTTCTCACATTTTGTACCCTTGGAATACTTCTCCAACCATATATGATATGGATATACAGCCCAAGTAACTTATAGTAGAATCATTTTAGACTTTCTTTTTTCCAAATGGGAGAAGCCCAGCTAAGCACTGCATCATAGCTATAGAGTTTATGTTCAACAGGACAATGATTCAAAATCCTATTCCATAGCCTGTGACTGAAGCTACAAATAAATAGCTGGACTTGTATTTCAGGAGCTGCTCTACAGGATAAAGGGATAAAGAAGTCATTTTTTATCTTTTTTATTCTAGACTTGTGGTAAAATATATGCTTGTATGAGCCCTTATGATGTTGGTGGTTTTATGATGAGTTATATATCCAAGTAACAGCAAGAAACCAAAGTTACTTTTGAAGTTACTTTTGAAGAATCCGAGATCATAAAGGATGGGTGGGAATGGAGGTATTCCACCCAACATACTCCGGTCAATGGATCAAGAAAGAGAGAGAGAGAAGGAGGAGGGGAGTGGAATACAGGAAGTAAAGTGAAACGTTGAGTGGCTATCCTGGATGGGTTTTGGTCGTTTTTAGCTCACTGTAGTCAGTTTGCTAGAGATTTGGAGATATCTGATGGTTAATTGTGGGTTCTCATGCAAGAAGTTCTAGTACTATCAGGGGCTCGGTTTTTTACACTCCTGTGAATCTATGATTTACATATTTTACACTCCATGAATATTTGTGTTTTAATAGCTCAATTATATCAATTTGGAGAAGCTAACTTTATGTGTTGTCTCCTTGTTTCTCTAACCTTAAAATTTCATTTGTTGTTCAAGTGGAACGAGATGCTATTAGCTAGCATATTAAGACTACCCAGTATTACTATTTACTTATTGTCTGAGTCTTGTAAGGTTACCCTGCCACTGAAGTTCATGGGTACAAAGATGGGCAATCTATAATTTTGCAATTCCTAATACAGGTGATCAGAGTGAAGTGGACACTTCATGCAAGGGAGGAGATTGTATTTGAGCTTCTCCAACATTTAAGAGGAAATGCAGCAAGAAACTTGTTAGAGAAAATAAGAAAAAGTACAAGAGAAATGATTGAGGAGCAAGAAGCTGTTCGTGGCCGCTTGTTTACCATTCAAGATGTGTTGCAAAGTACTGTTCGTGCATGGTTACAGGTTTGTGTACACAAAAAGAACCAAAATCTACTCTGAAACTTCTAAATTTCTAGGTGACATTTAATGTGCCAATTATTTCATCTCTCCCCTCCTATATCGACATAAGTTTCTCATCTTTTGTAAATTTTAATTCAGGATAAAAGCCTCCGAGTAACCCATAATCTGGCTGTTTTTGGGGGGTGCGGCCTTGTTCTTTCAACCATCACTGGGCTATTTGGGATCAATGTTGATTTAATCCCAGGAGCAAAGAATACACCATATGCATTTGGTTTATTTGCAGCCACCCTCGTTTTCTTAGGAGTTTTGCTGATTGTAGTTGGAATAATTTTTCTTGGGTTGAAAAAGCCTGGTGGTGAGAAGCAGGTTGAAGTTAGGACGTTGGAGCTGCAAGAGTTAGTTAAGATGTTCCAGCTTGAGGCAGAGACTCATGGCCAAGTTCATAAAAAACATTTCTCGGAAGAACATGTCCCCAACTGCTGGTGACACATTCGCAAACAACGTAGATTACCTTCTCATCAAGATTTTTATTTTTCCCTTACCATTTAAATATGGTAGGAATGTCGGTTAAGACTACTAATTCCTTTGGTTTTAATTAGAAACATGGTTTGAAGTTTAACTAGGAAAATTATAAAATACTCTGAAGTATATCAATGGTGTACTTCATCCTCTCACATGAATGGTGGGGTCCTACCATAAAATTATTACTTATTAGAATTATTAAACTAAATAATTTAAATTAATGAATGTCTTTTACAAATTTTTCTATTAAGATGATCAACTTGGTTATTTAACAAACAAACAAAAAATCAAATGCGATATTTATGTAAATAAGTAAACATGTAGTTGTATTTGCTAACTAGGAACCTTTCAAGAAGGTTCCTTTCAACTTAAATCAAGGTGTGGATGTGACCAATACTTTCTCACATTTCTACTCCTTTTTATTTCCTTTCTCATGTCTCGTATCCTTCTCTGACACTACTTTTTCTTCATTTCACCTACCTCTGAATATATATTTCTCTTCTTCTTTTATCTTTCATTTTTTTCATATCACCGTTCCTTGTATCTCTCTTCTCAACTTCATCTTTTTTTTTTTGTTTTTTTCCTCCTCATTCCAAACAACGAAGGGCTTCAACAGTTCATCACACACACACACACAAAGAAGTGACTTTGGGTTGATTTGTGTTGTAATTTGGGCTGAATTTTGGTTAATTTTTGTTGATATTTGGGCTATTTTTATTTTTGTTTAAAGGGACAAAAAATTATGTTAGTCAGTACAAATTTAATTTTTATGGATCTAACTTCTAAATCAGCCTTTATTAATATATATATTCTTGATTTTTTTTTTTTTAAATAACTGGTAGGGATCGGGCCTCCCTTTTCTTTTCTATTTTTGAGGTCACTCCTATGGAGTGGAGATAGAAATTTCTACCTAGTTTAGTGTACGTGTGTGGATAGACTCAAATCCACACTCTCAATGAAGGATAAGATCAAGTGGGGGGAGGAGGACACAATTGGACAAGATTCCCCCCTTAGTCTTAAGTCTTAAGGTGGCTCATTCCCTCCTTTTGCTTGTCAAAAATTAAATATTGTCAAAATAGTTATAATGAATACTTTGGAGTGTTAAAACAGATACTCAGATATTGTACTAGATACCATACTGGAATGGACACTCTAATACTATGTTAAATACGAGAGTGCTAGAGAGAAAAGAGTTTAGAGAAAGAGACAAACAGAACAGACACAAAAAGATACCGTGGTTCAGTCATGAGAACTTACGTCCACACACAAAAGCTTTTGATGGCTACATCTTTATTATAATACTTCATTGTTACAATGAGATCCAGGTAGGGTATATATACTAGATAAACCTAGTCTAACTAGAACTAGATTTGCTTCTATTACAAGTAATAGACCTACACTTGGTTTGTGCTCATAGCTCAATATATTTCTAACATGGAGAATATAAAAAGTCATATTTTATAAAACAATTATTATCTTGTTAAATAGTTGCAAAGATTTATATGTTACAAATTGAGGTACAGACCAAATCGCTCACTTGAGACGATTGGCACCCTCTCAATAAAATTTCTGATACAAATAAGTTACTAACACGTCGTTCATAATGATACGGGAAACTCAACCACTTGTTACAAATTTGCTAAGATAGACATTCCAAATTTCCAACACCTCTTGTATCTACAAAGTAGAAACATTTTATTTTTATGAGTAAAATAATACAAAAGTAGAAGTGAGCTTTAGAAGCAAGCTTGTTTCTGACCTCTGAGTGATAGTTTGAGAAAACTATTAAGTGAGCTATTTATAGGCTTAAAGAGTATTCCGAACTATCATACATTCAAATATTCAATTAATATTCATAAATCATAACCATTGTTTTCTTATTTTTGCAATACAAGTCTTACAAAGACAAAGAACCAAAATAAAACATTTTCCTTTTCCTTTTGTAAGTATATTTGTATTAGAGAATGTAACGTATAATAAGATAAAAAAAGTCTTTGACTTTTCACTCAGTTTATCAAATGTTATTACATAAACACTTGAAAACTCATATTTTTCCATGTCATCATTCCAATATGTATTTCTTAATTTAGTTTTTAGAGTTACAAATAATATTGAATTGTGTTATTTAAAACTAATTAGAACTATTTATCTTTTTGTATAATGCAAACCAACACTAAACAAATTATGATTAATTTACATAGTATATTTTTCCAAATAAATTCTAATAAATTATATAAGTTATTTCTTAGACGTTTTTATTTACTAATACTTATTAGTTAATTTTTTATCATAAATAGATTTTTTGGGTGTATTGCATGGTAGCTACTAGCTCTAAAATATATTTATATTGTTGGGTTTTTAATTAATATTCCTTTTCACTAAAAAAAAAAATCTATAACCAGCAATTATTCAAGGAAGTTATTAATAATTGAATCTCACTGGATCAGAGAAACCATGGGCCATCCACTAGCTACTGTAAAGAGAAAAACACTCTCTGCTTTACTATTGGCCCATTGAATCTTTCAACGGGCTCTCTTCAAGCAAATTAGGCCCACCACGTTCCCATAGCTCCTTACGGTTCTCAAAAGTCCCAGAAAGTTCTTGCAGTAATCTCAAAATAAAACAGGTCCTAGACTACACTAGAGAATTCTAGAATACTCACTGGATCTTTAATCTCAAAATAAACCCTTTAAATTCTTAAACCATTAAATTTCTCAGCAATAATCTCAGTCTCTCAGTTATTCACAACAACAACAACAATTTCAAAATGTCGTTGATTCCAAGCTTCTTCGGTGGCCCACGAAGCAATGTCTTTGATCCATTTCAAAAATACAGAATAATAAAATATAAATTACAAGAAATATAGAAATATCTTGAACATAATTGGGTTAAGGCGCGCAGATATCTTGCACTTTTTAAGGAGATTCAATTTGTCTATAGTTTGCAAATCCCAAAGATTAGTGCAATGACCCTTCTACTTGATTTGTTTCCTCCAAGATAAAACAACCCAACAATTACTATCAAACTCAATAACTGGAAGGATTTATTAATAAATGATTATTCTCTCTCCTTTATCAATGTGGGATCTAGTTTATTTATTTATTTTTTTCAGAACACTAATTCCTCAATTTAAAAATCATTAAAGACGTGAAATTGCTTTCACATTTAATTTTGTCAATTTAAATTAATATTAATTTAATTTAATATTAAAATTAAAAATTTCCAACACAAATAAAGGTAAATTACGTTAATTCATACTAATTAGAACTATTTATCTTTTAATATAATGAAAACCAATACTAAACTAATTGTGTTTAAATTAAATTAAATTTTAGTAGATTAGGTGCGTTAGTTTTTACAAAAAATTTCAATTTATATTTATTAATTTAATATGTAATTTTGTATTGCAGGGTTAGCTACCAGCTCTAAAAAATTTATTCATGTTTTTTGGGCTATAACCACCAGATATTCAAGGGGCTTGTACACCATGGGCCATCCACTAACTGAATGTGACAAAGAACACTTTATTATTTCCTATTGGCCCATTGAGTCTTTTGGCGAGGCCGTCTTCAAGCTTAAATAAAGTCCACCATGTGCCCACAAAGTAGCTACTACACGGTTCTCAAAAGTCCCAGAAAGTTCCTGTAATCACAAAACTAAACAGGTCTTACACTACACTAGAGAAATCTAGAATTAAAAATTACATCTTTATAAATACCCAACCCTTTAAATTCTTAAACCATCCAATTTCTCAGCAACAATAATCTCAGTATCTCAGTTATTCATAACAACAACAGCAAGTTCAAAATGTCGCTGATTCCTAGCTTCTTCGGTGGCCAACGGAGCAATGTCTTTGATCCATTCTCGGTAGACATATGGGACCCATTCAAGGATTTCCCATTTTCTTCATCTTCATCTCTGTCCGTGCCCAGAGAGACTTCTGCTTTCGTCAATACCCGTATTGATTGGAAGGAGACCCCAGAAGCCCACGTGTTGAAGGCCGATATTCCTGGGCTCAACAAGGAGGAAGTGAAAGTCGAGGTTGAAGATGACAGAGTGCTTCGAATTAGTGGAGAGAGGAAGATAGAGAAGGAAGACAAGAATGACACGTGGCATCGTGTTGAACGCAGCAGCGGAAAGTTCTTGAGGAGTTTCAGGTTGCCGGAGAATGCAAAGATGGATCAAATTAAGGCTGCAATGGAGAATGGGGTTCTCACTGTTACTGTTCCCAAAGCGGAGGTCAAGAAATCTGATGTTAAGGCTATTGAAATCTCTGGTTGATATTGTTTGTTTGTGGCCTTGTGGGTCATCTTCCATTAGCGTCCTCATGGAAGCATCTTTGGTTTGGAATTTTAGTTTCTAAAACATAGAAGTGTGTCGATGTATGTCTTTTATGTGCTTTAGAAACATGGTTAATCTCAGTTGTGACTGTGGATGTTGTACGAACTATGAAGTGTTCTATGTCAATAATGCTTTTGATTTCTCTTTTTAATGTTCGTTTATTTTTAATCTTTATTTTTTATGGGAAAAATAAAAAATAACCCTTGAATTTTAATAATTAAAAATGAAGTTGAAAATATTTTTATTTTATTTTATTTTTTTAATGAATTAATAATAAAAATGAAAAAAAAATGATGGAAAATTAGAAATTTAGAAAATAAATATTTATTTTAGTTAAAAAAAACCGATATATAGTTAAAGGATTAATTTAAATTAGTCTTAAATTAATCTTTTTTTTTTTGATAGTTACGATAGCATTTAAACCTATGGCGTCCGCTCATGATGATTGCTCTTACCATCAAGTCAAGACACCAATTGGTTTTTGGTGTAGGCGGGATTTGAACCCAGGTCCCTTGCTCGACGACAAGAGACTTTACCAGTTGAGCTAACTGGAACCCACTAGTCTTAAATTAATCTGAATGAAGGGAAAGAGAAAAGAGGGATACTCTTCTAACTAATTGGTTGGGGCTTTTTGTTGTCATGCATTGTGAGATTTTAGTTTAACAAATTTGAATAGAATTTTAAGTTAATACATATTGAAACGTTAGACAAAAAAGGCTAAGAAGGGGATGATGGCTTATGAATAAGATAACCATTTACTTTGCAATAATAAAATGGCAGAGATAATATGGCATAATATTATGTTACGTATAGCTAATGTAGTCATGTATAAGAGTCAAGGGGAAGATAGGCTTAAGAGCATTGGCCAAAAGATGCTATTGGAACTTAATGAAAAAATTGAAAGAGTTATCAAGGTTAAAGTTGGGTACATATGCAAATACAGTGTAATACCACTAATAATATGTTAGTGTTAGATCCCTTACATGCGAGATTAAAAGGTGTACGGAACACTAGAATTAGGGGGGCATTTTGAGAAGTGCAAGACAAAACCATCTTTGAGTGAGAAACTTTTTTTTTTTTTTACTAAATATACTAAATTTTTATTACTAATAATTTTCTTTTTAATATAAATTTGTATTTTGAGTGTTATTTATTTATTATGTACAATCTCATAGGAAAACAAAACAACAAGTGACCAAAGGACATTCAAGTGTCTCATTTGATAGCACATATGATATACCAATCTTCCAACCACCTAATCCCTCCTCTCACTTCTCTCACATAGATTCTACAAGTGCCAACATATATGTACAGGAACAAATTATATGTAGCTCTAAAATTTTGGATTTTTTTTTTTCTTTTGATAAATTTAAAATTTTGGATTTTGGTTGTTGGGAATATGCTTCTTTATTTAAAATATTTTTTTTTTCTTCAAAAGTTGTATTTTATAGCACAAGTAATTGGTTCTATTTACTTTTGCACAATGGTTAGAATTTTTGCTTCCTTTGCAACTTGGAAGCAACTTGGAGTTGGAGTGTTTTAGTTTTTTCGTATACATTACCATTAGCCTGCCAATTGGAAGTAACATAAGAGGATCTTTTATATTGCCCTAATAGAAAAAAGGCTTAAATGCATTGTTGATCCTTAAAATTTACTCACTGAGCGCTATAGGTCATTGAAGTTTAAAATGAGCGCTATTGGTCCCTGAAGTTTCCAAATGATTCTCATTGGTCCTTCCATCTAACTTCGTTAGTTAGTCTATCTATGGGGAAATTCTTAGGTCTCGCCTGCGGAACCGTCCCTTTAAAGGTGTCAAAAATTGTAATATATGTGTGTATTTTGATAAAATGTTTTGTGTGTTTTGATAAAATATTGTCAGGTATTGTAAAATATGTATAGTTTATAGTAAAGTTAACTTTATCACAAATATCACTAATTCTACAAAAATTCACACATTTTATTTTTACAACAATAAACACACATTTATCAATACAGACACAACATTTATCACAAAACACACAAATTTTATCAAAATCAACAAACATCCCATGGCGGGACCTAAGTGTTCTTCCTATCTATGAGGCTAACGGAAAGATGATGTGGCTTTTTTTTAATATTATGTGGACATAAAAAATTATATTTAAAAATGACAAATAAGCATAGCCGACCTGATTCAACTAAAACAAATTTTCCCCAAATCTTTACAAATCAAAACCACTACCTATACTCTTCAACCTCGCGGGTGTGACCTCAAAGTCCACCTCAACAAAAAAAATTCTTATTATTAATCCATTGACTATTTGAAAAAAAAAAAAAAAAAAAAAAAAAAAAAAAAAAAAAAAAAAAAAAAAAAAAAAAACCTAATTTTTTGCGGTCAATTTGGAAAAGTTTGGTATCACTTTAATCCGAAATATGGTATCACTTTATTTACACACACATATTTACATACACAGCTAAAAGGAGCCTTACATGAAACAACTTAATAAGCCCCAAATTTTGTGTTTGGACCTCCTTTTAAATTGCAATTAATTGGGGAATATGTGTTTGGATTTAAAGTTTGTATTGCTTAAGGTTGAGATGAAGTTCTTGGAGATCAAGTTGCTGGTAAAGGTTGTATTGTTTGAGATTCAGATGAAGTTCTTGGAAATTCAAGTATGAAGTAACCCATGCCATACTCCCAGGAAAAGCATGAGATTTCTAGATGCACTATTTGAGTTTATGATATTTGATAAAGTCATAATTTAAATGACACTTGGTGTATGATGCAAATGAGTGGGTTTGGTTTTCATCCAACATGTGTTTTTTTGGGTACTATTTAGCATGAAATCAACTTAAATAATTGTGATAGTGCATTAAGTAATGGTCTTCTTCTTCTTTTAGCAAGTTCTAGAGTACCACATGCATAAGTTCTTGGATGTGTGATTCTTCTTATGGGACTGTGATGTTGTTAGCAAGTTCTAGTGTACCAAATGCACAAGTTCTTGAAGTTTTGCTGCCATTATTGTATTCATGGTAGATTTAGAAGAACAACCTATGAGAAGGTGATATAGGTTTATAACATTAATGCAATGGAATTTGTATGCAATTAGTGAATTAGCTATTTAGGCATTTGATTTAGTAAAATAATTCCAGTTACTTTCTCAATTGTACAAGTTACATTTTTGCACAAATAATTATTAGAATATAAGGGAGCAACAACTAGGCAACAAAGAAACAGGTTAGTGTTTTTCAATTTTATCAGAAATTTTTCAACAGTATTTGAGTGGAAATAAATTTGGAAAAGTATCAAATGCTATTTTCTATATGTGAGAATTTAGTATCTCTGGTTTATTCTTCTTTGATTTCATTAATTTGTTTTCTGAAGAAATTAGTCAGTTTTACCAAAGATGAATTGCACACAGTCTTTCTCTGCACAACTCTACCCACAACCTTATAGTACATGACACTCTATTGATGCACAACTCTGCCCATAACCTTGTAGTACATGCCACTGTATTGAGCCTTAGTTCTTAAACACTATTAACCTAAAAGGGAATACAGTGATAGAATTATGAGGTGCATTTTCCAAGGATTTCTTTTACTGCTCCAACTTGAATTTTTATCTAATTTGTATTAATAAGTAGAAATGCTTGATTATGCTATGAGATGTGTCTGTGAGATATCGACAAAGTAAGTGTCTTTATTTGTTCCATGTAAATTTTGAACTTTCAATTTTTTTATTTATTCAATTTTTGAATTTATAACTTTCTTATATACTAGCTGAAATCTAGGCCATTTAGTCATTTATGGTAGGCTTGGTTTATTTGTGTATGGTGTAATAAAGGAAAACGTCATAGTTTTTATTTTTCATATTTCCTGGAATAATCATTGCGAATTATTAAATCTTATATCTCAGTTTCTTTAGATTATAAGATGCTCAAGTGTTTCAAGTTGTGGAGGCCTATTATTGTATTTTATGGTGTCATAGAGTAAGATGTTTGTATTTTCTTGAATGTTTTTCTTATAATTTTATTGGTAGGGATTTTTGCAAACATCGAAGGTGTGGAAACGGTTCTGAGATATTCAAGTTGTCAATAGCTTAATGCAATTTCTAGAACCTACCACAATAGCGAAGTTGGAGAGTGGTCGTAGGTTGGGCATGGTGGTGGTATCTCTCATATCTCTTCGCTTTCAACGACAAGTTTCAAATGTTTGAAATTGCCACAGAAAAATTTAAAAGTATTTGCAATGCAGCCTTCCCAAATGAGTTTGTAAAAAATTGATACGATTATTGAGCTATTTTGACGGTTGCTTTGCTATGGAGCTATTTCATAAGTATGGTTAGGGAGCAAGAAAAGACATATGAGCAAAAGAGTCGTATTCACGTTGTTCTTGCTCTAGGAGTTCCAAATTGTATTGCTTAGTCATTTTTGGCACAAACATAAGGAGATCTTTATATATAATGTTGTTAAAAGGAGTATAGTTTTTCTCTTTTAATTAAACTTTAATGTAACTCAATTTTTAGGAATTTTAATATTATTTATCAGCAATTTAAAGTTTGCCCAAGCTAAAATATGGTTCTACCTATTAGCATAAGAAATAGCTTTATTTTAGTTTCAAATATGGCTATGAGCAAATATACTTTGGTTATGTATGTAAATTCATTTTTGTTTCGAACATTGCTACTTTTTGGTTAAGTAGGTTTCTTTGTATCATGTTTGATGAAACAAGGTCGGTATGAAGTTACCGATTGTAGTAATTTGTAATGGAAAAATCATTAAAATAAATTAATAGTAATTTTTAAAAAGAAAAAAGAAAACAATTGCATTTGGGAAAGAAATCAACGTCAGTTCAACAGGCTAGGCATAATCTAAACTGTTAAAGATGCAATATTGTTTCTTTAGTTCGTGGTGTTGAAAGGTTATTTTGCTCTTTTTGTAACTTTTTTGAAGCAAATTAAGAAGCTAAGGTTTATTTTAAAAATATTGTTAATTGAAGTCTTTCTTTAGTTATCTCTTATTTTGGTTTGATATAAAAATTGAAGTATCCTCTCAAACTAAAAGGGAAAAAAATATAAAATAAAAAAAAAAAGAAAAATAACCCAATATTTCTTTAGATCTCAATTTTATTAGTTTCTCGTGTATCGCAAGGGTTTGCGACTAGTATTCACATTTTCTTCGAGTTCCCTTTAGAACAGAAGAGGGAATTATTCGTAAATGGATCTCAAGATTTGAAGTTCGGCCTTATCTAGAAACTTACACTGAGGTATGCATTAGACTGTGTAGTTGATCCATGAATTTTGCATCGAAGCCTTTTTTGAAACAGGATTTTACGATTGATTAATTCTCTTGGTATTATAGGACGTCACAGAAGAACTTAGTCAAGAGTTTCAAGGAAAACCAGATTTGATCATTGGAAATTATAGTGATGGGAACATTGTAGCCTCATTGTTAGCACATACATTTGATGTTAGATAGGTTTGTCATGTGATATTGATAGTTCTTATCACTTGTCATGATTGTTTGAACAAAAAATTTAACCATTTTATTTTGCCTTTTTTTTCCCTACAGTGTGCTAATGCAGTTGAGAAGACTAAATACCCTGATTCTGAAATCTACTAGGAAAAATTTGAAGAAAAATACCACTTTTTTTGCCAGTTCTCAGCTGACCTTCTAGCCATGAACCATACAGATTTCATTATCACTAGCACTTTCCAAGAGATTGCTAGAAGGTAATAGATACATCACTCAAGTATTCTTTTCTTCTTTTATGTGCTTCTCTTTAAGCCCCAAATATATAAATTTTTTCCTTTAATGATTTTAGCAAGGACACTCTTGGACAATATGAGAGTCACACTTCTTTTACTCTTCCTAGACTCTACCGCGTTGTTCATGGGATAGATTCCTTCAATCCCAAGTTCAACATTGTCTCACCTGGTGCAAACATGAGTATCTACTTCCCCTACACAGAGGAGAAAATGAGGTTGACAGAATTCCATCCTGACATTGAAGAGCTTTTGTTCCCTTCTGTGGAGAATAAAGAACATTTGTAAGTTTTTTCTCTCTCTTGAAACTTTCTATTATTACCCTTTTCTTATCTTTGCAAGTATTTGTATTCATTCTTTGTTTGCTTTATACATATGTGTATTGAAAGACAAAAACAAGCCTATCATTTTCACAATGGCAAGGTTGGATCGTGTGAAAAACATAACCGGACTTGTTCAGTGCTGTGGTAAGAATGCACATCTTAGGGAGTTGGTTAACCTTGTTGTTGAAAATGTATGAACTAATTGAAACCTACAACTTAAATGGTCAATTGAGATGGATTTCTTCACAAATGAACCGAGTGAGGAATGGTGAATTAAAAAAATTATATGGATAATCAATATACAAATCCATTCTCCCCCATTGTTATAATTGTCGAATTAAAAAAAAAAAAAAAAAAATCATTTTTATATGCATCTAAATTATCTTTTTTTGGGAGCTTATTTAACTAATTAATTATGTATTAAAGCATCAATTTATAAGTGCATGAATTTTTGCACACTTTTAGAAAATAAAAACTAAATAACAATAATAATAATCCAACACATTGTGTTGGCAATGCATGGTCACTCGAAGGTAAGATAAAAAAAAGACTTTAAACAAATAAATTAGCTTATTTGCAAAAGTTCCTTTTTTTGTTATATAAAAAAAATAATATATGTCAAATCATGTTATAAACATACTTTATTTATAAATACTATGTATCATATCATAAAATATGTTAATTATGTAATGGATATACTATATGTATAAGATTTTTTATATAGCGTATCTCATGAATGTTTTCAGTTAAATTTTTAATTAAAAAAAAAAATGTTTAAATTAGGCTGTTTGCAATTGGTAATAAATTTGGATGGAATAACCTAAATTGACTAATTTTTAACAAAGTGATGGATTAAATTGACAAAAATTGAACAACCCTAATAGGATTTAACTAGTACGGTTTAGAAAAAAAAAAAAAACTAGTACGGTTTGAAAAGGAATCTGTGTTGTATAAATAGTAATACCCCTCGCTCTCAACCTTCAAACCCTTAACCCTCCACATCTTTCTTGCGTTTCTTGGCTTTTCCTTGAGACCCAAGTTCTTGTTCTAAGAAGAGGGAGAGAGCCGTGATCAATTCAGAAGAGGAGGAGAGGAAGAGGAAGAATAGAGAATCAGCAAAGAGTTCTCCTATGAAGAATAAAGAGAAGAGCTTGGAGATCGCCGAGGAAAAGGGCACGATGTCGAAGGATCAGAAGGAGTACGAGAGAGTGAAAAAGATGGAGAGAGCTGTGATCAGTTCAGAAAAGGAGGAGAGCAAGAGGAGGAATAGAGAATCAGAAAAGAGTTCTCCTATGAAGAATAAAGAGAAGAGCTTGGAGATCGCCGAGGAAAAGGGCATGATGTCGAAGGATCAGAAGGAGTACGAGAGAGTGAAAAAGATGGAGAGAGCTGTGATCAGTTCAGAAAAGGAGGAGAGGAAGAGGAAGAATAGAGAATTAGCAAAGAGTTCTCCTATGAAGAATAAAGAGAAGAGCTTGGAGATCACCGAGGAAAAGGGCACGATGTCGAAGGATCAGAAGGAGTACGAGAGAGTGAAAAAGATGGGACAAGAAGAAGCGCATGCACGGGTGTTAGAGAACAATGCTTTGATTGAAGAAATGTTCGACTTGGTTCAGTATTTAGAGCTATTGCAGAAGAACTTACTCAAGAGTTTCAAGGGAAGTTGGATTTGATCATTGGATATTACAGTGATGGGAACATTGTAACCTCAGTGTTAGCACATAAATTTGATGTTACGCAGGTTTTTCATGTGATATTGATAGTTCTTATCACTTGTCATGATTGTTAGCACAGAAAATTTAACCATTTTATTTTGCCTTTTTTTTCCCTGCAGTGTACCATAGCTCATGCACTTGATATCTATTGGAAAAAATTTGAAGAAAAATACCACTTTTCTTGCCAGTTCTAGCCATGAACCATACAGATTTCACTATCACCAGCACTTTCCAAGAGATTGCTGGAAGGTAATAGATACATCACTCAAGTGTTCTTTTCTTCTTTAAGACCCAAATTATTATTATTATATTTTTTTTCCCTTTAATGATTTCAGCAATGACACTCTTGGACAATATGAGAGTCACACTTTTTTTACTCTTCCTGGACTCTACCGCGTTGTTCACGGGATAGATTCCTTCAATCCCAAGTTCAGCATTGTCTCACCTGGTGTAGACATGAGTATTTACTTCCCCTACACAAAGGAGAAAATGAGGTTGACAGAATTCCATCTTGACATTGAAGAGCTTTTGTTCTCTTCTGTGGAGAATAAAGAACATTTGTGAGTTTTTCCTCTCTTTTGAAACTTTCTATTTTGCCCTTTTATTAACTTTGCAATAACTTGTATTCATTCTTTGTTTGCTTTATACAGATGTGTATTGAAATACAAAAACAAGCCTATCATTTTCACAATGGCAAGGTTGGATCGTGTGAAAAACATAACCGGACTTGTTGAGTGGTATGGTAAGAATGCGCGTCTTAGGGAGTTGGTTAACCTTGTTATTGTTGATGGGGATCAGCGAAAGGAGTCTAAGGACTTTGAAGAGAAGGCTGAGATGAAGAAAATGTATGAACTAATTGAAACCTACAGCTTGAATGGCCAATTCAGATGGATTTCTTCACAGATGAACCGAGTAAGGAATGGTGAATTAAAAAAAATTATATGGATAATCAATATTCAAATTCATCCTCCCCCATTGTTATAATTGTCGAATTAAAAAAAAAAAAAAAAAATCATTTTTATATGCATCCAGTTTAGCTTTTTTGGGAGCTTATTTAACTTATTAATTATGTATTAAAGCATCAATTTTATAAGTATATGAATTTTTGCCCACTTTTAGAAAATAAAAACTAAATAATAATAATAATAATAATCCAACACATTGTGTTGGCAATGCATGGTCTCTCAAAGGTAAGATAAAAAAAGACTTTAAACAAATAAATTAGCTTATTTGCTAAAGTTCCTTTTTTTGTTATATAAAAAAAATAATATATGTCAAATCATGTTATAAACATACTTTATTTATAAATACTATGTATATATCATAAAATATGTTAAATTATGTAATGGATATACTATATGTATAAGATTTTTTATATAGCGTACCTCATGAATGTTTTCAGTTAAATTTTTAATTAAAAAAAAATGTTTAAATCAGGCCGTTTGCAATTGGTAATAAATTTGGATGGAATGACCAAATTGACTAATTTTTAAAAAGTTATGGAATAAATTGACAAAAATTAAAATATTAGAAAATATTTATTATTGCTATATAAGTCTCTTGTATTTTGTTTATGAAATATTAGTTATAAAAATAAAATTAGAACATTAAAATTATATTAGCCGAAATTTGATAAAAGAAACTCGTCTAGTGGTAAAAAAAATAAAAAGTAAAACCTATCGTTAGTCGTTACAGCCTGTCTACAAATATTCCATATATATATATATATATTATTCTCATTGAAAATTGAACAACCCTAATAGGGTTTAACTAGTACGGTTTAGAAAAGGAATATTTGTTGTATAAATAGTAATACCCCTTCGCTCTCAACCTTCAAACCCTTAACCCTCCACATCTTTCTTGCGTTTCTTGGCTTTTCCTTGAGACCCAAGTTCTTGTTCTAAGTATAAGTGATTCCTTTGTTTATTTAGTATGGAGTACGAGAGAGTGGAAAAGATGGAGAGAGCTGTGATCAGTTCAGAAGAGAAGGAGAAGAAGAAGCAAAGTACAGAAGCCTTACAGCGTTATCGTAGAAATCATAAGGAGAAGAACTTGAAGATCGCCAAAGATTTGTGCATGATGTCGAAGATGGAGAAGGAGTACGAGAGATTGAAAAAGATGGGACAGGAAGAAGCGCATGCACGGATGTTAGAGAACAAAGCTTTGATTGAAGACACGTTCAGCTCGGTTCAGTATTTAGAGCTCTTGCAGAAGTACTTGAGGATTCAAAAACTTGTGATTTCGGAAGACAATACTAGTCAAGTGCAACAATCTTGATGACAATACTCCAGACCCTAGCTATGTTCAATCCTTATTGGTTCGGGAATGCTTAGGCTTTAGTTTGCAACAAGTTTTAGTTTACTCGGTAGTTTAGTACGATGTTTCTATGGAATAGCTTTGCTTAATTCACATTAGTGTTTTTCTTAATTAGTTGGTGTTCTTAGTTGGTAATTTTAGACGGAATACTGGATTTAATTTTAGTCTTAATAAATTTGATTATTTGTTATATTTCAAAGTCAATTTCGTTGGCTAGTGGGGCAGCCTTTTCATTCAAACAATTGGAAGCTAAGGTTGGGATTCTTGTTGACTTCTAGTGGCCTATCCAAATTATCATTGTTTAATCCAAAAGTTCATTCTTTTATTATATTTGAAGTGCTCTAAGGGTTGTTTTCCAATTGGCATAAACATTGATATGTGTTAAGGATAATCCAGTACAGCCTGGATTCTTCAACAGATAAAGATACAGCAAACTCATCCAACAACATGATAAGATAAACTCGGCATTCAAATGTTTTCATGTTTAACTTCTTTTTAAATTCAAACTCTTTATCTGTAATGTAATCTTTGTATAGAAATATTAGAATTTCTGTGTTTGAGTTTTCACATGGTATCAAAGCTTGACATTGTAGACAAGGTATTTGATATGTGGGCTGAGTGAAAAAAAAAAATAGACGTAAGTCTTTTTATAGAAATTCTAATATTGTTAAACGTAAAGCAGAGGTGAAGAAATCTTATGTTAAGGCTTTTGAAGTCTCTGGTTGATATTGTTTGTGTTTGTGGGTCATCTTCCATTAGTGCTTTGGTTTGGAATTGTAGTTTGTAAAATATAGAAGCGTGTGTTAATGTGTGTGTGTCTTTTATGTGCTTTGGGAAACATGGTTTAATCTCAGTTGTGATTGTGAATGTTGTGTGTACGAATTGCAATTTGCAAAGTGTTCACTGAAAGTGTTTATGCAAATAATACTATTGACTTCTCCTTTTTTTAATTTTCAAGCTTCTCAATCTTTATTTATTTATTTTTGTTTTAAATTTGACAGCATTTCTCTTAATGTGGACTTACCTACAAGGCTACAACCTGGGGCTGGGGAACAATTCGGGGTCTTGCCTTTCCATAATGGAAGTAGGAGTTTAGGCATATGATGCATTCGGTTCGGTGGCATGGAAGGAGATCACCGGGCACAAATAGGAACTAGGAAGGAGGTTTGGGCCTTCACTTTACTCGAGCAAAAAATTTGGCTTGCCAGGTTAAATTGACATTTAGTTTAGGAGGACAATTCCTTTAACTCTAGGCATTTGGCCAAGCCCAAACAAAATTCCTTAAACACCAACTCTTTGTTGTGCTCAAGCACTTGGACAACAATTAAACAGAGCAGAGAGATACCTGCTTAAGAGGGGAGATGGGATCTTAGGTAGGTGGCGTATAATGTCGTATTCAATATAAGGGAAAATTTACGTGCCTTAAGCTTTTTAATTAAATTAAATTATGTAGTATCCACTAAGCAACAATTTTTGATCTCTAATGGACCTCTAAGTAGGATTCAAATCCACATGAAGTTCTGACCATTGGTAAGAGAAAAAAAAATTAATGGATCTCATTTGACTTAGTGGTGCACTCTTCATTCTCTATTCAATTGGGCATGGGTTGATCTCCTCCCTATATATTAATTATACAAAAAGATATGATGCACTAATTAATACAATCACATTGTTAAATTTAATTATGGAACACCCTAAGCAACTGTAACTAAGTTATAACTTTCAATATTAAATCTAGTTATAGGATGGGCTACACTCAGGATTCTGTAGGCTCCAATACTTTGGCAGTTTGGATGTGGAAGTTGGAAGCTTGGAAGCGATATCTCAAATTAATTTTTATTGAAATAAATCATTTTTCACAAATGCTAAGACTAGCATACTATGATTGATATTAATAAAAATGGTATTGCCTAAAAAAAAATGATACTAGTAATGAGCGAATGTGAAACTGGTGTTACTTCTCAATTACAACTTACTACATTAATATTTATATAAAAAAAAAAATGTGAAAAATTGTGTTCCTAACATTAATCACTTTTATTGTGGTGTTGTGTCACCACAATAGTGTGCATATTAAGGAAACTTTATGCTCTAGGTTGGGGTAGTATCTCATGGAGCCGTTGTTTGCAATAGCTCTCTCACATTACATGGGGCCTACATGTGTGTGGATTCTACATATCGTGAGAGAGTAGTTGCAAAGCGGCTACATCAGATAATTATCCCAACTCTAGATGCCTCAATATTCTCAAAATTTTCCCTTTGTATGGTTCTTCACGAGAGTCATTAATTCATCTCCATAGAGATTTTTGTTTTTCCCTTACCATTTAAACATGGTAGGAATGTCGGGTAACACTACTAATTCCTTTGGTTTTAATTAGAAACATGGTTTGAAGTTTAACTAGGAAAGTTATAGAATATTCTGGAGTATATTAATGGTGTACTCCATCCTCTCATATGAATGGTGGGGTCCTACTATAAATTTAATTAGGGAGACTTACCATTTATGTGCGAGAAGAGAGTACAACATTAATGTGCACTGGAAGTATTGTATAATTACTCATTTAATTTTAGCTCCTAAGAGAGCTACCACATTCTTTGAGCTTTATTGGAAAGTGGTGTTTCCGAAAGTTTTTAATGGGCTTTTTTGATTGATCAAAATGAAATAGCGCCTATATAATGGGTTTCCAAAAAGCACGGTTAGCACCAAAACATGCTTATTGCGCTTTTGGTAATATCTAAGGAGCTAAAAGTTTCCATGATTTTGCCTTGTAAAAGCATGTTTTTCCAATGGAGCTCAAACGTCTATTGGCAAAAAACGTGTTTTAGCTAAAATCTCAATTTGGTAATGGGTACCAAAATGGCCTTGAATCCACTTCTTAGTAGGGAAGTTTTAGCATAAGTAATAAAGTTTTACACCTTTGCCCGGGCACTGAAGGCACAATGTTAACCACACATTGATTTTAGTGAAATAGCTAAACGATTGGTTGGTTGGGTCATACTCAATATCGATTGTGATGCAGTTGATTACACAATTTGGCCTTGATCAATGGGAACCTGCAAATAAGGAGAAAATAGTACTAAAAGATTGTCGAGTTGGATTGGTGGGGGAACCCTACGATGCTTAAGTTTGGGGTTTAGGTCTTTGTCTCAATTCCCATAGGGTGAAGGCTAGGGTTTTTTGTGCATACTTCAAATCGATGTGAATATGACCCTTATATAGGATGTGAAGTGGTTGATTACAAAGGTGAACTAAACTACTTGGTATTTAAATGCAATAAAAATTTAGATTGTGAAGTGATTCAAGGGACATGACTATGGAAGTTAGGTTGGTAGATAGGTAAGCTTAGCCTTATCCTTCATTCCTACTCAAATAGGGAATTAGTGAAAGGTTTTTCAAGGTATCATGAAAATTACAACAAACGTTATCATAGTTGAGTTATGGCCTCTAAAAGATGAACTGCAATTAAAATTAGATATTGACTTTTGAGTCCTTAGAATTAGAGCTTGACATTAAATTAGAGTTTGAATTGATAAGTAGAAACGAGTCACTAAATTTTCGTTCCTAACAAATGTTTACATATTGTTGCTATGGATTAATGGGTATTAATGGCGAGAATTTTCCTTTTTCAACTTAGACATGTCTATCCAAAGGTGAACTGGTGTGCAAATGTTTTGCAAAACAAAGATGTCAGACTTAAGAAGATTTTGTGCTGTTCAATGAACCCCATATGTTCTAATGTGGTTAAATCTAGATTTCTGACTTAGGTCTTTCCTCCGTTTTAGCAACGTTGTAATTTCTTCAATTGTTCGTTGTGTTTCAAATGAAGTTCCCCTCTTACCATTAAAATTAAATTAAAAAAACAAAAAATAAAAAGATTAAATTCCATTTCAAAATCGTTTTTATACTTTAAAATATTTTAAACAAGTCTTCTCTTTTTATCTTTATCAGATGGATGATAATTTATGACATAACAACATATTTCATAAATGATAAAACTGTGAACATTGTGATGACGTGAAGCTTAAGAGAAATTATTATATTATTTGTGTGTAATCTACATGAGAGCCACACCCTTGGGTCTCACATGAGAACCACACCTCCAGTGAGAGGAGGAAGGTATACTACAGTTGGAGAGGATGAAATAATTTCTTAAAAGTTAAAACGCGATATGAATTGTGATTGTAATTTGATTATTTTACCGTAATGATTTTTAAAAAATAATTTAAAAAATATAAAAAATAAAAAATAAAACATTTAAATATATAATAATTTTAAAATAAAAGATTAAAGGTTCAAGAATCAAATGGGCAAGTATAAATATATATATATCCAGCTCAGGAAATATTACATGTGATTGGTAGATGGAGTGTACCCGTCACCACTTTGGATTGGTATTGGGCCCTCTAATCAAGCGAAGATTCAAGAGTCCTATTTTTTTTTTTTTGTGAAAAAAAAGGGACTCGCAGGTGCGTTCATTGTCCCGACCCACTTAAACCCGATTTTGACATGGCGTGGGGCACATCTGGGCAATAATGGGGCGTACCACTACCCGAACCCACAACTCCCGGACTCGCAGGTGTGATGGGTCACGAGGGTTTCCTTCCATTAAGTCCCCTCCCCAGAAGGCGGTTGGTGGGATTCGAACCCCTGCCCACGTGGTTAGCACCTTTGGTGCTAACCATTGAGCCAAGAGCTGAACCCCTCAAGATTGTCCTACTAAGCACTAGCACTGATCCAAGTTTAAATCTCCAACCTTATCCATTTCATGATGTAAAAAGTACTGCAATAAGCAAGGCTCTTTTTTTATCAAAAAAAACTTTGAACTTTGAACTTTGAACTTTGAACTTTGAAGAGGTATCCCTGATTACCCAAAAAAAAAAATCAAACAAAAATTGAAGAGGTATCCCTATGTGCTTATCTGTGGACGCGTTTCAATGGTGTGGTTCAGCAAGATTTGTACACGCAACCAAGTATGCCTGGACATTTTTTAACCTTTTAATGCAAGTCTGGTTGGTCCTTAATCCCTATTGCATGCTAAACTTATTACAGCTACTCCAGCAGCTCTACTTACCCAGCAAAATGAAAGATTGATGTTTCTTCTTGTTCTTCTTATTACCAAAAAAAATCCAGCATCTCTTGTAAATCCATTTATTTTCTACATCTGGAAAGTTAAACCAGAAAAATAATGTTCCAGCAGCCTCTTCTTATGCTCTCCACAATTTCTAAATGCCACAGTAGCTTTCCAGTTGTGGAGAGCTACTGTAGCTCTCTACTTTATTAAAAAAATATTTCTCTCTAATTTTTTTATAATATCTCCTCACTCTCTCACCTCCATCCGATTCTTCTTGGTCTCCCCTTTCTCTCTCCATCTTTGATTTCTTCTTTGACTTAATAAAATAATAAATAAAAAAAGATGAGGAAATAATATTTAAATGGAAGTAGAGAAGAATAAAGAGTCTGTTAGGAGATGAGATTAATTAAACTAGTAAAGAGTAGTTTTTTTCTCCACATGTAGAGAAAAAGTGAAGAGGCTGTTGTAGTTGCTCTTCGACTCTTAACTTAAGTCCTAAACTCCAAAAAAGCTGTGGGCGCTCTTGTTTATATAATACTTATCATGAATAATAATTTTTAATTCTTGAAAAGTATATATAAAGGACAAAGTTTATGTCAAAACTAGTTTAAAGAATCTTCTTCTAACTTATTATGTGACGGTTTATAAGACTATTCACGTATATTATTTAAGCAAGTCATGTAAATTAATAAATGAATGGATTGTCTTATGAGTTGCCACATAGTGGATTGGAAGAAGATTCCTCCAAACTAGATTGGAAGTAAACTCTATCAATCAATAATGGTGTCCGATATTTATTACCTCTCTTCATTTTGATCCCTTAATAACTTTTTATTTTATTTTTAAATTTCTATATGTGAGATACCGGATAGGTACCTCGGGAATATGTGTGTTGGTGTATTGAAATAGAAAATGAGTCGCCACTTGGTTTGGGTCCAAGAACCATTTTAAAAATGAATTGTTTTCCAAAATAAGGGTTAACTGGTCTGGTTTGAGTTCAGAGTTAATGTACGGGCTTGGGAAAGTGTTAGGCACCCAAGCCCGCCCAGCCGTAGCTGGCATTCTCCATATTATTGGGCTATATCTAAGGAATTATTTATTAAAGAACGCCACATAAATTAACACACAAAAAATTAATAAACATTTGACATTTGAATTTAAATGAGACAAGTATTTAATAGAGAGATACACCCCATCAATCAAATAACAAATCTATAAATTATTAAATGTGAGAAAGTCAAAAAAGAAGAAGCATGTGCCCACTTGAATATAAGGAAATCAATCATGAGATAATTGGATATGTGATTAAATCAATTAGACAAAATTCTCAAATCACATAGGAGCTTAATTTAATTATCTTAATCACCCAAATCATGCATTTACTATGATTTTTTTGACATATGAGGATACTTACAATCGAACATGGTTTAGAAAGAAAGATTTTAAGTTCAAATTCTAATTGAAGAAAAAGAAAATTATTTTTGTATTTTTATGAATGGTAATATACAAGAGAAAAAGGGATATTGAGAAAACTTCAAATAAGAATCAAAACAGTAAAAATAATAAAAACAAAATAGAAAAGGTTATATTAAATAGAGAAAAAGATGTAAAAATAAACAAACAAGATTTTATGTATATACTAGCGTATGCTACAATGAAGCTAGCGTACGCTACAGTGAGGTCAGCGTACGCCACCCTTGAAGTGTCGTATGCTATCGTCATCTATACAGAATTTCCAACATTTAAATGACAAAAAAATGAGGAATGAAATTAAGCTGAACAAATGAATAAATAATTGAAGTGATAATAAATAAATGACTGAAATCTATAAAAAAAAAAATTGGATTTTCTATATATACTAGTGTACGTCACAATGAAGTTGGCATACACTACATTGTCATACGTTACTCTCATCTATACAGAATTTCTAGCAATATATAAATAACAAAGAATTGAGAAATGAGATTAAACTAAAGAAATGAATAAATAATTGAAGTTGCTAATAAATAAATTACTGGAATCTTAATAACAAAATAAACTAACTTTTGGAGTGGAGTGTGAATTATTTTGAAAATTTTGAAGCGGAGTATCATTTGTTGAAAATAGGATGTTATAATTTTAGTTTCATTAAACATTAGAGATGTCAGTGTAATTCACCCAAAAATAAATTATAATTAATTTATTAATTAATTAATTTTCTATTTCACTTAATTTTTTAATAAAAAAATTGCATAACAAATCATCTCAAAACAGAATAAACAATAAAATAATAATAGCTTTAAAGTTTTCACTTAAAATATCTCATGACTTTTTTAAAATAATACATATAAGATAGTTTATTTAATTAATATATAGTAGATTAATGAAGAATTCTTTCGAAACGAGTTGAAGGTGAACTCTATCCTCAACTTAATGCTTTAATTTTTTTAATGAATTTGGAAAAAAGAAACTGGCGACCGCTTTCCCTCGTTGTACAATATTGTTTGTATTGGGTCCGACCCGTAACTTGTACAAAGATTTAAACGTGCTTCACGACAGACCATTACCCACCTGTCCACTCCACCCCCATTTCAGATATAAAAATCAGTTACAAAATCCTTATCCTCTTCCCTCGCTGAAAAAAAAAACCCCCAAATCTTCTTACAAAAAAATGACAATCGGTTCCCACAAGAAACGTCAGCGCGTGTGCCCCACCTCCACCACCACCACCACCACCGCCTCCACTACCACAGCCTTCTTCAACGACCCCACCTCCGCCGACGTCATCCTTCGCCTCTACATCGAATCCTCTCCCTTCGACTCCAACAATAACAACAACGAGAACCAATACGACGACGTTCAGATCTACCTCCACTCCCACGTCCTCCACCGCTCCAAATACTTCTCCGCCCTCTTATCTGACAGATGGCAATCCCAATCCCAAAACAATCACAAACCATTCAAACTCAACCTGGGGGTCCCACCCACCCCTGGCTCCCTCCAATCCCACCTCACCGTCCTCCAACTCCTCTACAGTTCTGATCTCTCCAGTTCCATCGATAGCGCCTCCACAGCCCTCGATCTCCTCCCAATCGCTCTCGAGCTCCTCTTCGAAGACTGCGTTAAATCCTGCGTAAACTTCCTCGAGTCCGTGCCTTGGTCCGAGGAGGAAGAGCAACGAGTCCTCAACCTAATCCCATTCCTAAAAGAGGACGAGACCAAAGAACTCCTCGCTAGGGTTTTACCTTTACCCAGCGCCCAAAACGACACGTGCGAGGAAATGCTACACGGCCTTGTCTTATCCGCGATTCACACGTATCCAAACATGGCCTTCGTTAAAGCCTTCGTCGCTAAGCTTCTAAGAGACTTCTCGTCGAGGGAATCGGCCAAGCGTGTTCTCGAGAGGGCTTTCGAGACTAGTCTCAAGGTCGTTAAGGAATCTCTCGAGGAATATTCGAGTCCCGACTTTAGAGGCGATCATAATGAGACTGAAGCGATACAGAGGCTGAATCTCCATACTGCCATGACCAATGGGAAGCATTTGCTGTGGTTGGTCGAGAGGATGATTGAGTTGAGAGTGGCTGATAATGCCGTCAAGGCATGGAGCGAGCAGGCGTCGTTTACGGCCGATTTGCAGAGGGCGTTTCGGGATGATGCCTGGCGGAATATCGTGCCGGGTTTGCCGGCTGTCGTGCTTAGATGCACCTCTAAGCTCGCTAATGCGGTCGCTGCCGGCACTATTTTGGCCACTAGACAGGTATGACGCTTAAATTCGAGTAGCTAAAGATTTACTTGCCCTACAAAGCACACATTATGATATTGGTTGATTGAGCTGCATTTGGAATTGTGAGGGATATTCGTTCTCTGGTCATAGCGGCCATGATTTTTAAGTTGATCATTCGAGTTATATTTATTATGGTAATTGTTTATGTAGTCTACATCTGTTCAACAGAGTGTGATTTTGGTGTTTTTTTTTTTTTGAAGCATTGTACATTTATCAAAAGGAAAAAGGATGAAGTGTCTGTGAATTGTCTGCGACTTGTCGCACTGCATGTAATCCATGATTAATGTGGGGTCATAGGTTAAGTTTATTAATGCACTTAGGTTGATTTTGACTATATGCCATGATTTACTAGGCTGTCCCACTTGATTTGTTGAAGCCAAAGATTTAGGTTAAAACAGCATTTCTTGTATAAAATAATGATCTAAAACAACTTTAATTTCTAAAATAGTTTAGCAGGTTTAGGTAGGAAGTTGGTGCTGGATCTTGATTTCTTAGAATTGGGGGAAACATGGGCAAATGGAAACAGGAGCAAAATGTTGACAAAGTAAACTTGTCCAGAATATAGATGGTGTATGTCCTGAATGTATGTGCCTTATTTTCTCATGATATTTCTATCCTGTCTTGACTGTTGCCTTTGTCACCATTGATCAGCTTTTAGGCTTTTGCTGATGAGAAAAAAAGGCAGTGTACCTGGCAAGTAGATGAATTGAGGGAGCTAGTTCTGTTTTCACTGTAGATTTGGTTCCATATCTAGTGTTGTGTTTATGAAGGAGACATAGTGAGAAAAAAACAATAAGAGGCTAAATTTAAATTCTAAAGAGTTAAGATTTGGAATGAAGCAAGTTAAGCACCAAAATGTGTGGGGCTAAATCCTAGTTTCCTTTGTTGTGATCTACATGTGAAAGTTGTATCATTCTTACTTATCAAAAAAGAAAAAAGAAAGAAAGTTGCATCATTGTTTGCCATGTCTGTTAGGCTGTCTCCATTAAGGCAATTTCCCTCTTGGCCTTCAACTTTCTTTTTTGATATATGATAGAAATTCTAATCTAAACTCACACACACGTATATTTGAAGACCCCGGGGATTGAACCCACACCCTCATAGAGGAGTGGGGCTTTTTGGGAAGGGGGATTACCACTGGACCGAATACCCAAGTGGCTTGGCCTTCAACTTTAGTATTGAAAGTTCTTTCTCAAAATTATCATAACAGGACTTTTCTGTAACCTTGGTGAGCAATTTTTAAATTGTTAAAAATCTTAATGTATTCTGAACATCCCCAGAAACGTTTGATCTAATGCTGCTTGTCATATACACTTGTTTCACTAGAATCACCATGGGAATTAAAATGACCTTGAATGCCATAAACTCCAAAAATGAGCAGTTTGATGGAATGATGGATTAAGTAAACTAAAAGTCATTTGTTTTCTTGTTCTTCTCATATTTTTCAGGTTAGAAAGAAGCTTGTGAAAGAGTGGCTTCCTGTTCTCATTGTATGCAAGGATAATGTCTCGCCTATGTCACCTAGTAACAAATCACTGTACCTGGAATTGGAAGAAACATTCCTAAGAATAATCTCTACACTGCCCATGTCAGATGCACAGGAGCTGTTGCAGCAGTGCCTCAGCTTCTCAACCCGAAATGTTGAAGATTGCCCTCACTTGTTTACAGCATTCAACACCTGGTTCCGCCGTGCAGCTCGACCTCCTCAAACAGATCTTTGTTAGAAAGTACTGATGTTTATGTTGTTTATAGATTATTGTTGCGCCGTTGTACCACTGTCATTACTGAGGTTTTAGCCTTGTCTGTCAAATATTGTGCATATTAACAAGTGTTTAGATAGAACTTTGTGTGTACTGCGTATATAGAACTGGATCTTCCCCACCTCTGCAACAGAAGCAAGTCTGAATGCATTTGAAAATATTGTGCATATTAACAAGTGTTTAGATAGAACTTTGTGTGTACTGCGTATATAGAACTGGATCTTCCCCACCTCTGCAACAGAAGCAAGTCTGAATGCATTTGAAAATATTGTGCATATTAACAAGTGTTTAGATAGAACTTTGTGTGTACTGCGTATATAGAACTGGATCTTCCCCACCTCTGCAACAGAAGCAAGTCTGAATGCATTTGAAATCCTTACTGATATCTTTCTGTCCATCTTTAGTGCCTATCTAGTTCTGTGAAAATACGTTATTGCCAACCGTGTACTGGCTACTTTGAGTGCAGTCTGATGCATTTAATAATAGGACTGATAAATCATGTGAGAAGGAAGAGGGAAGAGTATTTTTCAAAAAAGTATTTAATAATTTAATCTTTCAAATATTTCCACTATCATGAATTCAGGTAGCTTTAACAGCTTGATTTGAAATTATATAATGATATAAATCCTACGGTAATGTTACAGCCACACGTG
This sequence comes from Fagus sylvatica, assembly GCA_907173295.1. NCBI lineage: Eukaryota > Viridiplantae > Streptophyta > Magnoliopsida > Fagales > Fagaceae > Fagus > Fagus sylvatica. Next base: position 13,555,700 of record OU015763.1, read on the forward strand.
TGGGTGTGAGAGGGGGCGTTGTATATATTGGTCATAGAAAATCATTTTTCCTGTTGTTTATATCGGTCATAGGAAATCATTTTTCCTTTTTGCCTCTCCCGCTTGCCGACGATAAGGATATCAATTAAAATCGGAGGGCGGGAGGATTCAAAGCTATGGTGTTGTGTGAGACTACCTACAGCCTAAAATTAGAACCATGAGAATAGTCATCAAGCAAAACCAACAAAACAAGTACAAAGACAAATTGAGTCACGACCCGTTAAAAGTGTTCTACATTTCCTTCTATTACCCAAAACTTTCACTGCTATCAACACCTTACAAAACAAAGAACTTCACAGATATAGAAAACCGCAGCTACGGGAGGATCTCAACACACATACGAAGTCAGTCCCTAGAAAATCAAGTGAAAGGGATGCCGAGAGATTTCCTGCATGCATTTATGGTTGTACATTTGAAACAAATGCACCTTTTATATCAGATGAAAGCCTCAGCCCCAACAGAGACCAAGAAAAGCTTGAACTCATGCATTCCTGCACTTAATTGCAAAAGCCATAAGCCCTCCATATTGACAAATAGGACACTTCACTAAGTTAGCTGGCTTTGTATCATGGAGGAGTAGAATGGATGACATTTGGCTAGATGGGCAAACAGGGAAAGTGTGGATTACAGTCGCCTTCTAAAGTTGCTGGTGGTGCCTTGGTACGTTCGAACCAGCAAGCCCACTCCAATTCCAATCCCAAGACAAATGCTAAGGCCAATCCCAACGCCCACTCTTACACCAGCATTGAACCATGAAAGCTCTCCATCTTCGCCTTCAAAATATGCTGTCTCAAGGTAGGGGTTATTGTAGTCTTCATTTTCTGGTTTGTGGTTCGGGAATTCTGACATCTGCAAAGTTAAAATAAAATGAAAAGCAGGATGAAAGAGATACATAAACAAAAAAATATAATTGGTGAAGAAATCTTTGTTAATACCCCAAGAAAAACACCAAGCATATGATTCATGAGACAAGTATTACCAATATACTAAATTATGAAAATCAGATGAAAGAGAATTAATCCAATCCTAGCTGCAATAGCAATATCAGTTATTATCACATTTGCGCTATTGCACCCGCTGCCCTAAAGCACGCTGCAGCTGACTTCAACTAATCAACAGAAATTGCATACCGGTCATCAGTGTGAAGATTAAAGTTTCTAGCTATAGGGACTAAAGCAATCTTTGCGTACTTGAGAGTACTTTAGCATCGTGAAGTAACCCAAAGACGTTTAAGAGGCAAAAAATATCTAAATAAGGCGCTTTTATTTGTAGATTAGCTGATAGACAAATGAAATTCACAAATGAAAAGATACTGGCATTAGCAGAAACAGGAAGAACACTGCTGGGATCCATCCATATTCATATAGGTACGTGCTGTAATTATGTGAGTACAATATGGTATGAACCAAAAATTAAGTTCACCAGATAACGTTCTGACCACACCATAGAACCTTTTTTGGGGGCTAGCAGCATTTGACTCCTTAACAAAGTAGGTGTTCTCTTTATTAGTTTATGGTAAGTATTAGCAGGTATTGATGGAAATGAAGGAACAGAAGGGAATATAATATATCTACACCATAAGCAAACTAAAATCCTTTAAAGTGGCAAAATTCAAGGTGATATAATGTAATGAGAAGAATCTTTCTTCTCTTTTCAAGGCCAGGGTCATGTTGGGCACACCTCTCTCCTAAATCAGAATGGGTGTATAAGTGTACGTACAACTTTATTTGTGTATGTATACATAATACATTACATAGAAAACCATGAAAGACAAATATTCCTATTCTACTTCTCTGCCAGATTCTAATACGTTACTAAAATAACGTCACACAAAACAAAAAGGGTAGTATTGTATTAGCTCTTGGCTTCAAAATGCGTGCCAGCAGCTATCCTTCTAACCATCTAGGATAAGATTATATATGCCTGTCCAGGCACCCAATATTCTATGCAACAAACAAGTGAGTGAACATTTATGCAGCAAACAAAGGATCAAATATGGGCTAGCTTAATGCAACACTTGCACAAAATATGAACAGAACATCTAAAAGTCAGAAAAACAAATCCCATCTAAAAATTAAAGAATTAAATTTAGTGAAACAGTACCTGCAAATTGAGCATGGAAGGAACATCTTTCTGGCTTTCCGTCGCCTCATACTCAGGTATTGAATCCAACATGCCCTTCCTCATATGCTTTTTTCGATGACCAAGCTGCAAAGTCTTTGTTAAGATAATTGGAGTGCCCAAAAAGGACCCTGCAATGTAGACCTCAATTGTAGGTGAAGCCAAGTCTGGCCCCAGCACTTGCTTCCCCATGAAGAAGCCAGTGCCCACAGTTATAGCAGATTCACAATCAATGCTCCATCCCTGGCCTTGCTTATTTGATTCTCCAACAAAACCATTACTATTACACAATTCTAAAGCCCCCGATAACACAAGAACATCCTTATCAAAGACCTCAAACTTTACACTTCCTGTCATCCTGATACTATCAGTGCTCACAAATGTAGCTTCTTCAGACTTCTTATCTAATCGATCCCTTCTAAGAAGGGTTGACAACCCATCAGAATACATGCGAGTTCTAACACCATTAACTTCAAGAAGCGTATCATGATTGAGTGGAATATGGTTTAGTGTGAGGTACTCAGGAGCAGAATCATCAATCTCGCATTTACTAACTCTAACATAAAAAACCCTCAAATCAAGCCAAGGTAATGATGCCTTGATGCAGGGTTGATAAGAAGAGTTCCTCATAGCCATGTGCCCATTGTCAGTTGGCCCATTTCCATTAGATGACTCATAAGAATTCTCCATGGCCTGAAGAGTTTAATCCTCAGTAAAAAAATTCCACTTTAATTGAGTTGATGATGTTTGATAATTCAAACAAATGAAACTCTGGCAAGGAAAGAAAACCTGCAGCCATATGAATGAAGTCAGATCATAGAAATTAAGACAGCATAATTTGGACATTGCAAAACCAAAAAACAATGGAAACCACAAACGATCAGTGTGCAGGAGAGAAAGGATTGGGGGTATCAATTTATAATAAAAGAGATGAAGCCAAACTTCTCCAAAGAACCAAATTGAACAGAAGAATCTACATGAACAAAATGAATGAAAAACACTTTCTATTGATAAAATGATAATGGCAGACAAAACCTAACAGAAGCAAACAAAGAAAGGAGAGAGGAGCATAGAGTCTAAAGTCTGAATTCAATTAGACATGAAACTTATCAGTTATCAAGAAAGAGGGCTTCAACAGAAGAAGCTAACCTATAGATGAAAACATTTTACTCTCTGTAGGAACATAACACAGAAACAAAAGACAAATAATTAAGCAGAGGAAAGGCCAACTGAGCGACCACCAACCCAGAAGCAGAAACAAAAGATAAAGAAGGGATAAGAAGATGAAAAAAACTCTGGAGAAAAGTCCAAATTAAATAAGTGTGAAACCCAAAAAAGTGTTCATAGCAAAACCAAAAGCTGAAGAAAACGGTCTCTTTCCAAACTGATTCCCAAGTTGAGCAGGAAAAAAATCACATCAAACGAAACTTACCATTTTAAAAAGAAGAAGAAAGATAACCAACAATTTAAATAGGAATATCTAAATAAATTACATAAAAAATAAAAATAAAAAGCATTTAGTACCTTCAGAGAAACGTAGCATCACCACCAGAGCAATACGTAGCTTAATAAATACTAGAGAAAGACTCTGTATACCTCCTTTTATATGGTATTGCTGAAATTGCAAATCACTGAAGATGAAAACAAACTAAGAATGCAGCTATCTGATTAAAGAGTAGCAAAACAAAAAACACACAGAATTCAATAAAATTGCCACATGTAAACGACAAATAACTCACGTCATATATACTAAGATACAGACGAAACTAACTCTGGGTATGTGTTATAAGTGATAATGGACAAAAGTCAAACTTGGAAAGATTGCCACCTCCAATCGCATGATTTTCTGCTGCTGTCTCCAACGTGATTAATGCAGTACAGCTGTATTGTAACTGATGTACAGATTTGTAGTTCCTAAAATCTTGTCTTTCTATTTATACTGATCTCAAATACAATGAAATATATTATTCTTTCCAAAATATATCTTGTTTATGGTATCAGAGCTTCCTAAGCTCCAACGAGCAGATCCTTTTCTTTTTGCTATGGCTACCAACAACATCTCTGTTTCTTCTAATCCTCAAAGCCCTACGCCTCTAATTGCTGTAAACGCTGCTGCGCAGCTCCCTCATAAACTGACACCCACCAATTTTCCTGCTTGGCGGTGTCAGTTCGAATCCTTACTCATTGGTTATGATCTTATGGGGTATCTTGATGGCACCCTCTCCTGTCCTTCTCTCAGTGGTGCCTCTACTGATGCCCAGGCTGCATATTCGCACTGGATACGCCAGGACAAGCTCCTACTCAACGCCCTTCTTGCTGGTGTTTCTGAGGGTGTTGTCTCTCATATTGCTAATGCTGAGACATCCATGGCAGCATGGAAGACCCTCACCCGACTCTATGCTAGTCGTTCACGTACTCGAGTTATGCAACTCAAGGAGGACCTCACTCTTCTTCAACGAGGGTCTCGGTCTGTCACAGAATTTCTTCACTCTGTGAAGCACATAGCCGATGAGTTAGCACTCATTGACGCCCCTGTGCCAAACGACGATCTTACGCTCTACATTCTCAATGGTCTTGGCTCGGAATACCGCGAGATTGTTGCCCCAATTCGCACCCGTGCCACCTCTCTCACCTTTGAAGAACTACATGACCTGCTCCTTGGTCATGAGCGCTACTTGAAGCGTCTGGAACTTGCTTCCAATCCTCCTGTTATTACCGCTAATATCTCTCAACGCAGGTACAATAATCGTTCCTCTCAAAAGAATGACAAGAAGCAAGCCTATTCTCGGCCTGGCAATTCTGGTGGCTTCTTTCAGTCCAAGCCCACCGCCAACTCCTCTGCTGACTCTGCTCCAAGAGGTCGCCACCAAGGAAAAACTTGCCATTTTTGTGGCTTCAGTGGCCATACTGTGACCGAATGTCGCAAGCTTCGTCGTGTGTTAGCACAGGCTAACTGCACTATCATGCCTCAGCCTGCCACCAACCGTTGGATGCTTGACTCTGGGGCATCTCATAACATCACATCTGAACTTCAAAACATGTCCATGCATTCTGAATATGAAGGACCTGATGAGGTTGTCATTGGGGATGGCACAGGTTTGAATGTCACACACGTTGGTTCCACCCATCTCTCCACTCCTTCCAAAACCTTTGCTCTTACAGATCTTCTTTGTGTCCCTTCTATTAATCGCAATCTTATCTCTGTTCATAAATTTACCTCCTCTAACAATTGCTCTGTAGAATTTAATCCCTTCTTTTTCTCTGTGAAGGATCTGAGCACGGGGGTGCATCTACTTCAAGGCAAATGTGAGGATGGTATCTACTACATGCCTCAGTCCGCTCATATCTTACGCAAACCACCAGTGGCATTTGTTGGAGTCCGCACCTCGCTTGATGGATGGCATTCACGGCTGGGTCATCCTTCCACCAAAGTTGTCACCCGAATAATTCGATCATTTGACTTGCCTCTAGAAAAATCTTCTTTTACAAAGAAAAGCCTGTGTGTTTCATGTCAATGTAATAAAAGTCACAAGCAACCTTTCTCTATTTCGTCTATGACTAGTTCTCAGCCATTTGAATTAATTTATTCAGATGTCTGGGGTCCATCCACAATTACATCCATCAATGGTTATCGGTTTTACGTTATTTTCATTGATCATTTCACAAAGTTCACTTGGTTTTATCCTCTAAAGCAAAAATCTGACGTTGAGAGTGTCTTCATTAATCTTCAAAATTACATCAAAAATCAGTTTGCCACCACCATCAAACATCTCTATACGGATAATGGTGGCGAGTTTCTCAAACTCCGTCCCTTCCTCGCTAAACACGGCATCACCAGCCTTACAACCCCTCCTCACACGCCCCAACACAATGGTGTCTCTGAACGTCGCCATCGTCATTTAGTCGAAACCGGTCTTACTCTTCTCCATCACTCCAAACTTCCTTTGAAATACTGGTCTTTCGCTTTTGAAGCAGCATGTTATCTTATCAACCGAATGCCCACCCCTCTCTTACATGGCAAAACTCCCTTCGAATCCCTCACTCTCCGTCCGCCAAATTATCTCAAGCTCCGCACATTTGGTTGCCTTTGCTATCCATGGCTCAAACCATATAACAACAGCAAACTCGATCCCAAATCCACTCCTTGCATTTTTCTTGGCTACTCTCTCACTCAAAGTGCTTACAAATGCCTTGATATCAAGACCCACCGCCTCTATCTTTCTCGCCATGTTGTGTTTGACGAACACACCTTTCCTAACTCCTCCAACTCTGTTGCTAGCCAGCTTTCTCTTGCTCCTGACCGTCATCAACAATCACATGCTGCTGTGGAATTTTTTGGTTCTATCCCACAAGTCCCGCCAGTGACTCAGGTGCCTCCCTCTCTCACATTGCCTGAAGTACTTCACCCTCCTGCACCACCGGATCCACAATCATCATCACCAGGTATACTCTCTCTTCCCTCTGATAACACTACTCTCTCCTCTTCACCTGCTGCAACCGCACCCCCTCCCCCTCATAGGATGACCACTAGATCTATGAATAACATTTACAAGCCTAAACACATGTACCTTGTCACCAAACACCCCCTTCCCGATACTCTTGAACCAACTTGTGTCAGTCAAGCACTCAAACATCCTCAATGGCGCCACGCCATGTCCCAAGAATTCACAGCCTTGGTTCAAGCATGGTACATGGGACTTAGTTCCTCCTCAATCTTCTCAAAATCAATATTGGGTGTAAGTGGGTCTTCAGGATAAAGAGGAAGCCCGACGGAAGCATCGACCGATACAAAGCTCGCCTTGTTGCCAAAGGCTTTCATCAACGGCCTGGCCTTGACTACACGGCAACTTTTAGTCCCGTTGTGAAGCCTACCACTATTCGGACAGTCCTCTCCATTGCTCTTATGCATCGCTGGCCCATTCGCCAACTCGACGTCAACAATGCGTTTCTACATGGCACCCTTGAGGAAGATGTTTTTATGACACAACCTCGTGGATTTGTTGACAGCAACTTTCCAAATTATGTCTGCAAGTTGAAAAAATCCATCTATGGCTTAAAACAAGCTCCTCGTGCGTGGTACAATGAGCTCAAAGGTGCTCTTCTTGAGTTGAACTTCTGTCAGTCCAAATCGGACTCTTCGTTATTCATTTATCATGCAGGTGGTCACACTATGTACTTCCTCGTCTACGTTGATGATCTCCTTATTACTGGCAGCAGCACCTTACTTGTACATGAGATTATTCACAAGCTCAGCAAGCGTTTCTCACTTAAGGACTTGGGCCTTGTCCATTTTTTCCTTGGCATTGAAATTATCCCCACCTCTACTGGACTGTTTCTCAACCAGCATCAGTATATCCGTGGTCTCCTTGATCGAGTAAAGATGGATGGTGCTAAAGATGTTCAAACTCCTCAGAGCACAAGTATTACTCTCAAGCTCCAAGATGGCTCTTCTCTTACTGATGCTACTACATACAGACAAGTCATTGGTGCACTTCAATATCTCTCCTTCACCCGACCAGACATCGCCTTCTCAGTCAACAAACTTGCTCAATTCATGCACCAACCAACTGCTACTCACTGGACTGCAGCTAAACGCATCCTCCGCTATCTCAAACACACCATCCATCATGGACTTCATCTAACTCGCACCAATTCGTCAACGCTGCAAGCCTACTCCGACGCCGATTGGGCAGGAAACTTTGATGACCGATCAAGCACCACTGCTTATCTTATTTTTCTTGGCAACAATTTAATCTCATGGAGCACACGCAAGCAACGGGCCATTGCTCGTTCGTCAACCGAAGCAGAGTATCGAGCCCTTGCTGCCACAACTTCGGAAATTGCTTGGCTCACATCCTTACTGTCCGAGCTTCATTTACCACTCTCCAAACCTCCACTCATATTATGTGACAATATCGGGGCTACACAACTCAGTCTGAATCCCGTAATGCACTCTAGGATGAAGCACATTGCCATTGATCTTCATTTCGTCAGAGATTATGTCAACAAAGGCCTGCTTGATGTTCGCCATGTTTCAACTCATGATCAATTTGCGGATCTCCTCACAAAAGCACTTCCCAAAGCTCGATTTCATTTACTCAAGTCCAAGATTGGCGTCCTCGACGGCACGTCCATCTTGCGGGGGTGTATAAGTGATAATGGACAAAAGTCAAACTTGGAAAGATTGCCACCTCCAATCGCATGATTTTCTGCTGCTGTCTCCAACGTGATTAATACAGTACAGCTGTATTGTAACTGGACAAAAGTCAAAGATTGCCACCTCCAATCGAAGTCAAACTTGGAAAGATTGCCACCTCCAATCGCATGATTTTCTGCTGCTGTCTCCAACGTGATTAATGCAGTACAGCTGTATTGTAACTGATGTACAGATTTGTAGTTCCTAAAATCTTGTCTTTCTATTTATACTGATCTCAAATACAATGAAATATATTATTCTTTCCAAAATATATCTTGTTTATGTGTGTTTTTGTCTCTCTTTTTCTCACAATTTACCATGGAATCATGCAGAACCAAAACCGTAATATTTAATAACAAGAAAAACTCACCGCATATATAACATTACAAACTCTCTTTGCAGCTTCTAGAATAAAAAAAGAAAAAGAAAAAAGTAATCGAATTTGAGCCTCTAGTGTCAGAGAATTGACCCTCCAATAGAACAAAACAGAGCTTTTGATCTTCTATAGAAGAACCGTGGCCACGCAAAGTACAAGTTGTCAAATCCACAAACAATGAACAAACCAAGTCCCCGTATTTGACAAACACAATTGGGTTGTCTATGATTTTGATTAATTCGGAAACGATCAAATCGAAATCCGAGAGCAACCCAAGTCCTCAAATTTCAGAAACAATAACGTTGGCCTTGATTTCTCTTCTTTTTCTTTTTTTTTGGGTTTGTAAGTATTACGATATCTATTGTTAAAGTGGGGTCACTCTGTGTCGGATTTTCTTCAGATCTTATCCAAGAAAGGAAACACGCAGCTTCACAAAGCCGATGTATTGAAAGGGATGGGCAAGCTTTATATTATACAGTAAAGATTTCTGAACGTACGATATCTATACTAGAGTAAAAGCTTTGTTTACTTTTATTTCCTTCGGAAAATTTGGTTACATCAACTTTTCAGACCTCACATTTTTATACATTATCATAATTTTTTTTTAAACTTTAATAACAATTTCAATTTAACAATACTACTACATCTTTCTCCCGATAACATTAAGATCCTCTAAAGTTTTACAAGATAGAGTTCTTTAAATGTCAACTTTTCATTTAAAATAAAAAGATAAGATGTTATCACATTATCAATCTAATACAAAAAACCTAAATTAGTATTTCAAATGAATTAAAACACTTCTCAATGGCTCACGTTTATCAAACACCGTTTATCTTTATTCTTTTGTTTTTTTTGTTTTTGTTTCTCTCTTTTCTCTATAGCAAATATCAACACAACAAAAATCATGTCATTCTCTTCGATAAAATCATCAATCCAAACACTCCTTCTCATTCTTAAAATTTTCAAACCTTTTTAACTCATAAATGGACTAAACATATCTTGCATTCATTGGCTTTTCAACAGTTATCAATGGGCGATTTTAAGAGTTTGAATTTAATAGATCTACCATTTGGGAATAAAAAGATTGAGAAGTTTGTAAATAGAGAAAAAAAAAATACATAAAAGAAATAAAATTTTATTCTCTGGCAATGAAGTTTGAAGTGATAAGTCAACAATAAAAACATGATGATTTTTTTTTTGGTTAATAGGGGAAGTTAGAACATGTGAGTTTCTTTACTTTGGTTTGAATTGCATTAGTTGCTGTATAATTATTTTTACAGCATTTTATGTTATTCTGGTAAAAATGGTGACATTGCCAGAACTGAATATTCTTTTGATGGCCATTGGTATGTAGCTTTAAGTTGAAGAACTCAATTTATTCCCCAACACTTGAGGCTTTAGTCTATTTGAGTTCTACACTATTTTAATATAATGAACCATTTATTAAAAACTTGGAAATATTATTATATTAAAATACTTTTGGATTTTGACCACTCCTTTTTGATGGGTTCATAGTAGTGAAATGGTACTAAGTACTGGTAAGAGCTTCATGATAAGATCAAAGGTTTTTTTTTTTTTTTTTTTTTTTTTTTTTTTTTTTTTTTTTTTAATGTTAATTTTACATGCATGCGGTTATTTTATTTGTAATGCAAATAGAAAAGGGGGAGGTATAAAATTTGTCATTGTTTGATAATTACAATTAAGAGATTCTTTAGCTAGAAAGAATTTTGTTAAGGGTCGGGTACTAATCCAAATTGGAATTAATACAGTAGAGGTCAATTTGGATTACAAATTTACAATTCCAATCGAGTTGTCAAATTTGACGTGTCATTTGGTATAAAGAGTGTAGGCTTTAAATTTGACATCTCAAAATTGAGAAATTATTTCATTATTTTTTAATATTATATTCGAAAATATAGTCGTTACCTGTTATTATTTATAGTTGTTACCAATTATTATTTAAATTTGGCATATACGGCTGGAGTGCCTATTCCTTGAAGCGCAAGGGATGGCTTTCGTTGATGAAGAAGACGCTGGAGAAGGAATGAATTTTGGGCTTAGGGCTTTTGGGGGTTAGTTTTTTGGAATGAGAAGCGAGGGACCTTAAACTCACTATTAGAGCTTATCTGCAAAACGAGACATCATGAGGTTTTAGAGAGTGTGGTGACTGAATTTGGGTGCTTGAAGAAGATCGCTTAAACCCTAATCATACCTGTCGGTTGGCACTAAGGTGCCCTTCAAAATGCGTTGTTTTAGAGTTGTCATGGCAATACAACGTTGTCGTTGTCCCTGTTTCTAGAGCGTATAGTTTGTGTATGTTGTTTTGAAAGCTCAAAATGCGTGTCGTTGAGTGTTCCTAACATTAGACTACATTGTGATTGGGGACTTTGATGTTTTCACACCTACCATTTTACACCACTTAAAATGTGTATAATATTGTCCACAATTTGTGAGCATGTTTAAATTTATTGACAATATTATCCACATTTAGGTGGTATAAGGTGTAGATGTTGTGGAGGAATATTTACCTATGTGATTGGTATTAATAAAAGTGATGTTAGTAGTGAGTTTATGTAAAAATGATGCTACTCTAATTAAAATTTACCACATTAGAAATCGTAAAAAAGGATTGTGAAATTTTTTATATCCCTAACATTAATGAAATATTCGCTCATGCGACTCGTTAAATATTAGACCTGTTAATGTGTTGGGTCAAGTTAGTTCAGATTAAAATTATTTGTATTTAAAATGGGTCTTCTCTCATCTCTTCTTCTTTCCCTATTTTTCTTTCTTCCACTTTCAACACCTTATCTCGTGATTTATCACCCCTTTTGTCTTGAACTCCTTTTGGCTGTCTTTGTTGTGTTTTAAGTTGGAGTCTCAATGTTACCTCTCACCCAACTATCACTTATACCGACACATTGTTTCTTCTACCTTATCTTTTACCTTATCTTTTGAAATTTCGCATACCACATGTTTGATGTTTTGCCTGTGTGTATTTACTTTGTCCCTATCATTTTGAACTGTGGCCTTCTTTTTTAATATCCATTTCTAGCCAAATCCTTTGATGCAGGACAACAATGAGAAATAGGATAAATGGAAAAGGAAGGATAGAAACAGAACAAATCATAGGAATCACCTTTTAGAATCTAACTGCAAAACCCTAGGCATCATCACCTTAGGGGTGTCTGGTATCACCACAAAACAAAGAAGAGAGACGCATCTCAAATCAAGAAATTTTCATTAAGCAAGTCCCTTGAAAATGAGTACACACTTTACTTAAATAGAGTACTAAGCCTTAAATCAAATTAAATAGAAACCCTAATTCTAATGGGCTTGGGCCCAATTATTGAAATATAAAATACTAATAAACTTGATTAGATAGTAAGACCTAAAATAAACATACAATCAACTCCAAAATTAAATAAGATAAAAATAAAATAACAATCTTGCTCTTGCATCATCCTTCCTTATCATGAAGACTCTAGTGTGGAATTGTCGAGGTTTAAACAACTCTTCAACCTTTAGAGCTCCTAAGGCCATAACCAAAATCCATAATCCTAAAGTAATTTTTCTCTGTGAAACTAAGGCCACTAGCGGGAAAATGAGTACAGTTACAAAAATGCTAGGTTTCGATAAATGTTTCTGTGTGGAAGCTGATGGTTCGGCTAGAGGTATTTGTCTTGTCTAGAGTAAGTGTTTTGACTTGAGAGTTGTTTATCATGATGAAACTATGATAAGCTCAATCATTTTTAATCATTGTGAAATTCCGTGGATGTTGTTGGGTATTTATGCGCCTTCATATGTAGCAAGAAAAAAGCCAGTTCTAAGATATTTTGAAAGCTTCAGTTACAACTTTTGAAGGACCTTGGATTAGCCTTGGGGATTTTAGTAGTATAAGTGGAGACAAGGAAAGACATCCACATCTTGTAAGTATTTACAGGAATTTTTGTTTGAAGTTGATGGAATAGACTTAGGATTTCAAGGGAGCAGGTTCACCTGGTCTAATAAAAGGTAGGGGCAGCATTGCATTAGGGAGAGGTTGGATAGGGTATTTGTAATGATGAATGGAGAATACAATTCCCTAAGGCTTGCATTACTCATTTAGCTAGCAACAATGGCTTCAGATCATAATCCTCTTTTAGTAAACACAAATATGCAAGTAAATCATCAAGCAGGACCTTTTAGATTTGAAACAGCGTGGACTAGGGATGATCGAAGCATTGATATAATCAGTGAAGCTTGGGTTAAGCAATACCTGGGGACCCCTAACTTTTAGCTCTATAGGAAGATGCAAAATACAAGGGTAGCTCTCTCTAAGTGGAATAAGGAAGTATTTGGGCATTGAAAAACTCATATCAGGTTGCCATTGCAAAAAAAATGAAGAAGTTCAAAGCCAGGATCCTTCAGAACAAAGTTTGGTTGCTGAGCGCCTGAGGCTAGCCTCTAGAGTGAGCTTAAGGAATGGGTTTTATTTTTATTTTTGAAAATAAACTATATTTGAATTTTTTGTCTCATGTATTTCCTTCATGTTCGGATCCAATTATTTAAAAGGCAAAAATGATTTTTTTAGTCCTTATATTTTAGGGATGTAATTATTTTAGTGCATATGTTTTATAATGTTTAAATTCAATTATTGGATTTTTGGACATATGTTATATTTGATGAAAAAATTTAAAAAAATAGAAAAGGAAAATAAAGAGGGTAATAACTATTAAGTCTCTTCACAAGCGCTACGCGCGTGTTCAGAGGCTTTTCATATTTATCACTTTTAATTTTTAATTTATTTATTCAATTTTCCACATTTTTAATTTTTATGAATATGTATCTAAAATGAAAATAGAATTGTATCTTTGCAACCAAAAAAGAAAAAGAAAAAACCCACAGTATCTAAAAACGCACCGTTTTGTCTAAACGCAGCGTTTAGGAACCGATTCTGGCATGAGCTAGAAACCGATCTTAACTCCCATTTATCTGGTGCTCTCTCAGTTTTCTGTTCCTCTCTTCTCCATCCCCAATCGCATTCGCACGCGACCTCCACAAAGCAATCAGCCATTTGGCTCAGCTATCACTTCGCAAATGGCCGCGATCTTAGCTCGCAAGTCTCTAAACGCTCTTCGTGCTCGACAATTCGTAAGCACTCTCTATATGCCCTAATCATTTCTCCTTTCCCCCAATTTGTGCACTGTTTGGTAGCTGAGAAAATGCCACAAATCAAATCAAGAATACCACTTCTATTTCATTTTTTTTTTATTTAATTTTGCCTTCTCTTTCAGAATCAGTAGCTTATTCAATTTCCATGATGTTAATAACTGCATGAAACGCAAACTTCGAAGCACAAATTGTAATTACAGTTTTTTAGGTACTTTTATAAATTTCATTATTTTTGTTCTGGGAATTTGAGTGATGAGTTTCTTTTGGTATTGATACTCTATAAGTAAGCATTGGTTATGAAATAGTCCAAAAAAGTTAGAAGCTAAAAGGCCTTGTAGTTCAATTAGTTTAGCACTAATGTTTTGATAATTAAGGATATGGATATTGAGGGACATTTATGTAAAGATATTGCAGTGCCACGATTTTTTTGGTGTGCGGGGCTTGATAGTTATGTCCAAAAATGTGTAAAATGAGACAAATAATAGGAAATTTTATTTATTGTTTCTCTTGTCAACTCTAGGATTGTACTCGGTGTGATAATTTTCACTGCGGATATTATCGTTATTAAGCTGAGCGTTCTGGTTGTCTCCACTATTACCGTGAAATTGATGCTATTATTCTGAGGGCTTCATTGGGATTTATGTGTCCTTGTTTGCTTCCAATCAGCGGTTTTATGTTGCATAGTCTAATGTGTTTTCTCATAACTTGTATTGTTTAGGCTGTTCCTGCACAAGCATTGCAGGGTTCGCACAACTATGGGCTGCGGTTCAGTGCTCACCCATTCAGCACTAAAAATGGTTTGCTTTGCTCTCCCCAGTCATATTTATGATTTATGTATAAATTCAGATATCTTTTAAAGGAAAATCCAGGAGAATTGTATCAATGATGAGTTCAAAGCTAAGTGTGTAAGTTGCATGATATGTGTAATCTTAATGGGTTCATATTGCAGTCTTGAAGATAGTCATAGTTAATATATTGCTGTGTAGTTGTTAGCCTTTATGTCATGATGGGTTCAGATAGTGGAGAAGAAATTTCTTTTGGTCATTGATATAAAAAAACTTTCCTGAGAGGGGATTGAGGTGTTTATGTATATATTCTGTTGGATTTATTAACTTATCATAAAGCCTCTTAACAAATTACCTTGAACAACCTTATCATTTATAATTTTCCTACTGCCTTGTTCAAGGAAATTTCATCCATTGCTGTACTGCATAAACTATGTTCTTTGGTATTTAAGATTCAAGTAACTTATAAAAATATATTTAAGGTTTAGTTTTCCCCCCCTAATGCACTAACTACAGAAGATGAAGAAAGGGAGCAACTTTCAAAGGAGATGTCAAAGGACTGGAGTGCTGGTATGTAGTATACTTCATTGGGACATCTGTGTTATCTATTGGTTTAATCAATATTCTACAATTTTCCATGAATAGTTCCTGATGCTTTCTGAGTGATCACAGTTTTTGAGCGAAGCATAAACACATTGTTTCTCACTGAAATGGTTCGGGGTCTGATGCTGACACTCAAATACTTCTTTGAACCAAAAGTTACTGTAAGTGTCTTCCTACACCCAATGTCCATCTTGGACTGTGTAAGCTATGATATAAATTTCTTACTTTTTGTTACGCAGATCAATTATCCATTTGAGAAGGGCCCCTTGAGCCCCCGTTTTCGTGGTGAACATGCCCTTCGTCGATACCCAACTGGAGAGGAACGTTGCATTGCATGCAAACTCTGCGAAGCAGTAAGAGTTTTAATCTTTTAAGCAATTATTTAAATTGATGCCTTTTTGAACAATAACTTGCAGAAGTAGAGTATGTAATCTTCCTCTTTGAGTTTGTGGATTTTGACTCCTGTGCTGGCAACGGGCAGTGCTAGTGTAGTTATCTTAGAAAGTGCCTAGACCCTAGAGCCCTGGCCCTATGGTTGCAAATTACTGCTCTTGTTTGATACTCAAAAATTTGCATGGTATTTCAGCCAGTTTGTTATTTGTGCCTCATCCAAAGTTTTTAATTTAAATGTGGCATACATATTAATTTGCAAACAATATCTCAGTAAGGGAAAAGAAAGGAAGACATGACAAATCCTAGGCCTCACCATCTAAGGGTGCTTGGAATCATCAGTAAGCAAGAGAAACATCCTCTTGTTTATCAAAAAAAAAGAAAAGAAACAATCTAATTAGAAAATTTTAATTCATATTGCAATGCCTCAACTATTAGCTTCCTTTTAATAGGTTTTAGGGATTACATTACATCTCATAAAATCCTTAATCATAATAAAAGCTAAATTCAAAATTCAAAAAGGTGTCTAAAAAAAATCTGAAATAAATTTGGTTGTGCTCCTGACATCATACTTCCCTGATTGGAGAAAGCTTAACCTCGAGTGCAATTTTCCCTTTAATTACATTACATCAACGATTTGTGTGATTTTGTGTGACTTTTGTCCAAATCGACCATTGAGAGTTCCAAGGTTTGATTTGTGTAAAAATTTGTGAATTTGTATCAATCTTTGAAGGTGGATTTATCTGTAATGAGAAGGAAAAATGCTCAAATTGGGAAAGGTGGAGGAGAGGGAAAAACATATCCGGTGGAGAGGAGAGAGAAAATAATATTTAATTGAAATGGAGAAAGAAATAAAGAGTCTGATGTAGTGACAGGTGAATAGTAAGTCAGCTAAAATAGAAAAATTACGTTTTGGCTAAAATCATCTAGAGGCTGATGCGAATGCTCTTACTCAAGACTTTGTTTAAGTGGGTAAATGCCTCGGGTTTGTTTTCTTTTGAGATGTTGCCTGGGTTGCTTGAAAGCAGTACTTTTAGTGTTGGTGTACATGTGGTATACTTCTTGTGTACATGGGTGGCGCTCCTTTTGCAGGTAAGAATTTTCTGACGGGTTTGGTTTCTGTTAGTGACGTTGTCGTTGGGTGGGTTTAGTGAGGGTGGTTTTTGTTGGAAAATAGGATCAGGTTTGTTTTAAAACCAAAATTGATGCGGGACCCGTGGGGGAGGGGGTGGGGGAAGGGAAATACAAATTAGGGAGAAGAAAGGAAGACAAGACAAATATTAGGCTTCACTGCCTAGAATCTGCCTTAAACCTTGGCTTCACTGCCTATAGGTGCTTGAAATCACCACCAAGCAAGACTGCTATGAAGCACGGGTACGGCAAGTTGGGCACCGTACTCGTACCGGGTACTGCTGGGGTACGGGTACAGCCTGGGTACCGCTGCTTGCGAACCCCAAGTGTACCTGATTTTTTCCAAAAAAAAAATTCCAGGTACGGGTCGGTTACGGGTTGGGTATGGGCGGGGCTGAAAGCATGAAAGCAGCCAAAAACTACGTCGTTTTCCGGAAAAAATTATTCGACTCTCAGTCTCTCTCTCTCTACCATCCTCCATTTGCCGCCACTCTCACTCGATTCTCTCTCTCACATCCTCAGCTTATCGGCAACGAAGCACGGTGACCTCCGAAATGGACTTGCGGTGACGGAAAATCAGTGGGGTCGATTTGGACTTGCGGCTTCCTTCTTTCTCTCCGGCTTCCTTTTCTTTTCACTGGGCATCTTTCTCTCTCTTCGTTGGGCTTGAAGCTCCCTTCTCTCTCTGCCTTCCTTTTCAAACTCACGCTGCATCTTTCTCTCTCTCTCTTCACGTTTCACAGCCAGCAACTTTTTAATTTGTGGTCATGATTTTCCTAAGTTTTTCATAGCCACCCACTTCCAAGAAAGTACTAGAAGTATTATTAAAAAAATAAAGAAGCCTGGGGCTTCTAGAAGAAAAAATCGCAAGTTAGTGTTCAGTAAAGTATTGTTTTGTACTAGACTTTAGTAAAGTATTGTTTTGTGTTTACTAGTGTACTGTGTTTGTATTATTATTATTATTATTATTATTATTATTACAAGGATTGTATTTAGAAAATGATAAAATATATATGAGTTGCTCTTTTGATTCTTGATTTGTAATATATAAGGACCACAATGGATGTACTTTATTATTCATAATTGTTCTTAAATTCACATATGTTTAAAAATTATATGCATAACAATATATAAAAATATATAATAAAAAATATACCCCGCCGTACCCACCCATACCCTAATTTTTTAGGAATTGCTGTACCGCCATACCATACCAGTACCCGTACCCATACCTGAAAACGTACCTGTGCTTCCTTGAGCAAGAGAAACATTCTGTAATCAGAAAATTTTAATTCATATTGCAATGCTTCAACTATTCTTGAGCCTCTTTTTAATAGGCTTCAGGGATTACATTAAACAACAATTGCATCCCATAAAATCCTCAATCATAATGAAAGCCAAATTCAAATTTCAAAAAATAAAATCTGGTGTCTAAAAAAAATCTGAAATAATTTTGGTTGTGCTCTTTGCATCAGTTTCATTAGATTGAAATTATGAGAAGTTGGGGATCTATATGTGATGATCCATTAATGATCAATATGTCTTTATTCTATGATGCTGATTTGTATTAAGTGCCGAATACATCTAACTTTTTTTTTTCTTTCAAATTATGACAGTTTGGTGAGGTATCCCTAATTATCTGTATTTGCCTGATATGTTGACCAAGTGACCATGCCAAATTAGTATGATGTGAAATCAACCTCAGAATTTTGATAAAGTTGATTTAACCTACCCTTAAATCTAAGAGATGCCATTATCTCTTACCTTAAATCAGTAAAATGAACTAACTGTAACAGATTTTTTGCATGTGCGTTACACATTTTTTGATGAGTAATAGAAATTTCTATGCTTGTGGTTAATGGATGGTATTAACTAATATTTAAAATTTGTTAACCGTCTGCATCCCAAGTCTGAGTTTATGTCAAAATTTCTTTCAAGATACCTTTCCTAATCTAGCCATGACTTCAGAATCTGAAGAATTGTCAGGCTGGTATCATCTTTAATTAAATGTGGCTGTGGTAACTGTATGTAGAATTTTAATCTCTAAAGGCAATTGTTGTTTATTAGATATGTCCTGCACAAGCAATCACAATCGAGGCAGAGGAGCGAGAAGATGGTAGCCGTAGGACTACTAGGTGAAGGATCTTGTTCGCTGACACCTACCATATCCCTCTCTCCTTCTCTTTCTTTCTATCTATCTCATCTGTATAGTTTTCCAGGTATGATATTGACATGACAAAGTGCATTTATTGTGGATTCTGCCAAGAGGCTTGCCCTGTTGATGCCATTGTTGAAGGACCCAACTTTGAGTTTGCAACAGAGACTCATGAGGTTAGTATTCATACTTTGTGCAGAATCATAGGTAGTTGATCCAGTAATGAATTGAGCTGATATTTATATATATACTTACGTCCATTGTCACAGGAACTTCTGTATGACAAAGAGAAGCTGCTTGAGAATGGGGACCGTTGGGAATCTGAGATTGCAGAGAACCTCAGATCTGAAAGCCTCTATCGCTGAATGCTCCACCGATTGTTTCTCTGTAGCTGATAGTTGCATCTCTTTACTTTTTGACAATGTGACAAATAAATAGATCTGTTTATGGGTCTGGAATTTGATATATGTATCCTTGGTTTTGTATTTTTTTGGGGAATACATTCTGATTTGATGGATGAATTATTAAACATGCAAGGGAAGCAGATTCCTGCTGTAAAATCTGGACATATATGAAATCTTTCTTGACAAAGCATGGAAAAGAAAGACATGTGGAAAGTCAATGTAGCTACAGGTGTGATGGACAGCCATATTTAAACGAACTAGAATTTTGACACTGCTATGTGCTTTGGATTCCTGGGAGAACCTCTTTGAGCTGAAGCCAAAGTAGCTTTTTAGCCTTGCGTTAAAGTTAAGGAGGAAGACATCACAAATCTGATTCCTAAATATGATGCTCTTAGTGCGCTGGAATCAATTCGAAATTTTTCATATATTCTTGATTGGTACATAGGGGATTGAAGATACCAATACAGTTCCTTTCCATTCCATACCCGTTTGAGCGTTGTACAGGCAGAAGAGGCCCTTCCTTAACTCTTTTTTTTTTTTTTTTTTTTGCAATAAAATTTTATTAAAAAAAAAAGGGAGGGGCTCTAGATCCCAAGAGCAGTATTATATGGATTTGTTCATCCCTTGGCATCCTTAACACTCTGAGATGAAAACTTGATGGTGTAACGTACTAATACTTTATATGGTGTAAGTGTAAACGATGCTTCAAGACATGGTGCACGTTATGGTGCTAACAAACTAACGAAGGGGGGGGCAAAATTTCACTCACCTCATTGGAATTTCCTCCACGGTTTTGTACACTTAGAGTTGGTGACTACTATGAGCAAACTGGAATTTGTGAAGAACCTTAAACTTTGCCAAAATTCAGAAGATGCATGGTACATCATCTTCTTTTAACAATGACAAATTCTTCTTCCATAAAATATCACAATTCAATTTTACTTAAAAAAGAAAGAAATGAAATGAAATGACCTAAAGGAAAACTCTGATATGATAAGTAAAACTATATACAATTTTACTTTTCCATGAGTAAAAAGGGTAAGGGGATCAATGGTAATTATATCTTATTTGAAGTGACCATAGTAACTCATTTATTCCTTGAAAAACCAATGCCTAAAAATTATAGATGAAAATGACTAATCTGGACGTGACCATAATAGCTCATTTACCCATTGAGAAACCAATACATAAGAGGTTTTAGACAAGGATGAAGGTAGCAAGTGTCGCCTAATTTGAGTTGAGATATACCTTGACTTCAATCTCATCCAAAAATGCTAGTGGTTTTAGTTGATGAAAGACAATAGTCCTTAAGTCGAGCTAAAGTTATATTCATCTCAAAAGTTCAAACTCATGACATATTTTATATCAAGACTAATCACTCCTGAATATTAAGCTTGTGTTTGGATACTATATTTTGGGAATGCATTCTAGAGAATGCATTCCTGTTACAATGCATTCTCGAGAATGATATCTTTAGAATGCATTTTGCTGAAAATAGTGCGCTTGGTAAAATATTAAAATTATTTATAAGAAGTGATTATGCTGAAAGGAATTGTGTTTGGTTGGTATTTAAAAAAATTCATTCTTCCTATTAAATAATATATTATTAGTATACATTATGTAATTAACATTTTTTTTTTAAATATCTCAATACAAGGCTAAAAATACATTTACTACCAATACAAAATTAACAATATAATAAAGAAATAAAGTATTACGTTGTAATTTAAATTAATGTCTACTAATAAAAAAAATAGGTCATGATTTGTGCACATCTCCTTGCACACATTTTTATAAAATTTGAACAATATAATAAAAAAAATATAAAGAAATGAGTTGGTCATGATTTGTGCATATCTCCCTGGTTCTTTGATACAAAATGAAAAAATGAGAATATTTTTTCAAAGATAAAAGAAAGAAAAAGAAAAAAAGAAAAAAAGTAAGGAACAAAAGAGAGGGAAGGAAAAAAAAAATAAATAAATAAGCGAGGTAAAAAGAGTTGTTCGAGTAATAAACTGTTGTAAATGGATCCTATTTACTTTAGCAAAAATTAAAAGGAGAAGCTAGAATCAAAATCCAAAATATTTTGGATTTTGACTTCTACTCTAGAAATGAGAATTTGTAAAATGCGTTATACCTAGAATGCATTTTATATTTTCCAAAATCCTAACCAAACATCTCAGATTTTTTGTAAAATACATTCTATACATAAAAATTCGTAAAATCACTTTTAAGCAGAGGATCTAAACAGAAGCTAAAACAATACACGATTGTTATAAAAAATTATTTTTGTCAAGAGTTTTTGTAGTCTCGTGGCATTATTCGTTAAAAAATTAACGTTATATGGTTGTCGGAGTTTTATTAAAAGATTAGTTAGACTGTGTGTGCCTTGCCCAACCCAAGAACCATAAAATCAACCCATTTGGAGCCCTAATTTGATTAAAGAAGAAAAAAGAGAAATAAAAAAGAAGAAGCAAAGTAGAAAAAGGCAGGCGAAGAGTCCCGTATGTGCTCCTTCAAAAAAGTGGGGGCCTGAAAAGAGGTTGCAAGAAGCAACAGTACAATTTCGAGAAGCCCAATCCGCACATATCGTGTAACCCAGCAAAAGGCACAGATGCCCCATTAATATGCGAAAGAACAAGGAGAGAAGCCAAATAAGCCGAGCCGCTCTTCATTCCAGGTACAAATTCTCTTCAAATTCAAACCATTTTTGTTTCTAAAATCTGATTTGGTTTTTATACGAATTATTCGTATAATCCTTTTTTTTGTAAAAAATAAAAAAAAAAAAAGAAAAAAAGATTGGTTTAAAATTTTGGGATATAAAAAGAAAGAAAGCCCAATTAGGCCGGGCCCATTTATGATTTGCCCTACATTTCATGTAGACGATTTGAATAGTGCTAGCAGCGGAATCAAATTTCCCGATTATATAGGGTAATAAGATTATAGCTGAAAACGCATTGAATCGAGAAATGGCGGAGGAAGCGATTCTGGGGTACCTAGCGAACAACGAAGAAATCGCTGACTCAGGCGAGTTCGCAGCCCAACATGGACTCAATCACGACGACGTCGTCAACGTCATCAAGAGCCTCTCCGGTTTCAAATACGTTGATTCTCAGGTACTATAAAACCTCTTTTCTCTTTGCCATTCGAGTTTTCGGGTTTATTTTCTATTACTAGTTCTCAAAAAGTGAATGGCATACCTAAATTAGACACTACTATGTTTTTTTGTTGGCTCCCAATTATAATCCCAATCTTCATTTTAATAATCTATTTATATGTCTTGAGCATTATGGAGTTTTGATTTCTTGTCAGATTGCCCCTCCTTTATTTGCTTCATTTGGGTTATTTGTTGTAATCCACTGCCACAAGTACAAGTATGTGCCTGATTGAAGTAATACATTTTGCCTATAGGCACAAAGTTTGCAAGTTCAAATTGTACATATGTTATCAATTTCTTAGTAAAATTCAAAAAAAAAATTATCATTGGACAATATGATAAATACACAACTAATAAGATCATCCACTTGTACTTTTAGTCACGACCTATTTGATGAGTCATGTGACTTGTTTAAATAATACATGTGGATGATAGTCTTGGGCTACAAATTGGTTTGTAGCTAAACTCTGCCCATATGATAATAATCTATGCATATGAATTTTATACATAACATTTTATATATATATTTGGATTTATAAAAATACATAACAGTGATAGTTATGATCAAAATGAAGTATATGGTAGAATCAAAATATATCCAAATGGCGAAAATCAAAAACCACAATAATCTCTATATATAATTGGAATAGGACTCTTTGGTGTCCACTTTTCATTATTTTCAAACCTATTCCTACTGTAGTTTAAATTAATCTTCCCTAGAAGGCTAGAACACAAATTGAAGACAACAAAGTATTTTGGTAAATATGTGGATATTGAAGTTTGTTATTTTGCCTATCTACCTTATTCCCCTTCATGTACTAAGTGGTTGAGAGCCATTATAATTTCAAACTAAACAAGCCACTCCAATCTTAACATGCCCTTTTTAAAATAACAAATTAAAGAGTTGTACTAAGAAAAAGATTTTTCGAGGATATTTTAAGAAGTACCATTCTTATATTGTTTAATTTTAAAAAAGGTTTTAGAGCATGCGGATGATTGGAATTTTGAAGAATATGGTTCAATAAAAAAATATTCAAATGGAAAAAACCAAAACGCACAAGAATAGTAAATTATCCTTGTTCATGTTCATGTTCATGTCTTTGATATGTAAACAAAAAAATTGTTTGTGTAGAACATCACCTTAAGAATAGTGTTTGTATAATAAATCTTGGTCCAAAGAAGTAGGCTTTCCAACGTTGTGTTTTCTTTCAAGTTGCAACAAAAATATTTTTCATCTCTTTGTGCCTTTTTAGATCTCTCTCCCTCTCTTTGTTTTGGTTTTTGGGATTCCTCTTTGTGCCTTCATAATCCCAGATAAGCTAAGCCTAAATGGTTAGTGCTTACCTGATTCATGGGAGGCCAAAAGAAAAACTGGAAGTTTCGCTGAATAACGCCTATTTTTTTTTTTACACCACGAGGCGTTTACTTAGTAACTTTCCCATACATATATTTTGATTTTCCTTTTTTTTTTTTTTAAGCATATTTTTTCTACTTTGTAGAGGATATTAAAAAACTTCAAATTGTGGAAATTGGATACCCTTAGATCATGGACTACATGATGGAGGGTTGAATTTAAAAGTCCCATTCTTATCTTCATTGCCATAATGATTTTCAAATTCCTCCTTTTTTTAATATATGTTTTATTCTTAATTGGATACCCTTAGATCATGGACTACATGATGGAGGGTTGAATTTAAAAGTCCCATGGTGGTAAAGCCTCGGATTCTCGCCTTTGGTCTATTGCTAATGAAATGTACATTTTGTAAACTTGTAAAAGAGAAGGCATCTTGCATCCGTAGTATACATACTCCCCCCGCAATACCGGGTGAGGATGATGTATATATCGAATATATAAGATAATTATTACTTGTAAAGTGGCTTCTAATTTAACTAGTGAATGGTGATGACTGAAGGCTAAGCTATCAAGAAGAAAGAAACTGAGAAATTGATCATTATAAAGACCGAAAAATTAATGGTGTTGCTCAAACTTTTTTTTTTTTTTTTCTTGTCTGGTTTTAATACTGTTATGAAGCACTGACACTGATACGACACGGGACACAGTGATACGACATTTCTTGAAAAATTAGGACATGACACGGTAGGGATACGACCATTAATTAATTGATTAATATATATCTTTAGGTATGTTTTATAAATTTATAGGCTTATTTTATGTTTATTTTAAGTTGTCAACATAAATAACAACTATCAAAATCTTTAAAAACACATTTATAATCAAATGAAACTTTTTTAAATAAACAAATTTTTTTTTTCCTTCCAATACAATGAGGACACGCATGCAAGAGTGTCCCCAGTGTGTCGTGTCGGACACGGACACGCCGAGGGTTTTGAAGTGTCCATGCTTCTTAGAATACTGTTAAAGATCTAGGTTAGGCCAAGCGGGAAACATCAATAGCCTCAAATAAAGATCAGGATTACTAGTGTCTGGTAGACTGGTACGGTACAACATTAGATGTGCCAGTTAAGGCAGTTTGGAACCACTTAGGTTGTGGCCGATGGGTTAGTGTCTTAGAATGGGATAAGGCCAAGAGTCTTGTAGCTCAATGGTATTACCTCATATCTATTACTTATCAAAAAAAGAAAAAGGAAAAAAGGCACACCTAGGCATGCTTTGTACTTCTTCAAAATGCACCAGAAAAGCATGCATGAGGTGCACTTAATTAAACAAGCTTCGCTTTGGCCAAGCAAAACGCTTTGAGCTTGGAGCTTTAAGCATGCTTTGAACAACATTGCTAGATGGTTTCATGGATATACTTATGTTGATCTGGGAACTGTGCAGGACATTAAGAGGGAGACGTGGGTGCCTACCGATGAGGGAAATATGTATGCTGCCTCAGGATCACCTGAAGTGCAACTGTTCTTGGCAATACCTCCTGAGGGTATCCCCAGAGAAGAGTTGCAAGTGAGTACTGCTCTTCGTTTGTATTGATAAGTGCATTGGATAGTTCAGAGCCTATAGGCTCTACATAGTGGTTCATTTATTGTAATGAGGTTTAAAATGAGGATTTCCTGAGATTGGAGTCTGAATATGACATGAGTTACTTAATATTTGTTGTTATTGTTATTGTTGGTAAAATTAGTTGTGTTTATGAAGATTCATACGCTGATTTTTAGTGAATCTTCTGTTGAAACTGATTTGTGGATGCAGAAAAAGCTTGACCCGTTGCTTTTCAAAATAGGTTGCGCCCAGGCAGCAAAGAATAAATGGGTGGAGATGGGAAAGCAACTAGTATCCAGAAAGGTATGGCACTCAGAGTAGTTTAGTTAGTTATATTTGGAATATTGCTATTCTTTTAGGGGCTTTTTGGAGTTGTCTTATAAAGTCCAGAACTACTTATCCTAATTTAAAAGCTGTGGACAGCTTCCATGGTCTTTCCTTTTTGGATTTTATTTCCCTTTTGATTTTAGAATGTAATATTCTGGAGGTTACTATGTAGACCTCTTTTGTACTCTTTCCACTTTCTCTTTAAAAAATTAGTTTTAAAAATGCTACTGAGCATAGTTCCATTGACTCATTTACATCTAAAACAGATGCAATAGTATATATCCCTATCATGCCCATCTCTCCTTGCTGTCATTAATTTTCATATCTCCACTTTCTTCTCCACTTGTGCATAATAATCATGCTTCTAAATTTTTAAGAAAAGGGCAGAGGTAAATTATGTAACCTATAATTTTTGATAGGTAAATTATGTAACCATTATTACTAGCATTAGATTTGGACATGTTATGAAAACTAAGAATATTCAGATTTAACATTTAAGATACTCAATGCAATGTATACTTATGGCTTAACGAGTTATGTTATGGTGGACTTTTGGTTTCGTTTTCCTTTATAAGCTCAAACGTTCTAATTATATTGAGTTTTCCATTTGGGTGCTATGCTCACCTATGTATTGTGTTATTCAGATGCATTACCTTTTATTTTATTTTTATATTCTGGATAAGAATTGCTGCTAAGTTATTTACTTGGTGTAGGTCGAACATGTGGATGATAAGGTCAAAAATTTGCTTCTACAGATAAAAGAAGGACAGGTGCATAACATTTGTAGTTAATTCTCTATCACTTATGTCACATGGTTTGCTTCTTGGAAGTTAATGATATATTTTCTCTTTCTGCTTTGAGCTTCATTATTGTTTTCTCTCAGTTTTATTAAGATGAATATTAATACCACCAATGGTAACCCTTAGTTGATTTCTTCTTATTTTTTGGTATATATGTGTGGTAGTACCATCAGAACTACTTTGTATGGTAGTACAGAGTGGTAAAGTGTTTGTTATTCAGTATTAAGATATTTGTCAAATGCTGAAAATGGATATAGTAGAGTATGGACTATAACAGTTTAAGTATACTGTAGAACTATAAATGGGCATCTAATATTAATTATTCTATGCTTACAATTCTCCTATATATATATATATATATATATATATATATATATATATATATATATATATCCCCTTTATTTCGTATGTAGGTCATAAAATTATTGATGATGGTGGCAAAGGCCAGTCAAGTAATTAACCCTAAGATGATGAGTTTAGCAATGTGTAAATGAAAATTTTGCGTGTATTGTGAAGCCCTTTTATATTTTGGTGGGTCCTGATCAGAAGGGAGAGGGTGTTGATCTATCATTGAAAAAAGATGGCAGTGTGTGTGTGTGTTTCCCATTACTAGTTCATGTTTGTGGCAGTGTGTGGTGGAATTTAACCTTTATTCCAAAGAGATGGGCTATTAGGTTTCACATGTAAAAAATGGCCGAAGGTGGGGGGTTTTTGATAGGTGACTCTCTTCTTTAATTTGAGGCAGAATTGAGATTAGTAGTTTTTTTTCTTTCTTTTTTTTGGGAATTCTAATGTGTGTGCGTGTCCCATTACCAGTTCATGTTTGTGGCAGTTTGGCAAGAATCTTTCATTCCCAAGGTGGGGTCCACTGGGCCCACCACTTCATTTCCATCCCTAATAATATGATGGTTCCTGTTTATTCTCTTGTCTAATTGGAAAAAAACTTATCAGAAAATTTTCCCTTCCTGTTATTCCAGGTTGTTGACCAAGATGACATCAAGGCTCTCAAAGGAAGAAAGCTTATTGCTCCACAGTAATAATCACCTTTCCTTTTTCTATTGAGATTCATTGCTTTATTAGGAAGGTTTTTGGTGCCCACCCCTTTTTTTCTTTTTTCTTCGCTACTTGCTTGACCATTTAATGTCTTTGGTAGTAAGCTTAAACCTTTCAGGTTGGTGCTGCTTGTCTTTTACTATCATGCTTAAATTGTTTGCATATTGTTTACATTTTGTGACTAATGTTCTAGGACATGGAACGGCTTCTCATTGAAAAAGGGTCCTGACTATGCTCCACAAAGAAGGAAAGTTGCTGCTGATTTAACTCGTGAGATGCTACAGAGGTATAAATATATGCCTGATATATATTTTTGAAAGAAATTAGGTATCTTAGCAGAGACTGGTGGTAGGAATAAGCTGTTCTGAATTTTATTGCTGCAGCTCTGCTGCCTATCTCATAAGCTGTATCATGACTTCTCTCCCTGTTAAATTTAACCTTGAACTGGTCAACACTATTAGGGGTTAGTTGCCGACTCGAATGTGAGGGACTATAAACTACCGTCCTTAACAGCTTTGGCATATAAAGAGATGCATTTTTGTTGCTTGTGCGTTCTAGCAAGTCATGCATGATATCCTTTTTAGACAATTTCTTACTTTGCAGAAATGCAAAAAACTCTTCATGTGAAATTATTCTTAAGCTTTGTTTGGTATCACTTAAAATGAAATTAAGCCAGCTTATTCTCTAATGTGCAGCTTTTTAAACTTCACTTTTTCCTAGGTACAGTGTGCTTGTTTAGTTTGGCTTCTTTTTTGGCTTATATAGCACATTTGCTTATGTACAACTTTGTAAAGCCTCACTTTCTTAGGTATAGATGTTTCTGTTTCTTGCTGTCTTATTGCTCAGGCTGATCACTGTACTGGCAATATTACTTTTTTTTTTTTTAATATATATATATATATAGTTTTACATTTTTTATGATAATCTTGTCTTAACTGTTATGCACACTTGTACCTACATGCATGATTTATCTGACTACTATCTCACTACATGTGTACTTTATCTAAACCCTGGAAGCAAGTCTATATTGTGAGGTATCACACCACGGATTGTAACCCTTCATGTGGTGCCTGTTCATCTATTTTGAAGATATTGTTTGTTACTTTTTTTTTTTTTTTTTCTTTTGGTAAGCAGCTGTTTGTATCTTGTTGCTATATGCATTTTACCTTGGTGACATCTCTTTGTGGTGTTTTGTATAACTTAGTGGCGATTGGAAGAATGTAGAGTTCAAAGAATATAACTTCAATGCAAAAGGGCAGCCTATTGAAGGTGGTCATCTTCATCCACTGAACAAGGCAAGAATATGCTCTTCTTTATATATATATATATATATATATATATATATTCCTTCCATTCAATTTCTGACAAATACCAAACTAGCAATAGTATTATATTTCCTGATTGTTAACAATGTCAATTTGCTGAAAACTATATAACAGAATTTTTTAGAACAAAAATATATAAAAAAGAAAGGAAAAAAAAGACTGTCAAAGATATTGACATTCATAAGTTTTGGATTAGATGTGGATAAATTTGGAGACATTTGTTTATTTATTATGCTTTACAAAAAGCCGAGGGTTTGATCTTTCAGTAGACAGATTAAATGGCATCAATGATTCATAGCAACAAAAAAATGCATCATTGATGCAAAATGATCACTTGGTGACACAGCAATTCTTGATATGGTATGAGTACAAGAATATGACAATTCTTAAAATTTAGGATACAATATGATGTTAATTAATTAGTTGGAAAATATATATTTCTATGTATGTCTTAAATTATGTTTGGTTTAAAAGATAAATAACAAGCATCAAGAGGTTAAAAAACATATTTAAAACTAATTCAGTAATAATGGCAAAGGTAGTTTATTTCCTCTCCCGGTGAGTATAGCTCGTCGGATTGAGAAAATTCAAAGAGACTTGTGGGGTGGTGTGGGAGATGAACATAAGATCCACTTGGTTAACTAGAAGCAAGTTTGTTCGCCTATTTCTCATGGTGGTTTGGGTATTCGCAATATGCTTCTTTTCAACAAAGCTCTCTTGGGCAAGTGGTTATGGCGGTATGTTAATGAACTTGATTCTTTGTAGCGTAGAGTGGTGGATTGTAAGTATGGTAGTCAAAGGAGGGGCTGGTGCTCAAATCAGACTAGAGCACCATATGGGGTAAGTTTATGGAAATATATTAGAGCTGGTTGGGAGAGCTTTGCGAAGCATATCACTTTCAAGATGGGGGATGGTTCCAGAATAAAGTTTTGGAAGGATTCCTGGTGTGGGGACCAGCCCTTGCAAACTCGGTTCCCGGAACTCTTTCGTTTAGCCTGTGACCCTAATGCTATGGTGGATACTCACTTACGTTTTCATGATGCCACACATGTTTGGGATATTGAGTTTTATAGGCCTTTCCAAGATTGGGAAGTGGAAAGGGGGGTCTCTTTCATGGAGCTCCTCTATTCTCTTCCCATTCGTCGGGGTACTATGGATTCTATATGGTGGCAGCCATCCACCAAGGGGATCTTTGAGGTACGTTCCTATTACTCTGTTTTGGTTCAGTCTTCAGACACTTATTTCCCTTGGAAAAGGGTGTGGAATTCAAAAGTGCCATCCCGGGTGGCCTTCTTCATTTGGACAGTGGCGTTGGGTAGGATCCTGACCACGGATAATTTACGGAGACGAAGGATTCTTATTTTGGATTGGTGCTGTATGTGTCAGTCAGATGGGGAATCTGTTAATCACCTTCTTCTGCACTGTAGAGTGGCCCAGGAGCTTTGGAATATGATCTTGAACATGTTTGGGGTTTCTTGGGTGATGCCTAGAGATGTGGTGGATCTTCTCTCGTGTTGGTCTGGAAATGTTGGGAAAGGTGATGCTGGAGTGATTTGGAGGGTTATACCACATTGTCTAATGTGGTGTTTATGGGGTGAAAGAAATGCAAGAACCTTTGTAGAGGAATTGGAGGGTTATACCACATTGTCTAATGTGGTGTTTATGGGGTGAAAGAAATGCAAGAACCTTTGTAGAGGAATCCCGATCGCTGCCAGACTTGAAGCTGCATTTTCTACAGTCTCTCTTTTTTTGGTTAAAGGCTTCTAGAATAGTCAATCCTGTTTCTTTAACTGATATGATAGATTTATGCTGTTTTTGTAATTGATTTTCTTGGTTGCTTTCTGTGTACACTTCCTGTGTACATGGAAGCTTCCCTCTTTTTTGATTAATGAAATACTTAATTATCAAAAAAAATAGCAAAGGTAGTTTTGTTCGACATTTCAATGATTGGGAGATGCCTATGGTAGTTTCTTTCTTGGACTTTCTCTACTCACATAGTCCCACTAGGACTGGGGAGGATGGCTTGTGTTGGAAGTTGAAACAGAGTGGGCTATTTGACATTAGCTCTTTTTATAGAGCCTTAAGGGGCACTCCTAGGATCTGGTTCCCTTGGAAAAGTATTTGGCGGGTTAAAGCTCCAAGGAGGGTATGTTTATTTGTTTGGTCTGTGGCTTGGGGGAAGATTCTGACCTGTGATAACCTCATGCGCCAGGGCTATTCTTTGACTAGTTGATGCTGTATGTGTGGGTGTAATGGGATGACGGTGGTCTCCTGATGCTTCATTGCCCCATAGCGGTTGTTTTGTGGAATTTTGCCTTCCGGGCCTTTGTTGTTAAATGGGTGTCATTGGGATGTGTTATGGATATGTTGTTTGGGTGGAGGAACTGGTTTGGGAAACACTGTTTGGATGTGTGGAAGCTTATCCCTTTGTGTTTGATGTGAACTATTTGGGGTGAACGGAATCGGTGCATTTTTTATGACACGGCTAAATCTGAGAGCCAACTGGTGGATTGTTTTATTAAGTCCTTGTTTGACTGGTCTAGGGCTCAGGGTTTCACTTTTAGCAATTTTTTTACTCAATTTATTGACTGTGTCCTTAGATCCACATAGATATACTCTTGTAATTATTTAGTCCTCTTGTGTTCATACTTTGAGTACACGGAGTGGCTGCTCTTCATTAATAAATATCTTTTACCTATGAAAAAAAAAAAAAACTAATAGCAAAGGAACATATACTCATACTTGACAAAATGATGTTTGGAGTATGAATGGAATTTTATTTTATCCTCAAATGTGTCCTAGCCTAGCGGTGTCCCTGCCCTATTGGCATAGTATCCTGCTCTATCCTAAATGTATTGATTTTGAAATCATTTTTTTAGTTCATGTACATGTATCAAACACATATCCAGTTGTGTTCAAGTTTTTTTGTGTCCGATATAATTCAGACTCAGATACTTCAACAATTATTTGTGCTTTCTAGTAAGGACTGGACCTCTCTGGCTCGACCAAATGCCTTAGTTCTCTTCCTGAGCTCATGGACTTTGTTCATGGAGGGATAAAGTGAAATGACTACAAGGAGAAATCAAGCCCAAATTCCATAGATGGATGGGATGAGAAGAATGTGGGAAGATTGAACGGAATGCTCTCTCCTTAGGAATGTAGTTGCATACTCTTAGGCTTTTCCATAAAGTTGTGGATGCCACAAAATGTTTTTTTATAGATTTGGCATGAAAGTCTTTGTATTGTAATTGTTCATATGATTACTGCTCCTGAATGGCTCCCATTTTTCAGGTTCGCCATCAATTGAGGATGATTTTTCTTCAGATGGGGTAAGACCTGATCTTTGTGATATCCAACATATGTGTTTTGGCATCCTATGTCTGTTTTTAAGTTTCACATTTTTTCTTTGTCTTCTGCTGGCCGCAGGTTTGAGGAGATGCCTACAGACAGATACGTTGAGAGCAGGTAGCTGTTCTTGCCTTCTCTTATTGCCTCTTATTATATTTCTGTGATTAACTATTAGTTCGTGCGTGTGATATGATTAGAGGTTCTGCACTTGTATCTTTATCAAGTCATTCACAAAGTGAATTAAGGTGTTTAAGGATTATGGTGGCATGTTCTGCACTCTTATTACTTGTTTTTGTTTCACTAACAGCTTCTGGAACTTTGATGCCCTGTTCCAGCCGCAACAACATCCTGCCCGTGATTCACATGATACATTCTACCTGAAAGGTTTGTTTGACTTGATTGGTTGAACTGTTCCATCCGGTTTTCTTCTGATATTTATTTGTCATTCATGTATAGATCCTTCTACGACAAGGGAACTGCCTGAAGATTATGTTGAGCGGGTGAAGCGCGTGCACGAGTCTGGTGGTTATGGTTCTAGGGGGTGTGATATTTTATTTATATATTTATTCACTTATTTTGTTTTGGATCTCACGTCATTTTTTATTCCAGGAAGTATTTAAGTAACGCTTTTATTTTTCCCCCCTTGTAGGTATGCATATGATTGGAGTAGAGAGGAAGCAAACAAAAACCTTCTGCGAACGCACACAACAGCTGTGTCAACCAGGATGCTTTACATGCTAGCCCAGGTGTACTACTATAAATGTTTGTTTGCATGAATTATCTACTTCTATTTTTTATTTTATCGTAAACCATTCTCATCTGATATTTAGTGGAGAGGGAGAGAGAGAGAGAGAGAGAGAGGAGCTTTTCTTCTTCTTCTTCTTCTTCCTTACTACTTATTTTTTGAATCTATTTCCCTATTTAAACTGCCTTAGGCTGTATTTGTTTCAAGGAAAATTTAGAGAGAAAAAATAATTTTGCAAAAATATTTACTTTTTATGTGTTTGTTGATGGAATTTCCTACAAATCTTAAAAACAAAGTCCTATATATTAGGTTTCCTGGGTTTTTATTTTAAAGTACAATTTTCCATAAACACAAATAGGAATTTTCAGCACTTATAATGTGACCTGAGGCTCTATATGGAGCAAAAAAATCATAATTGAGAGTATCAATACTATTCGTATTCAACTGAATCCAAGGAAATTGGGAAATTGAAAGAACATGACATTTTACATATAATTTTTTTACGAGAACTTGCTGAATTTATCGAGTCGTCGTCTTTTGTACATAATGCTTCTTCTTTGTATTTTATTTTATTTTATTTCTTTGTGTACATGCTTTATGTATACGGAGTAATCTTCTTCAATAAAAAAAAAAAAATTAAAAAAAAAAACAAAAAAAAAAAGGAAGAATTTTTCAATCATGAATTTCTGGCAAAACAAACACGTCTTTAATGCAGTCATACTTCTGAAACAATACTTTATTGGCATTGGTAATTAATTACAGCATGTGAACGTATCACACCTAGAGCCTTGGTTTCTTTGTCTCCTTGAATCTACCTCCTATTTCTTTTGTTAATATTTGAGAGTTGAGATTTAGACATTGTAAAGCCGGAAATGAGTATGTGTCAGTTAAATAAATTCCAATAAACATGTTTTTGCTTTTCTTCCTTACACTAAAGTGTGTCTATATTTTGAAATCCTAGTCATTACTCGGAAGAATTTTGGCTACATTTCAATATGGCAATGGTTAAAATAGCTCTCATTTTCTTCTTTAATATGTTTTTTGTTTTTAATAATTTTTCTTTCTTGGTTATGTATGCAGAAACCATTTACTCCCAAAAGATATTTCTCTATAGATCGTGTTTTCAGAAATGAAGCGGTAGATCGAACTCATCTTGCAGAGTTCCACCAGATAGAAGGTATTGACAAGTTGACAAATATGTGATGGGTAGCCTATCACATAAATAATTAAACAAGTGTTGGGGTTTGGGCGAGGGTCTTCTTAGGTGCTCACTAGGGTTGTAATTCCTTTTATTTTGGATCGATCTTTCATAATACTTCAAGACTATGCTGAGGATTTGAAGCATCTGTACAAGATGTGACAATTCTTGATCCTGAAACTGTTACTATTGGCTAGGGTCTGATCCTGTCCAAACCCTTGTTTCTATTTTCTGGTCAGACTGGGTCTCTTTGTGTTTGTTACCTTGCAAAGATGCTAGGTATACTAATATTCTCAGCTTAGGTCAAGTATCAACCCAACTTTACTGAGCACAAGTCATCTATTATGTTAACCTCAATGAAACTTAACATTATTAATGTAATAGGAGATGAGTGGGCCTGTGTTCAGATTATTCCATCATAGAACTCCAGACTAGATTTAGGGTTTGAAGCTTCTGAATGGTAAGTGACCATTCTTGTACTATGGGCCCAAGATCTGGATTCTGGACTTGGCCCAACCAAACTTTCTAGTTTCCGGTTTGGCTGGGACAGTTGGTGGCAATTTCCTTGCAAAAAATGGTAGGCATTGCTAGTATTCTCAGGTTGGGTATTTTTCTAGTCAAAGTTGTTACTTTTCAGGCTGAGCACTAGTTGGTTTTCATGTTGACCTGATGAGTAGCCAGTATTCAGGTTAATTCTGCTGGATCTCAGCCTGGACTCAGTTGCACTGCCAGTCTTAACTTGAGTTAAAACCTAATGAAAATTATTATATTTTGTTATTATGAATTAATGACCTATCTGAATCTGGCCTCTGGTTTCAGGCTTGATATGTGATCGAGGACTTACTCTTGGTGACTTGATTGGAGTCCTGCATGATTTCTTCTCTCGGCTGGGTAATACACTGACTGATCTGCTTTGTATCCAATTTATGCACCTCATCAAATTAATTAGCACTGATGTTATTCTTCTAAAATGAAGCTTGGCAGTTTTGTTGATATAAACCATTGCTGCTGCTTATGTTTGACATGAGAATTAAAGACCAATGGAGTATTTGGATCTTAGAGGCACTGCTATAATGAAAATTTTGACATTTTAAATTCCATCTGTTTCCAGGCATGTCCAAGCTGCGTTTTAAGCCTGCTTATAACCCTTATACTGAACCTAGCATGGAGATTTTCAGGTAATGTATTGTGAGTTTCTCTAAGAGGCTGTTTCATCTTTGCCTAGGAGAAATTTTCTAAATAATACATATCAATTTTTCTTTTTATAAATAATACTTTATGTTATCAGTTATCATGATGGCTTGAAGAAATGGGTAGAGATTGGAAATTCTGGCATGTTCAGACCTGAAATGTTGCTTCCTATGGGATTACCAGAAGATGTTCGTGTTATTGCATGGGGCCTTTCCCTTGAGAGGTAAGAAAAATTTGTTGTTAGTTTAAGAGAAAGAAGAAAACATTGAATTTAATACGTTAAATCACATGTTTTAATGTGCATTTGCATGGAAATGCAATAGGGAAAGTATAACACGGACCCTTTTTAGACAATATTGAGACATTACTGACCTTTTCTTCTTCTTCTTCCTTTTTTTTTTTTTTTTTTGAATATCAGACCGACTATGATCCTATATGGAATTGATAACATCCGGGATCTGTTTGGGCATAAGGTATTACTATATGCTCTTTCTGTCGTCTAGCTATGAGGTTGTATTGTGTTCATATTGGATTTAGTTCATTGATTTGTCTCTTGTTTTTTGCAGGTGGATCTTGGTCTCATCAAGACAAACCCTATATGTCGTTTAGGGGCTTGATTAAACTGTGGGATATTTTTGTAACTGTCTGCCAAAAATTTTCATTTTCTTTATGTTCCCCCTTGCTTTTCTGAATACAATGGGATCGGTATTTAGCTAATTGATGGGAAAGCACTTATTCTTCAGCACAAAATCTGTCCCACATTTTTTTTTTTTTTTTTTTGTCATCGAGGATAGCTTGATTAGATTCGTTTCGAGTGCCCTTTTAATTATTTGTTGACTCTCCACTTTGTATTTTATTTCGTAAAGTTGAAGGCTGCGATTATCAAGAACAGACCCTATATTTTTTTATTTCAAATTTACATCCAAAGATTTGGCTCCTTTGACATTAAGGCTTGCTGTCTTTGCATGGACTCCCCTTCTACAATGATTTCCTGCACTACGATATTCTTAGCAAAGGACAGTGCTCTAACTGCAGCTATTGCTTCTATTTACTCTGCATCGTATAACATTCTTTCTTTTCTACGGCCACCACGGAGCCCTTCTTAATAACCGCCCCTACTCATGTGTTGATTTTGTATATTCCATTGGGTGGAGGTGTCCAGTTCTCATTGCTTTTTGTCTTCTTTTGTATTCTGCATATGTTCATTAACATATGCTGCTGCGTTTTACGCTATTGAGCTGGGTTCTCTTTACCTTTCCTTCGTATCACGATGCATTCCATTGATTCCGGATCATCCATGTGGTAGTGAAAAAATGCTCTAGGTCTATGCCCGAATTTATCACTTCCACAGTCCACGCAATTTGATAAAAAATCTGGTTGTTGCCTAGGTATTTCATGGAATTGTCACAGACGGATGGACTTTGGCGTAAGAGATTTTTGGGTCCTGCCTCTCCTCTCTAAACGTTAACATTAAAACAATCCTAAGGTTTTTTGTTTTGTTTAAACCATTATTTTGGGGGTTTTGTTAATGGATTTATGGCATAATATAATCTGGATCATTTATTATAAATATAAGGTTAGGATTGAAGGAACTCTGTGTTAGAGTTCCATCTTGATCTGTCACAAACTCTTCCCACACAACTCTTACTCTTTCACATTTCACACTATCCAAGCGTGGCTGTATGGATCACCAAGCCTTTATTTTGTTTGTTGTTTTCATTTGCTATAAGCTCTTTCAAAACCTTTTAATCCCAAGCATAGGAGACAATATGACCCATTTTGGCATCCAAAAAGAAACATGACGGGGAAATACCTTACCTTGAGGACTCTAGCGGTGTGCTTGGAAGTTTGGAGGGAGATGAGAGTAGAGATAAGAGGAGGGGGGGTGGGGGGAGAGGAGAGGAGAAGGGGAATAATTACCCCTTCCCCTTATTTGAATGATAATGGATATTTTGTTGTAAAAGTCATATGTTGAATAATATTAGATACAAATCATTTGCTAAAAATTTAGGCACACCAACTGGATTTTCTGTGTATACATATAGATGATAGATCAATTGATATTCAACAAGTTTACAATGTGTGGATCACTTGAAATGCAAAAAAAGTTATAATATTTTCTCATCTTCAATTATTTATTTTCCCTTGCTATTACCTTTATTTCACAACATATTCATCCCATTTGTTTGGATGTTGTAAGGGGGGGAGGGGGAGGGGGAGGGGGAAGGGGGTAACATGATCATATAAATTGACAATTATGATTATCATTTACTTATTTTAAAGAAATAAGTATAAATTGATATCATAAAAATAAACTTGACAATTTAATTCTTTAAAATAAGTGGAACCACTCCACTCCTCTCACCTTCCAAAATGACCCCAATTTGGGGGGAAAAAAATGAAGGGTTTGGAGGGTTATCTTAACCCTTCAAATCCTTCCCCTCCCACTTAAAAAAACTTCCAAACAAGGTTCATTAAACCTCTCCCCTCCCCTCCCCTTCCTTCTACTCCCCCCTCATTCCCCTCCATCCAAACATATCATAAGTATTAGGGGATGACCGAAATGTGTATTATTCATGAGTCTCTAACCTAAATTTGCTATCAATGCAAGATTGAAGGCTTGTAGGACTCAGAATCCATACATTGGAATTTAGATTCATATAAACAATCGCAACTAATCCAATATATTTGTGGCATTTTATACAAACATATAGAATATAAAGAACATAAAGACACGGAGAAAAGCCTTAAGAGGCTACATCCTTATTATATATTTTGTTTATAATATTTTTGGATGTTGAGACATTGACACTGTGTTATGAGAGGTCCTACTTATAGGTGGAAGTAAACAACTAACTCTCACATCTAAATAATGTGGTATTCCTTAACAATATTCATTTTTCAATGAGTTTTTTTTTAAGCCACCAAAATTTCTTGAGCATGGAATTCAGCTCCACATAATGTAGCAATGAGCTTGAAAACACTCATAGCATATGTTTGAATTACTTATGCGGTTATGCCAGCTACCTTAATGAGAATTTTCTTGAATTCTCTACCTTTGAAAGTAGCTTCTCTCCTTTGGAGGTAAACTCTGTCCTTTTTCTCCATACCCTGTCTTAGATTCCCAAAAGGGTTTGTTCCCGACAACCCTAAGAATTTTTTTTGTACTGCTTGATTGCTTAAACTTCCAATGATTCCCTTATTTGCTCCTAAAACTCTCTCCCTGTGTTTTTACTAAAGAACATGATGGATTTATTCATGTTTATCTTTTACCCTGATGCTTCTTCATGCTCTTGTAGAATTTCTCGGATTTTCCACATTCCTCCATCGTTACTTGACAGAACAACAAACTGTTATTAGCAAAAAAAAAAAAAAGTGGATGATGCTTAAGCCATCTTTATGGAAATTCTATGGATGCATGCTTTTATCCATCATTATATTCCTTAAGAGAGCTATCAATCATTGGAATAAAAAATGGGAGAGGAGTTTCTTTGTCAGAGCCCCTAGTTCTAGTGATTATCTTGATTTAATTATTGGAATAAAATTCCAAATATGATTTATTACTAGCGTATTTATTTGGGAATATCGTTGTACTTTATAATACTATATACAGTGGCGAAGCCACTTTAGGGGCAAGGGCCATGCGCCAATGCCCCCTAGATTATATATATATATATATATGTGTGTGTGTGTGTGTGTGTGTGTGTGTGTGTGTGAATGCTCCCCAAACTTTTAAAAATACATATTAAATATATACTTATATGCAGGGCCAGCTCAACGAATTTTGGGGCCTAAAGGGAAACATTTAAGCATGCTTTTTTTTTTTTTCTTTTTTTTTTTTAATATTTAATATTAATTAATTAATATTTTTTTTATTTAAAATCTATTTTTCTCACTTTTTTAGACTAAAAATTAGTAATTAAGTTGATAAGTTTTGTTAAAAATGATGTGATATGATAATAGGTACATAGAATGTGTAAATGTGTGTGGAGATTAAAAATAAGAAATAAAGACAAAAAGTGGAAATAAAAAGATTAAGTGTGAGTGAAAAAGAAATAAGATGGAGAATAGTAAGATGAGTAGTGAGAAAAAAAGAGATAATTTATTCAAAAATTAAGATAGAGTGATAGAGAGAATATTTTTGTTTTCTGCAGATATCTAGTCTCTTTCTTGGCAAATTTCAAGAGATGATGGCTCGATTTTTATTAATGAATTTGTATGCTATTAATTTATATTTTAATTTTGTTGGGAGTGTGTCTGATTTTAATTTTGTCTCTTCACCTTTATGTTTTGGAATATAATGGGGTTATTTTTAATAGAAATTACATTTTATTAGCCTATAAAGGAAAGCTTAATTTTATTATTTTATTTTATTTGGTTGAAACAGACTTAATTAAAATGTTAAGATAGACAGATATAATATTTTGGGTGCCTTCTTTTAATTTGGAGGCCTTAGACGATTGCCTTAGCTGACTATATGATTAAGCTGCCCTAACTTATATGGCCTCTAAATCTCATTTAATTTGTCATGTTTACAAATAGAATTAGCTTTATAATAAAGTCTAAAAGGTTCTTTACACTCTTTATTTAAATTAATTGAATATTTATTTATTTATAAAATAATAATGAAGACATAGATATCCTAAAAAATAATTATCTAAAAATTTAGAGAGAAAAGCTAAGCTAAAGATATTGAATGTTGTCAATCTTGGCCCAAGTGAAATCAGTAATCTCGTACGAATCACTGATTATTGTGTGGTTTGGGCCAACAAGACTTTAAATGACAAACGGTCCAATAAGCCCCAAAACACAGTAAATGACCAAATGCTCCAAATACCACACACAATCAATTACTGTTTTCTCATCTCCTTTCAGACACTTTCAATCAACACCGGCGCTTCTCCTCCTCCACCTCCACCTCTTCGGCGTCCCTGTTTGCAAGACCAAGAGGTGACAAAAATCTTTCTTCTTTTTCAGTTGAAATCCAATCTGGCCATTGGATTGATAACTTTTTTTTTTTTGTCGATTTTGGTTGTTAGGTTTTTTGTTGTTGTGGATTATACATGGGAGTGGTTACTATATAGTGTTTTTGAGTGTATTCCTATTATCTCTCACCCTCAAGTTCTATACTTGAAATTAAATCTGTTATCATTGACATTTCCTCAAATTTTTGCTGCTCCTAAAAATTTAATGTAAGCATTAGACTCATTGTATTTGTTGCTTTTGATCTATGGGTTTTCTTCTATTACTAGCTCATTTGTTTTCTGGGTCATATACTATGGCTCATAATAAGGCCTAACATATTTCTTACTCTCTCTCTCTCTCTCTCTCTCTCTCTCTCTCTCTCTCTCTCTTTTAGCATTAGACTCATTGTATTTGTTGCTTTTGATCTATTCGCTTCTTCTCTTACTGTCTTCTTTCTTGGGCTTTGATGCACTTCAAGTTTCAACTTACTTAGAAAAATGATGCTAGTTCCTACTGCCAGTGGATTGTATTTTTCTGCTACTGCTATCTGATCATTTTGTATTTTCTGGCCGAAATGACCCTTGTAGCGTTTCTTCACCTTCAATTTCTGTGATTATGGAAAATAATTGAGAAAGGAAAATTCACTATTGGAGTAAATAATACAAATAACTTATAAAGAAATAAGTTTGATGTCTTTTTGTTTGACTGATTGTTATGGTGTGAAGAGAGAGAGAGAGAGAGAGAGATAACCTTATTTTGAGCCATAGTTCAGAACTATTTTACTTCTTGTGGGACTAAATTAATATGACTGCTGTCATTTACAAATTTTATCAGCTATTGCTTCATTTGCAGTTGTGGGGATTTTTTAGGAATGTAGGTATATGCATGTTTTGTACTCCAGATTTTTGGGTTGTAAAGTTTGAAAACAATATATTGGGTAAATTACACCAACCTTTTTAGAGGTTTCGTGAAATGACACTGTCCTTAAACTATGGACAAAATGACATTCCCTTTGAAATTTTTATAAATGTGATAGATAACTAACTTCCTTACAAAATATTCATTTTTTTTTTTTTTATTAAAAAGAGATTTCTACCCAAACTAAGGATGAAATGACATTCTCCACTTGAGGTTTGTATAAATAATTAGGATTTGTTTATTCCGTTAGGGAAACCACGATGTGTGAGGGCATGAATTATCTGTTGCATTTATACAAACCTCAAGGAGGAGTGTCATTTTCTTCTTAGTTTTTTTTTTGGGGGGGGGAGGGGGGTGTTATTTCGTGAAACCTTGAGGGAGATTGGTGTAATTTAATTAATATATTTTACTCTTCTGGTGTGTTTATGACTTTTGACCTCTTCATCTAACTGATTGTTGAGGTGTGAATGTGAGTCTGCAGTTTCTAATTTTCAACTTTGCATTTTCATTAACCTAATATTGGTGTTGTTAGATGAATTTGTGCTATGTTGGCTTTGTATGTTTCATTCGCTGGGTCTTTTGTTTCTTTGTTCTTGTGTCTTTTTTGTGCCATTGGCAGGAAACAGGAGCCTGGATTTTAGGTTTCTAGACTAG
Source organism: Fagus sylvatica (assembly GCA_907173295.1). NCBI lineage: Eukaryota > Viridiplantae > Streptophyta > Magnoliopsida > Fagales > Fagaceae > Fagus > Fagus sylvatica. The sequence continues at coordinate 13,597,694 of OU015763.1, forward strand.
TGCACATATAATTCAAAATGGAATTTAGTGCAAATAGTAGATAATTTAGGTAATTATCCTGGTGGTTTTATAAGAGAATCATCCAACGTTATTAACAGAGAATTGGAGGTCAAACTATGGAGGGCAAGAAGGGGTTGGTTCTGACTTCTGATTCACTGGATTGGCATTCAATGATATATGAGTAATTGAAGAAGGTTATATTAGAGAAGTATATTAAAAATAAAAAATTGAGAAAGAAGCACAAGAAGAAGAAAATAAAAACTTCAACAAATTGAATGACAATGAAAGGGCATTGAACTCAGAGAAGATTTGAATTCAAATTAATAAGTGATTGGGTACTTTGTAAGTAAGATGGTGACTAGTTCTTATGGATGAATCAACTTTTCTTGGTCCCTGATGCTCCGTTTTTTTTTGGATAAATGTTCCAGTTTTTATTGTTCAATCATTGTAAGTTTGTATTGTTAAGTGGTCATTTTGTTTCAGGTTTTGGGCTCCATTTCATTCTGAAATCAACAGCATGAATTTTACAGCATCTTTATGCAGAAGAATGAATCTTAGGGAGCTGGTTACAAATGTTCCTGTTTACAGCAGTGCTAGTGGTACAATTTCACATTACTTTGCTGGGCAGGGTACTAGTTTCGTAAATATGTTTGAGTTTTGGTTATAATGCTTCCATTGTTATGCTGAATGTAGAGGTTTCCGGAGATGGATTAAATTTGATGTTTAGGCGCTGGGCTACCAAAAAGTCTGCAGGATCTACAAAGAACGGGCGGGACTCAAAACCTAAGAATCTTGGGGTGAAGAAATTTGGTGGAGAGGTAACTGACTGTTGCTTTGGGTGAAGTTATGACAAAGAGAGAAATATTAATAACAATAAGAAAGAAGGGCAATTGTGAAAATGGCATTGGCCTACTCAATCATTCTTTTACTTCACTTACAATGGGATTCTTCTGTTCATTTTGTAGAGAGTAATACCTGGCAATATCATTGTACGTCAGCGTGGCACCCGTTTCCATCCAGGAGATTATGTTGGCATAGGGAAGGATCACACCCTCTATGCTCTGAAAGAAGGCTGTGTCAAGTTTGAAAGAAACAAGCTGACTGGACGCAAATGGATACACGTCGAGCCCAAGGATGGTCATATGCTTCATCCTGTGTACACAGAAGCTGGGGCTCAGAACTCACAGACAGCTGCTTAAGTCTCATTGTCCACACTATATGTTGGAATGCTGCTTAAGTCTTATTGTCCACACTATATGTTGGAATTTGCAACTCTTTTGCCCTGAGTCCATAAATTTTAAGCGGCATTTGAAATCTTGGTAGTTGTAGTTATCAGTGGTACTACTGGTACATGTTCTGTTATTACTTTCATTTGTCTTTTGGTGCAATTTAGTGCAACATCTAATCTGATTCAAAAATTCAAAAATTTCGTTTCTCCTTAAAACTAGTTGTCATTTTATATAAGGTACATGTGTTTCTAGTTGGTACTAAATTACATTTCCTTTTGCGTTTGTTTTTGGTACTACATGCCATATTGGTTTTATCATCAATTGTGAAGCTTAGCTTTGATCTGTAATGTAGTAGTGAAGATAAGTGTATTGTGCTCTGAGCTCTTTCCATGTGGGTTATGCTTAGCATTTTAGAAATGTGAAAGCATATGTATCTTTATTGTGATGCCCAGGCTAATTATGAAGCGAATGGTTCTGCCTGTGATGCTAGATTTGGATTCTGTTCGAGTAATTGGCTTTCATTTTTGAATAAGCCTCAAGAATCTTTGTCAAAGTGGATCTGTAACTGTAATATTAGCAAAGTGGTGGAGAATTCATAAAAAAAAACCGCTGGATTTTCATAATTGTTTGGTTCCAATTGGGTAGTGAGAGACTTCCAGTTTTCAATCAATTACCTGGCTCATCTCAAGCGTGTTGGAGACTTAAAACCATATCATGTTTCTTTCATTGTTTATCTTTGCAATTGCAACTTGGTCCTCCTTAATGCTTTCAACTGATTTATGTCTCACTACTGGTGGCCTTATCTGACCAAACTTAAACCTCCTCACAAAAAAGAAGAGAAAAGTGACAAATAAAGGAGAAGAGAAAAACAAAGACGAAGAATGAGTTGCCTGGAGTTTGTTCCTTTCTGATGGATCTCAGCTGGAAGGATATTTTGCTAAAAATTAACGTGGCGTCATCAATATTGCCTCCATTATTACAAAGTAAGTTCAGCTGCATTGACATGAATCATTTTCTGGCATACCGTTGAACCCATGACATGAATCATTTCCATTATTGTTCTTTTTTACAAATAAAAGAATAAAAAGGCAACATGATCTACAGGATGAACAATTTCGGGTTGAGTTCTGATCTACAGGATGAACCATTTCGGGTTCAGAGTAGAGAGTACTGACGTCTGAAAGGATGTTGTTTCACTCTGCAAGATGCTTGTCGTTTTTGTTTCCAAATTGCGTATTGGTCTGATTTCAAAAAGAAGTTTTGTATTTCCCCCAAACAGGTTTTGTTCCTAAAAACATGTCATTTCCCTTCTCAAAAGGGGTGTGTTTCCCATATATGAAACGCTTGTAGTCTCTCTTCCTGAAAACACATACCATTTATATTCCGTAATGCATCTTGTTTTTGGCTTTGAAAAGCCATGTCGTTTTTTGTCTCGGGATGCATGCCGTTCTGCATTGCTCAAACACATCGATTGCCTTGCAGGAGAGTTTGGCATTCTGGATTTATAAACCCCAAGCTGTTATGACCTCAAAACACCAATTCGTAGAGTGCAAGCACAATGCCCTTTAAGACAGATTGAATTATGAAATTCCTATATTGCCTCACTTTCAGAAAGCTTAATACTCTCCAAGGTGCCATAAGTTGCCTGCGAATCAGAGAGATCATCTTTCAAAAGGCCAGCTTCAAATCTTCGACGTCTTTCCACTAGAGTCTCAACCTTTTTGTCAAACTCTTCATCAGTGCAAGCCAGCATGTAGCGCAGCTTTAAATTGATCTGCTTCTCTACCAAAACCTTATGCCTTGGTATTATTCGGTCATCAAGAGAATAGCTGAAAAACCTGCAGCAATTTCAATATGGACAGTGTCAGCAGATAATATAAAGAACTAGAGGATAAAGGTTATTAAGGAAAAAAAGAAGCAAAAAACCAGACACAAAATCTCATTGTGTCAAATCAAAAGCACGAACTATCTGTAAACTGGGCAAACTGAAAATGACATGTGCTATTTTTCTGAGCCAAATCAGGATATTTTCTGAATATTTTTCCAAATATAAAAGCCTCTCTTTAAGACCTTGCCTTCATTCAATTATGACAAGCCGTTTAATGATGAATAGGATTGATCATCCAACTAATTTTAGAAAGAAAAAAAAAAAAACATAATGAAGAAACCTAGGCAGATAGAAGTCAATGGAGACACAGTACTCTTTGATGCTGCTCACCTTGGAAACTCGATAAGATCTTCCAGAGGGCGGACCATAGTTCTCCGCAAGTAACGATACTTCGGACGGAGGACATCTACGTTGTATCGGAGGAGCATAGGAAAATCGGCTATCATCTCAGCCAATTGTCGAAGACGTATGCCAAGTGACAGAAAATATTTCACATTAACCTCGAGCTTTTTCCCTATGCTGCATCCTAAGAGCTCTGGTGCGAAAGCTATAACCTTCCCAATATCCTTCTCTCTGACTCCAGCATTGGTCATCAAGGATATGACCTGTATAATAATCCAATTTCATTATGTCACTACAGGTCAATTTTAGATGTTATTCAGCTGGATCAGAACTGTGCCTAAATATTAACTTTTCATTATGTTGGACCAATAAACAGATTATTATGAACAGAAGAAACAAATATAACCAACTAGCATGTTCATACAAGCATTGCTTGTCCAAAGTCAAAAGAGACCTTCTTGACTGCTTTTTTCCAGATAGAAATGCTTGACAACATATTATATACAATTGTCTTTTGTGTATGTGTGACTAACTGATAAACAAGCAATGAAGGTGCAAAAAGGGGGGTGGGGGGGCATAAGAAGGGAACAAACCACTGGCCGGATCTTCTTGTGGAGGCTGTATGTTAGTAATGAAGGAAACTTTACAAGCATGTTACCAATGGCATCATCTCGAATGCCAATGTCCTTAAAAAATTGTACCTTCACATTAAAGAAAAATCAATTAAGTATTGTTATCATAAGGCATAACACTAAAAATGGCATAATTTGATACAACATACATTTGATTCATGTGCAAACAACTATGCATGTAATTCAAGAACCTTGTGGGAAATTGATACTAGGGGAGAGAACTCAAGGACTGAGACCAAAATTAGTCAGAGGAAATCTAAATAAAAGAATTCAACTAGCTTGTAGAACCTCCATAAAAATATTGCATTTACAACAAACTCCAAGCACATCACAGTATAAACAGCAAGGGCATACCTTTGGCACAATGGTTGTCTCCAAATCCATACAGAAAACTATTGGTTTACTCATAAGTATTCTCTTCATACCATCTCGGGAAATCCCATGGTAGTACAGATACTTAACAAGAGGCTTCAATTTTTCCTCAATGCTACAGCCCATCAATTGTGGCTTAAACGCTAGTAATTTGCCAACCTCCTCAGTACCAATGCCAAATTCCTTTAAATAACTAACCTGGATACAAACAAGCGGTGTCTCAGTTAATGTATATACAAATTGGCTAGTGATTAAGAACACATCATACTGAAACAAAACCAATGCACACAATCAACTTACAGGCCATGTTTCCATAGCTTTTAATAATAGAATTGTACATAACAAAAAAAAAAAAAAGATGCAATAAGACTCCAAAATCATGAAAGAGCACAGCAAAAGGGACTCAGATACCTTTTCATTCATCTCTTCCAGAGTATAATAGCCAAGTACCCTGGGATAATCAAAGACCATTGTTCCAAAATCCTTCTCATTCATACCCATATCCAAGTAGAACCCCACACGAGCTCTCATTTCCTCCATGCTGTAAGACAACAATTGGGGACACCGGCTCACGACATAACCCATCCAATTCATCCTAACTCCATTGCTCTCCAAATAATCAACGATTTCATCCAATTCTTCGTTGCTCCGCTCCAAAATATTCCCTCCGGATTTTGTGAGCGCAGCCCCAAGAAACTCCCCCTTCACACGAATCGACTTCAACCACTGAACTACACGTCTTATCGACTCAATTTTCCCCTTTGACATGCAAATCAGCTTCCCAATTTTGGGATATGGCACTGAATTATGTTTCAACCACCTATCCACAATTCATGAACCACAATTAACATAATAACAACCCTATCTATAAAAAGTACTAATTACCAAACTTCAAATTGAAACAAATATTGGTATCAAATTTAAGCAACTGGGTTTCACTCAAACGAAAAAACCCACTAACCAAATTCCATAAATTAAACAAATTTATGCCAAAAACAAGACAAAAATCGAAAATTTGTACCGGATGAGTGGCACTACATGGGAGTCATCAATGACGGTCTTGGCACGAAAATTGAAGGTGGATTGAGAGAAGTCAGGCAAGCGTTTCATCGAGGCTGCCTCAACCATAACATAATCAATGAAATCAGATAACCTTTTAGTCAAATTGGTGGCGTAAGTGATTCCAAACTTGCCGCGTGTTCGCATTGCTTCCTTGAAAATCTCAGCAGTGACTTTGCGTCGAATCTCGAGCGCACGCATTATCAATTCATAATCTTCGCTATTATTAGCATCGTCTTGGAAAAGAGTTTGTAACGGCGGGAGAGAGGAGTGGACATCGGGGTCGCTTGGGGATTGGACGTAGATGGAGCCTGGGAATTGACGGGTGCGTTTGGTGACGAGAGAGAGTTCGAGAAGCTCCACTTTTTCTTTGTCGTCGAGAACAGGGGCATGGGCAGGAGTAGGGTGGTCTTGTGGTTGTGATTGAGGTTGAGAGAGGTGGCGAAGGAGGAGGGAGGTGGATTTGGAATTGTGTGTGCGGCGGATGGGCTGTTGGGGGGAACCGGAAGAGGAGGAGATGGTGGTGTTTGGGCGGTGGAGGAGAAGAAGAGAGTGAGAGTGATGGTGGAGTGGACATGAAATCATTGTTTAAGGTTTGAATAGGGAAATGGAATGGATAGAGAGTGTGGAAGGGAGTGGCAGTCTGGCGCGAGTTGGGACTTTTACAGATTTTGAGAGATTTATATTTAATTTTCATAAGAGCAACTCCAGCAAAACTGTAAACCTGCTTTGTATCTCTTTTTTTTTTTGGTAAAAGGGAACTTGCATTAAAAAAACAGAGAACAAAGTTACAACAAACGAGGGTACGAGACCCCCCAAATATCCACCAATAATTGGCTTACAACAAAATGTGGAGGGTAGCTAAATACATAAAAAGGCTCAACAAGATTATGTCCCTCCTTAGCCAAAAGATCCGCACAAAAATTGCTTTCGCGGTGAGCATGCTGAATAGTAGCCTCCTCAAAGGACTGTATCAGGAACCTGCAATCATTGATTAAGGCACTATAAGGATGAGATCCAAACATATCAGAAGCAACTGGTTTGAGAAGTTCAACAACAGATTTGGCATCACTTTCCACAATAAGTTTGCGGATATTGAGATCACGAGCAAGAAGTAATCCATCTCTAATCCCCCATAGCTCAGCAGCTAAAGAGTTAGTAATGCCTAATTTGTGGGAAAACCCACCAATCCAATTCCCATTACAATCCCGCAACAAACCACCCGAACTAGCAGGTCCTGGATTCCCAAGAACTGATCCATCAGTGTTAAGTTTAGCATAACCTGTAGGTGGGTGTTGCCATCCAATGAGCGTTGTGCTCTTAGGAAGAGCGGTACCCTTGCAAGGTAGCGAAAAGAAGAATTCTATGGCTAGAGATTTAGCTTTTTTCACCACTTCAGTTGGAATAAAAGGGACACCTTCCATTGCTAATTTGTTGCGTGAAGCCCAAATGCTCCAAGTGAGTAAAGGAAAAACATCCTTCCAGAGAATAGATGTGTGGAAAGTAGTCGCAAGGGTGGAAGTGGACCATTGCTTTATCCAAGCTTTGGTATTCAATGACGTGGAGAAATCGGGAGGAGGGGAGGATCCAATACTTAACCAGACAGGTTTGACTAATGAGCAATCTCGAAGAGCATGCATCAAGGATTCAGGTTCCATTTTGCACAGTGGGCAAAGGTTATCTGGAGTGATGTTTCTCCTGAAGAGAAAGACTTTAGTAGGAAGACGCTCATGGCAAGATAACCAAAGAAAGGACAGCACTCTTGGAATGGTATTGATTTTCCAAAGCCATTTCCAACCTGTAGGACTCTGCTTTGTAGAAGGAGAACCAGCCGCAATTAGATATGCGGATTTAGAACTAAATTGGCCGTTACTTGTGGGCTTCCAACAAAAGGAGTCTTCCAGGATAGGAGTAATGGGCCTTGAAGTTGCTGAGATAAGCCTTGTAATGTCATCAGGAAGTTGGAATGAGAGATGTCGTAGGTCCCACTCACCATGGGAGTCCCACAACTCACAAATTTTTTGCTCAGACTCGTGGGGTAATAAAGGGCCAGAGATAAGTTTGCGTAAGGGTCCCGAGTCAAGCCAGTTATCATGCCAAAAGTTAATGGTTTTCCCATTCTGGATTACCCATCTTTTACCTTTATCACACAGGTTCTTGGAGTAGTTAAGGCTCCTCCAAATGGATGAACATCGACCATGCATGTGACGATCGGGAGGGTATTTTCTCCGGAAAACCTGCTTTGTATCTCTACAAATAGGGAACAAAGCCAAAAAATCCGCTCCAGCAGTCGTCCATTTTAACACTCTATCTTCAAATTTTTTTAGAAAATGAACAGTAGCTTTTCACAAATGAAAAGCTACTGTTCATTTTCTATCCGATTAAACGGATTAAAAAAATACATGCGGGACCACCAAATATAAGTGGTTTATTTTTTCCGAAATTTTCATTTCAACTGATTTTTTTCTCTCTCTTCACTCCGATCTCTCTCTTCTCTCTGTGCTCTCGCTCTCTCTGCGTTTTCTGTTGAAGCACGAAACGGCGTGGGCTTGCCGGTTGGAAACGCGGTGGTTGCCCGAAACGGCGTGGGTTTCTGTCGAAGGGAGGAACGGCGTGGGTTTCTGTTGAAGGGAGGACGGCGTGGGTTTCTGTTGAAGGGAGAAACGGCGTGGGTTTCTTTTCTCGGCGTGGTGGTGGTTGATTCGGTGGCTGGGCTTGCCGATCTCGGCGTGGTGGTGGTTGATGCGGTGGCTGGGCTGTTGTAGTGGTTACCCAAATATCAACCTAAGAGGGGGGGGTGATTTAGGTTGAGGCAAACTTTTTCGATTTAAATGCGGAATTAAAAACTATTTTCAATTAGCAAAAACAAATTTAAGAACACAATTCAATTGCAATAAGATATGATAGAAAATCAAACACAAGCATATATAAGCAATTGAATAAGTAAGAGATAGAGATAGAGAAAATCAAACACAGTGATTGTTATCGAGGTTCGGCTTCCCCGCCTACGTCCCCGCCTCAAGATCACTTCTCGAGGATTCCCAAATTCACTAATTTGACAATCTTCTTTCGGGTGAAGATCAAAACCGTTACAAATCTTCTTTACACGGTGAAGAGTAACCACCGAGTGAAAAATCCTTTTCACTCTTAGGATTTATACCAAGACCCACAAATCTTCCTTACAAGGTGAAGAGTAACCACCCAGTGAAAAATCCTTTTCACTACTTAGGATTTATACCAAAACCCTAACAAAAACACTCAATGTTTCAACAAAGTATTTGTTGTACAAGATAAGGCTCTCTCAAAGAGTAATTGTACACAATATGCTCACTCTAATAGTATATCAAGGATTTGATCAATATGGCTCAAAAAGTGTTTAGAGAAATTTTCAATCAAGGATTTTGAATGATATGAAAATATAAGCTTGAGAAGGATGGATTGATGTATAAGATGTTATCTTTTCTATCTTTGATTTCTCTTGTATGCTTATGTTTAGAAATGAAGAAAGGGTAGTATTTATAGCCATCATGTTGTCTTGCATTCTTCTTGATTTTCAATCAATCAATTTGTTTTCTTTGAAAACTTTTCTTCTTAAGATTTTTCAACCATAATTGATATGGTTGTCTTGCATGTGAATTTCAATCAAGTTGTTTTCTTTGAAAACTTTTTTCTTAAGATTTTTCAACCATAATTGATATGGTTGTCTTGCATGGAATTTCAATCAATCAAGTTTGTCTTTGAAGACTTTAAGAGATTTTTCAATTGATATGGTTGTCTTATATTTGAATTTCAACCAATCAAGTTGTCTTTGAAGACTTTAAGAGATTTTTCAATTGATATGGTTGTCTTATATTTGAATTTCAACCAATCAAGTTTGTCTTTGAAAACTTTAAGAGATTTTTCAATTGATATGGTTGTCTTATATTTGAATTTCAACCAATCAAGTTGTCTTTGAAAACTTTAAAAGATTTTTCAATTGATATGGTTGTCTTATATTTGAATTTCAACCAATCAAGTTTGTCTTTGAAAACTTTAAGAGATTTTTCAATTGATATGGTTGTCTTATATTTGAATTTCAACCAATCAAGTTGTCTTTGAAAACTTTAAAAGATTTTTCAATTGATATGGTTGTCTTACATTTGAATTTCAACCAATCAAGTTTGTCTTTTGAAAACTTTAAGAGATTTTTCAATTGAAGTTTGTTTTAAAGTTGAGCCTTAAAGATCAAATCTTAATAAACTTTACAAAACCTAACTCTTACTTCTCATATGTCTCGGATCATTGTCTTTGAGCTTGATTTCTTTGTCTTGAGTCTTGATGACTTTGATCTTCAATGTGTTTGCAACTTATCAACTTTGCATTTGCTTGATATTTGAATTGGCCATCTTGGTCCAATTAAATCAATAGTCAAAATTAAGCTTTAAAACATAAATCATTAGTTCATATGAAAATATCATTAATGAACAACTTAAAATCATGGTTATCATCAAAACTACATGAATGTCCTTGGAATAATTAGCCAATTAATAATTATTGAAACCTTGAGGCTAACAGTAGTGGTGATTCGGTGATTCGGTGGTGGCTTGGTGGTGATTCGGTGATTTTCGGCTTGGGTTTTCTGTTGATTTCGGCTTGGGTTTGGGTTTTGCCGGTTGAGTTTTCTGGGTTTTCTGGGTGGTGGTGATTCGGTGGCTTGGGGTTAACGGTTTTCTGTTGTAGTGGTGATTCGGTGGTGGTGATTCGGTGATTTTCGGCTTGGGTTTTCTGGGTTTTCTGTTGAAGCACGGCGTAGTGGTGGTTGGGTTTTCTGTTGATTTTTGGCTTGGGCTTGGGTTTTGCCGGTTGGGTTTTCTGGGTGGTGGTGATTTGGTGGCTTGGGGTTAACGGTTTTCTGTTGTAGTGGTGATTCGGTGGTGGCTTGGTGGTGTTTCGGTGATTTTCCGCTTGGGTTTTCTGGGTTTTCTGTTGAAGCACGGCGTGGTGGTGGTGGTTTTCTGTTTGGTTGCTGAGAAATAAAATATTATGGTGGTTTTTGGTTGCTCTGGTTGATTTACGGTGGTTGTGGTGGTGGCGGGGTGGGAAGGATTACGGCAGTTGGTTATTTTTGGTGCGAAAGAAAAGTAAAAAATATAATATTTAAATGTGGTAAAATAATAAAAAAGTATATTTATATAGAGTAGAGAGTGAAATAGAGAATACTGTTGGAGTGAAAATAAATAGAGAGTAGTTGATAGTGTAAATATAGAGATAGAGTAGATAAAATTTTAAAAAACTGCTGGAGTTGCTCTAAAGACAATAGTTTTTGTATTTCATTCATCGATATAATTATGTGTTTAAATTTAATTGAAAAATTTTAATGTATTATATTCTCTTTTCTTATTTTCTTTATTTATTTAATTAATTTAATAATTTCAATTAAAAAAAAATGGAGGCTAACTCTATCGATATGTTTGGGTGTTGATATAGGCCAAATTTGTCAAAAAAAATGTTTTATTTATTTATTTATTTTATAGTTTTTAGTCAAACATGTCTCTAGTGATGTTAATTTGAAAAATAGACTGATTAAAAATCATCTTTAACAAAGACAATTTTCCCGTAAAAATTGTATTTCTTAAATACAAGTTTTGATTGTTTTTGCATTTATAATATGTTGACATGGACGTATTTTGTCGTCACATAGACTTAATTGAAAGACTTAAAAAAAAAAAAAAAACTTTCAACAAAATTTTTAGATGAAGTCATCTTTACAAAAGATAAGTTTCACTTGTTTTTTCAAAATTTCAAAAATAAATTATATGAAAAGACAACTTTCATATAATTTTTTTTTTTTAAATTTGAAAAAACATATGAAAGTTGTCTTTTGTAAAGACTTTTTTAAAAAAAATTAAAGAAAAAAACCATAAAAATTGTCTTTTGTAAAGATAATTTTCATCTAAATTTTTTTGAAATTTTGAAAAACATGTGAAAAATTATAAACAAATAAGGCAATAAAAAAAAAAATTGTCTTTCTTAAGGACGACTTTCACGCGAAAAATCTTCTTTCACAAAGATGATTTGCTATCAATCTATTTTTCAAATTAATATCAAAATAGGCATGTTTAACCGAAAAACATAAAATAAAATAAAAAATACATTTTTTGGCAAATTTGGTCGTTGATATAGGTAAGAGAACAGGAAACAAATTATATTTTTTTTTGAAAATCGTCTTTCCTTTTTATGTAGTTTTGGTGAACAGAAGATAATGTTGTGTTGTTTTGATAAAGCTAAGTTGAAATCACCATTTTCATGTCAAATTGTTTAGTGTTTGCATTTTCTCAAAGTTGTATTTTTTTTTTTCAAGTTATAGTCATCAATTCATCATTTTGTTCTCATAAAAAAAAAAAAAAAAAAATCATCATTTTGTTTTGTTCTCAAAATTGATTTTTTTTAATTATTTATTTTAGTTTGGAATTAGATATCAAATAGGGCATGACAACATTATTTTGTTCATATTAGAGAATTTAGTATAGTCTTTAACTTCAAAGTCAAGTGAAATTGTTATTTAATAAAAAAAAAAAAAAGTGAAATTGTTGCACAATTTAGTATATAATCAAGGATTTTGTTAACCAGTGCCCTTAGGGCAATAGTTAAGGAGCATTAAATGATTACATTTTACGGGAAATAACGAACTTTTAATATTAAAATAATAAATAAAAAGACTAAAATACCCTTAAAAATTATTTTTGTATTAAATGGAAGCATTAAATGCTTCCTTAATCATTGCCCTAAGGGCACTCATTAACAGGACCCTATAATCAATCATGAGTGATTATTCAGTAGTCCCGAATTACAAATAAATGCGTAATCCCTCTCTCACATAAATGGTGGGTCCCACTACTTAAATTTATGGTGGGACTCATCACTCTTTGAGAATGGGACTACGTATTTATTTGTAGTCCGAAATTACTGAATAATTTTCCAATCAATCATAAATTATTTTCGGAATTTAAAAGAATATCCCTTCTTTTAAACTGACTCCATGATTTATGATTGATTGAAAAATTTTCTTGCAAAGCATTTCCTTTCACCTGCGAGTCTTTTTATTTATTTATTTTTTTTTGTATTATAAAAAAAAAAAAAAAAAAAATAAAAAAAAAAAACTGTCTCCATGGTCTGTCATATAAATCCTGAGGAATACTTTTTTTCAACAAATGGAACAAGTTTGGTTCTTTCCCGCATTTTCCAATTTCAAATGGGTCATGTTGTATGTCCGAATTAAGTGGCTTGTACATGAGAATAAGAATGAGAATTTGACTTCATTTCCATACTTTTCAATTCTTATTCAAAGTATTATGCCGTGTAAAAAAGGTTAGCAAAATAATAAAGTCGCACCAAATTTTAAGCTACAAATGTTGAAGGCCCTATTAAAGTAAGCGTGTTTCCTCGTACCAAAATTAAAATCAAAAGGGAAATGCTTCAAACCGAGTTTTCTCCGTTCAAAGAACCCGAAGAGAAAGCAAATGGTTACACGCCCCAGTCAAGCAGGGAATAATCCATCCTATTTATTTTTCGTCTTTCAAATTTTAGTTTTCTATTCAAAACGTCCGAAGAGAAAACAAAGTAGTTTGAAGTTATTATAATCATAATTTCAGAAGTAGTTTCAACTTTCAACATCAAAAAAAAATTTCCAATCAATTTTTGTTTTCTATCTAATATAAACTTACACACACGTATATTTTGAAAATCCTAGGAATCAAATTCACATCCTCATCAAGGAGTGAAACTTTTTGGGGAAAGAAATTACCACTGGACTGAATACCCAAGTAACACATCAAATTATATATAAATATGAATCAAATTAAAAGTTATAGAGTGATATAACATTAACAAAGAGTTACAAAAAATTTACTTATTCCTGATTAATACTAACTCGATGTGTTAAGAACATATAGACCCATGATCTAGCAGTAAATTAATTAGCAAAAAAAAAAAATGATCTAGCAGTAAATTTTTTAAAATATTAATCTAATAAATTTGAAAATGTTGATATCTTCCAGGTGCACTAATATGCCATGTGGGACAATTTGAGGTAGTTTTTACAATTTAGAGGTCCAATCATGGTTGGAGATACCGTTCCGTTATGGCCGGAACGGGCGGAATATCTTGTACCGATATGCAAACCGGTACAAGGTACCCCCCCTATTTCATCTCGGATTAAATACCAGGCCATTCCAGGTCCTTCCGGCCATTTCGGGCCATTCCAGGTGAAATATCAATTCCAGCCGATACACTTTTAAGGTTTTTCTTTTTTTTTTTTCGTCTAACCTAAATCAAAAACCCTTTTTTTTCTTTTTTTGAGTTATTATGTGATATTAAGATTTAAGAATTTGTATTATTTGATTTTACTTGTTTAGAGTTTATAATTTTATATGGTATTAAAAATGTGTTATATATATATATATATATATATTTTGTCTAACCTAAATCAAAAACCAAATTTTTTTTTTTTTTTTGAGTTGTTATGTGATATTAAGACTTAAGAATTATTTGTATTATTTGATTTTACTTATTTAGAGTTGATAATTTATATATATATATATATTTGCGGTAAACCCGAAACGAAACACCGGTTTTAACTAGTACCGAAATATTCCATTCAATGGCCAAAACGAAATGGGTGCCAAAATAGTATTCACAACTTTGGGTCCAATTGACAAATTTCAACTTTAGAAGAGGGTCATACCTCATTGGGATGGATTTTATTTGTGTGCCCAAAGCTTGTTATCTCCATAAAACTATTCATTGCATGACTCTGTCATGCACGTGAAAGCTGGAAACTTTAAGATTCAAAGCAAAGCAGTTTCCTCGTTTCTGACCCTTTCAACTTTCAACTTTCAACTTTCAAGCTCTTAGCATAGATAGTCAAGAGTAAACAATTAGAACACGTTCTAAGTCATACAAGTTTATGCATATAAATGTAACCCATCTCGTCTACATGTTCTTCAATCTTCATCAAATTGTTAACAATTATCTTCCCTCGCACAACAAGATGAGGCTTCTAAATGTGCTTCCTGTAGTCATAACAATGCTTGTTCTTATAAGCATGCATGCAAATGAGGCTCGCAGAATCTTGCAAGGAGAACAAAAATTGATGAACAAAATTTTTTTGTTAGGGTCACCACAAGGTCAAGTCCTACCATTTGCACCCAATCCAAATTCTTATAAACCTACTTCCACAATAAGCCAAAAGGCTTTTGTGGATCACAACGTGGTTTCTTTACAAGGTTTATTACAAAAGGGTTTAGTCCCACCATCTGCGCCCAATCCGGGCACTCACACTCCTCGTTTAACAGTTAGCCAAAAGGCCTTCATGGGTTACAATGTGGCTTCTCTACAAGGCTCACTACAGAAGGGTCCAGTGACACCATCTTCACCTAATCCAGGCACCAACAATCATGCTTCAACAATTAACCAAAAGGCCTTCGTGAGTCACAATGTGGCTTCCTTGCAAGGCTTATTACAGAAAGGTCCAGTCCCACCATCTACACCCAATCCAATCACTCACAATCATCTTTCCACAATTAGCGAAAAGGCTTTCATAGGTCACAACTTGGCTTCTTTACAAGGCATATTACAAAAGGGCTTAGTCCCACCATCTGCGCCCAATCCAGGCACTCACATTCCTCATTTAACAGTTAAGCAAAAGGCCTTTATGGGTTATAATGCGGCATCTTTACAAGGTTCACTACAGAAGGGTTCAGTCCCACCGTCTTCACCTGATCCAGGCACCCACATTCCTGCTTCAACAATTAGCCAAAGAGCCTTTGTGGGTCACAACGTGGCTTCTTTACAAGGCTTATTACAAAAGGGTCCAGTCCCGCCATCTAAACCTAATCCAGGCACCCACAGTTAGCCAAAAGAATTTGCAGGTCACTTTAAGGTTTATTTGTTAGTCACTAAATAAGGGCTATGTCCCTCCCTCTAAGGCAAATGGGGGCACATACATCCCTTGACCCCACTTCAAATCAACTAAAGGGATTTCCCAAGTGACCTTGAAGTCATGGTTCCTCATGGCATACAAAGACCGGATATAAAGCCCATTTAATTTTAACATCATCATTAGTTTAAAAAAGAATGAAGAAGAAAATCTAATCTAAAATCTTAAATGTATTTAATTACAATTTTACTTGGTGTAAGAATAATGGAAACAAACACAGTTGTTAGCCATTCTTTTCACTTTATTTTGTTATATTCTTTGTATAAATCATGTTGTTTGCTACAAGCAATATATGTATTTGAAAGAATAAATCTCTCTCTCTCTCTCTCTCTCTCTCTCTCTCTCTCTCTCTCTCTCTCTCTCTCTCTCTCTCTCTCTCTCTCTCTCTCTCTCTCTCTCTCTCTCTCTCTCTCTCTCTCTCTCTCTCTCTCTCTCTCTCTCTCTCTCTCTCTCTCTCTCTCTCTCTCTCCTCTCTCTTCTCTCTCTCTCTCTCTCTCTCTCTCTCTCTCTCTCTCTCTCTCAGAGTGCATCCATGTTGTTGTCCAACTCTCTATCCTCTCTTAGAGTGCATCCATGTGTTATTTTTGTCCAACAAAGTAAAATATACAATATATATATATATATATCCTATATATATGTCCTATTTCATTTTATCTTACTAGGTGATGCATGTTGTGCGGTGCATTTTAAAATATTTTGTAGGAAATTATTTTTATATCCCATGTATATACTTATTATGTGTTATAATATTAGGGGAATCAACTTCAATTATATATATGTAATCAATATTAATATAATTAGAAGTATTAACATATTACTTTGATAAATTCAAAAATATTTAATTATTTTCAACTAATTTAAGCAAACAATTTTATTCTTGATTGCATGTGTTATTAAATTAGGTAAATTACTCTAATACCCACGTGTTTATAGTGAAATTACACTCAGCACACTTGATTTTCAAGAAAAACGCTTCACCCCCAAAATGATCAAATTAATTGACACTTCGCTACAAAATAATTCATACTCCACCCCAAAATAATTCACACTTGGCTCCACTTTTATTTTGAAAATTTTGGAGTGTAGTGTCATTTATTAAAAATAGGATGTAGCGAGTCTAATTTTGCCAAACATCAGGGGGTGTCAGTGTAATTTACCCTATTAAATTTGATATTACCTTCTGATGGGTTTTGTTTCAATTGTTTCCAATTCAACTAAACATGACAAGGAACGTCATATTCCAAATCATTGTTTTTTTTTTTTTTTCCATAATAAGTATTCCAAATAAATTGTTTATTATATAAATTTTATAAAAAAAATAACTATATTAATAATTGGGAAAAACGTATATATATAAGTGTGTGTGTATATATAGTTCATTAAGTATTGTGTTTTAGGTTCTTTAATTAAATCCAAACAAATGGATTTATGGACCAATACAACAAAAATTTTTTTTTTTTTTTTTTTTCAAGGATAATTAAATTCTATCATAGAATACAAATATTCTATCTCACTTTTTGTATCCCACTTTATACTTCATCAATCACAACTCATCACGTGTTTTTTTCTTTCCTTATAAAATAACCAAGACTCGCCAGTGTTTTTTTCTTTCCTTATAAAATAACCAAGAAAAAAAAAAATCAAATACTATCTAACACATGATATATTATAATTGGTGAAGCATAAAGTGGAACAAAAAAAATAGGATAGAGGATATTTATTCAATTTGTTGGTTAATGCAACCATGTGATTGAATTTAATTGTGAGATCTAAGATACAAGGAAAATTTATTCAATACTTTCGGAACAAAAAAAAAAAAATGCGTACTCCCTACTCTCACATGAATGGTGGGTCTCACTATAAATTTAATTAGTGGGACCCACCATTTATGTAAGAGAATGGAATACACATTTATTATAATCCGAGAGTACTGGATAATCACTACAACATTTAAGATTTAAGGATCTTTGCCTAAGATTTACTTTAAATAGTTATTGATAGATAAATAATATATGTAAATAAATGCATTTACTCTATTAACAATATCAATCAATTTACTACTTTGACATAAATGCAAAGTTTTGAAGGGGTGTCTTGTCAAGGAATGCGTCACATGCGCTAGTGGAATTTGGTCCATCCATGTAACTAATATAACGTAATATAGTTAAAAGCCAATAAAACATAGCAACAAGGTCCCATGGTCTAGTGGTCAGGACATTGGACTCTGAATCCAGTAACCCGAGTTCAAATCTCGGTGGGACCTTTTTCAAAACATTTTTTTTTTCTTGCTCTTTTTGGCTCATGTGACAAAATCAGCAATCAGCATCGACTTGTGCCTTGTGGCCCTTAACAAGTAAACTACAAATCAGCATCTCTAAAAGTTCATATTTACAAGTTACATTTGGGGTGAGAAATCTTTAGATCTGGCAGTCATTAATTGATCGGTGGTGATCAGTATCCATATTAAGCTATTGTACTAGTCCCAACATGAAAAAATGTACTATAAGACTAAAAATTGGATTATATTGTCAAGAACCTTATATCTTAATTGATACTTCTGAGTGTTTTTAACCCAAAAAAAAAAAAATCTAAAATTTAAATCCCCTACCCCAACCATTATCAAAAAATAAATTGTTGGATGATATTCAAGCAAAACCAAAAATGCATAATGAAATCTTGATTCTGGTATAAACTTTCTTCTTCTTCCTTTTTTTCATCCCTTGGTCCTTTCCTTTTTCTTGAACCAAAATAAGAATATGATTTGAATGAAGCATCCTCGACAATTACAATTTACATTCCACAGGAGGACCACAAACCAAAGAAAAAAAAAAATCAATCACAGCTAAAATTGTAGGTTGGTTCTACCATGAACAAGCTGTCAAACAAATAAGAACCATATCCCTCTGTGGCACCCCCTGAACCCTCATTCGAAAATTCTCTGTACCTCGTAGACGATAATTTTCATAAAACCTCAGTATCAGTCTCCCTTCAGGGAATTTAGATCTCCTGCAAATACCCCGAGTACAAAAATTGGCTCCAAAACAAGAAGGGCATGCATTGCATGGTACCAGTGAACAGGCACTCTAATGGGAAGCCTGCTGTATTATTAACAAAGAATCAAGAAGACTCAAAACTCTGTGCTATGCTAGTTCCTGATTTGGTCTCACTACATCATGAACATCAGATGGTTCCGGGACTATCTCCCTGGAATGCCGTCTGCGCGAGGATGAATGTTCACCCCCACCATTTGGGCCACTTCCTTGTGAACCTGTGGTGGTTCCTGACTGTTTTAAACTACTTGCTCCTTCTGGTCTATAAGTGGAGGCTGCTGGAATAACAGTTGAGTCAGATGTGCTATGACGCCAGCTACCAAACAATGCAGCATTCCAAGACCCTCTAGAAGAGGTGGTTCTAAGCCTTGCAGAGCCATGATTTTCTTCCCTGACTACCTTTAAAGGATTTTCCAAAGCCCTGAGGATGTATCTCATGAGGGGCCGCCTTGAAGGCTTTGGATTGAGGCAAGACAAGGCAACAATCGCCATGGCCCAAACTTCCTCCAATAGATCCTCATCTACGATTAGAGATGGATCCACAATTTTTGTCACCAGATCCTTGTCATACATACTGATGTATGGTAGCGTATTTTCTAACCATTCCTTAAGCTGGGAGTCGCTAGAGGCACTGATACCGAGTTTACCAGTTACTAGCTCGAGTAATACTTTGCCAAAGCAGTAAACATCATAGGAACACACTGCTGTCAGTGAACCTGTCCATTCAAGAAGAAGCAATTTCAGTAATAAAATTCAAATTCAGAGATTACTTTAAATTATATATTACAAAGCCCTCCAGCATATGTAAGTGATTTTAATCTTTTACCTGTTTCCATTTTCTTTCCTTTTTTTCCCCCAGTGAGGTCAGGCAAACTATAACATTCTTTATAAACAAACTTTTAAAGAATCCATGAACTAAGAAGTTATCTGGTGCTGCTAGCAAATATAAAAAATTTGACTCATCTCGAATCAAATTAGGGTTCAGGATCATTTAATTCATTAAAAAATCTGACAGCCTCAATCAGAGAAAGACAAGCATAGACCGCCCAGCCTCTCAACATTTTAACCACTTCATCATGATACAGGTTTTCCCTCTTTATTGAAAACAAGCCCACTGAAAAAATTATCTGCAATGGCCATCCACAAGCATGGGCTATCTAGACAAGAAGGCTTATCTTTGAGTTAAGGAACAGGATTTATGCTATCAAGTATAAAGCTTGAATGGTACAGGTTGCTAAACAGCCATATGCTGGATAAAAAGGCTATACAAAATTGGGAGATAAGGTGGACATTAAGAGCAACAAATGGCCATTTTTTTACTAATATAGATCATAAACAATAAAAAAGCATCTATGAAACAAAATTGATTTGGAAAATGAATAAGAAGTTTTACAACTAAATATGAACTTACCAGAAGTGCCTTGTTCAGACGACCTGCACAGAACAGAGAAAACATTATGACAACGTCATACAGAAGACATCATAAATACATAAAATCTTCATAAAAGTTCAAGGCAAGAGAGGAAAATATTTAGTACACTATAAGCATGCACTACAGCAATTATCCTTGGAAAAAAAAAAAAACACAACTACAAGAAGTACTGGATAATTTGTTTGGAGATTATTGTTACTTTTCAGAAGCAGCCTTGCTCCAGGTTTGTTTGGAGATTATTGTTACTTTCCAGAAGCATCACAATAATGTATAGCCTTGCTCCAGGTTTAGCTAACACCAATTAGTTATACAAAGTATAATATTTATGACTGCAATTATGGTGCTATGTAACATTTTCTTTTCATCAGTAAGCATGTCACAGCTTTTTGCAACAAAATTCGTACACACCCCATTTCAAACATCAACTTTTCTTCAAGTGCAGAGGTGAAGAAAGAAGGCTCATTAGTAGGCATGACCAAATATATTATAAAGGCAAAAGACAGTCTGGAAAGCAAGGTGTGGGAAGCAAGTCAACAAGAAGCAACAGATAATGTATGGAAAATACTAACTACAGGCTGATCTCCCATGAGAGGCCAATGGAATGTATAAAGTCAAACACAACAAAAAAATTTAACAAGTGAATCCAAACTACAATTAAATTCATATTTAAAAAAAAAAAAAAAAAATTACAAGTTACTCACACAGCTATGGGTTTTATACCCATGACCTCACCTTCCACCCCAATCATATGGGGGAGGAGCAGAGGAGGTGCTATTTTAGCTCATTCAGTTAAAATGTTCATCCAGGTATAATCAGCTTTTGATATTACAACTATCAACATATAGAACTATTAATAGAATACTTACTGTGGCAACCGCAGCAACCTAGTAAATCTGCTTTGATGACTATCTCCTTCTTGAGCACAGACGTCACTCATGCTCCCTAGCCTCACTTCAAATTTATCATCAAGAAGTATACTGCTTGCTTGAACATCCCTTCAACAACCAGAAGAAAGCCATGTCACCAATTGCACCACTAGGCACAAATTATCCTAATGTAGAACTAGTGAAAAATTCATATAATACACAGTCGAGAATCTAAATGAAGGAAAGAGAAATGCAATGATCCAATGAACTTCACAATCATTCTCTATTTCTCTAAGTAGCCACAACGTTAGCTTAACAAAATTAAGCTAATACATGCAAAAGTCATCTAATTAGAAAATGGACAATGATTGGCTCACGCCACCCTTACACCACTTTTTCACACCATTTGACAATGCGGACATTGATGTCCACATTTAGGTGGTGTGAGTGGTGTGAACTAATACTTACCCTTAGAAAATATGTATGCTAATCAATCAAACTAGTATCTTGCTATATTTCCAAATTTTGCTCTATATGAAGTGACATTCTCAAGCTTCCAACTTTTTTGGCTCAACAATGTATATCTCAAAGATGAATTATCAAGTACTTATGTTTTTCTTGACTATTTCCGTTACAGCCAAAAGTCACTTAATTCATTAGATGTCTAGTTAACCAAGTTTTCAACTTGGTAAGGCAAGATTGCATGATAACAAGAGTATAAACAGTAAATACAGACTCTAGTGCACAAATGCCAAGCTATCTTTGTGCAGCAACTATGCGATGGTTTAACTCTGTTCAATGATTCAACAGTATATATATACTCTACTGCAAAATTTTGCCAATATATTAACTAATTGTCTACTATTAACTCTTAAAAAGTTTCTTGATGTGTGTCAGCCATTATACCCCCACTAATATCTTCATGTTAGGAATACATTCATTAATCAGCATGCCAGTAGATAGACACCAACCTTCAACAAACTTGAAAATGTATGTTAAATTTACTTGGGAACTACATATGGACATAAAATATGATATTCTGATGTCAGCACTTGCGTTTGATTCAGTGAATTAGCAATATTAAAGCATTAGTTACACAAACAAAGGTTAAGAATGGCCTTAGATTGTGAAGGTCCAGCATTGCACCAGAACAACTGACACACATCAAGAACAGGAAATTAAAAGCAATTGATTATATGGAGAAACATAAGAGAATAACAGAAGGGAAAGAAAAAGAATAAAACATAACACAAACCGCGTCTTGAAATACCTGTGCACAAGGGGAGGAGTGCATTCATGATGCAGATAACATAGACCCTCCGCAGCTCCTGTTGCAATTTTCAGTCTTGTTATCCAATCCAATGACTGCAAACCATCTTCCTCTGAACTGGTTTTCCGAAACAAGGAATTTGTCAAGTCTCCATTTGGCATATATTTGTAAACCAAGAACTTCTCATGCTCATTCTCTAGGCAGTGTCCCAAAAATGGAATCAACCTTGTATGTGAAGCCTTACTAAAGAAATCCAATTCAGAAAGGTGTGTTTCCTTTTTAATTGTGCGCAAATCAATCCTTTTGATGACCACAGGGATCCCATTTTCCATCAAACCCTGGAAGAGATCCCCTGAGTGACCACGTTTGATGAGGTTTGTATCGCTAAAGTCACCCGTGGCTTGAAGCAGTTGCTGATATGTAAATGCGTCTCCTAGACTGGAAAAGTCAATCACTACTCCAGGAGATGGTGCACCACCCTCGGCAGGAACTGGCCCCATGCCAACCCCTCTTTGATTTGTAGCATCCCTCTTGCGGGTGCATACTATCACCAGTACCAACACCGCCACCAAAATCAAAAGACCAAATCCCCCCAAAACTGCAGCCAATATGATTGTCTTTCTATTGCTCTTCCCAGAATTTCCTGCTGCAGGAGGTTGTGTGGAATTTGGAAGTCCAAAATTATCAAAAGTCAGACCCCTCTCCACATAGAATGATGAACATTCAGCTAAATTCCTTTGATTCGACACATTTTGGAGACAATTGCTCTCAAGAAGCGCATAACTACGCGCATAGTCTGGAACAGCGCCTTCAAAGTAATTTCCAGACAGATCAATGACACTGAATCTTCTCAGTATAGGCATGAGATCCCCATAGAACATATTTTGAGAAATATTCAGTACAATGTCAGTAGCATTGGCGTTTGAGGTAGAATTGGGCAGCATGCCAGTGAAATTATTGCCAGAGACATCCAGTAAACGCAATTCAGGCATTGACCACAACACTTTAGGGAGATCACCAGTAAAACCATTGTGTCTCAGAACTAAGGACTGCAACTGCATCAGAGTAGCAAACAAATTATCTGGCAACAACCCATCAAGCGAATTTTTCCCAATTATCATATTCTTTAAATTCTTCAACCCTCTCAAATCCGCAGGCACCGACCCAGTCAAACCATTGAAGCTGAGATCAAGGTCAACCAAGCTTTCAAGGTCCCCTAGTTGAGGAGGTATCGAAGATGAAAAACCATTGCTCGAAAGATTCAAATACTGAAGCTTCACTAAGGTTCCAATGCCCGGGGGAATCAACCCAGATAAGTTATTCACAGACAAATCAAGAACTGAAAGATTTCCAAGCAAGGCAAATGAAGTGGGAATCGATTCAGTAAGCGAATTTCTCGAAAGATCAAGAACCGAAAGGTGTCCCAATTGTCTCAAACTAAAAGGAATTTGGCCAGTGAGGTTATTATGAGACAGGTACAGAGTAGTCAAATTGGTCAAATTTCCAAGACTGGAAGGGATAGCACCATTGACAGAACAAGAACTAAGATCAAGCACTTGAAGAGCAGCCATTCGAAACCCGAACCAATCAGGAATCGGACCCGGGAGAAAGAAATTGGAAGCATTAAACCAAGACAAGAGGGTCAAATTGGCCAAGGCATTGACTGAGAATTGAGGGTTTTGCTTGCCAAGCCGGGTTCTTTGAAACCCAGAAATGTTTAACCCAATGACCCTACCATTCTGGCATGTCACACCGTTCCAAATTAAACAAGGATTGGCCTTTATAGGCCAATCCTTGCTTCTCAACCCTAAAGACGATCTGAGTTCAATCAGAGCAACTCGCTCAGTTCCTGAACTCAGTGTCTCTGACTGTTCTAATGTGGACTCCAACAGCAACAAGAACAACAAGAACAACAACCCAAACGATACTAAGCTTCGCTGATCCACCATGGCTTATGAACATTGATCCAAAGATCCAAACATGTCCATCTTTCTCTCTCTTACTCTTCCTTTCACATATGTGTGTATAATAATAAGTGTATGCATCTTTGACTATAATAAGCATCAAAATCAGAGATACCCAATACACCAAAATGCATTTTTTATCTCTTTCTCTAAAAAAGAGACCAAAAAATATGAAAAAGAAATCAACTTTCTTACCTCAAAGTTTGGTTCTTGAAAAAACAAAAAAACCAAAACAAACAAAACTGTTTGTAAATGGTGACAAATCTGTATCACTTTTCTTTTCTTTTCCTTTCCTTCCCTTTCTCTCCTGCTTTCTATTTCTCTGTCTCTCTCTTTAACTCTCTTTGTGTCTCTTTCTCTCTCCACCTACCCTATGAATCCTTCAGTTTCTTCTGTTGACAAAACAGAGAGAGACAGAGAGGAAGAAAGCCAGCGAGTTAGAAAAGATTAATTTAAAATAAATAAAATGTGCAAGTTTAAAATTTTACTATTTTTGTCAAATAATTTTAGAGAGAGAAACTAAAAAATAAATAAAATAAACAAGCCTGGACTGTCACACTCTCATTTTGCTGCTTAGCAAAAAGTTATTCTTTTTTTTTTTTTTTTTTTTTTTAAAGGGCGGCTTGTTATTGTTATTGTTTTTTAATGACTTTACAAAAGGTAGATTATGATTGTGGCCTAAGCTTCAAAAGGTTGGTCTTAAAGTGATTGAGGGGCACGAGCCCTGGGTGAGGCACAGACTGGACCAGTGGCTCGGTAATTTGGCCAAGTCTGAGTGTCTGACACTGAACCAGCAAGGGTTTGACCTCCGATAATCCCGCCCACTCCAGCTAAGCCAAATCCTTTTTTTTTTTTTTGATTAAAAATAGTAGAATTTTATTGATCAAGCCAAATCCTAAACTACTGCAAAGTACTAATAGCTTATTATATATTTGGTATGATATCTACCTCTATATATATGAATAACATATTATTATACGTGTGAACTGTGAAAATGTTTCTCTTAGATTTGAATGGAAGGGGATTTAATTTACACTTCTGATATTGAACTATGAAAATATTTCTCTTAGATTTGAATAGAAGGGGATTTAATTTAGAATTTTGCTATGATTTTATGTATAAAATTAACACTTTTTTAATTACGATTATCGTTAGCCTACCTGTATTTTTAACCAACCAACACACACCAAATCAGTGAATTGTGATAAAGTTATGTATATTTAAGTGATCTTAGACTTTCTCTTTAATTTTAGATGAAGAATATTTGGTTTTTTGCTTTTATTTCTTGATTTTTGGGGTTTTGGAGGGAGGGAAGGTGTGAAGTTAGGAAACAAATGGTGAATTTATGTCTCTCAACGGTTTAAGAAGGTTACAAAAGAGACACTTCAACATTTCTAGGCTGGATAGTAATAGAAATCCGTGTCCATATTAACTAGTGATTCTTTTCTAATTAAGATCCCTATGGAGATGGATTATACGATTTGAGAGCTTGAGAGAGTGTGTAAATATTAGGTACTCGCTACACCTTTATTCACACTTTCTGTTGTTTTTCTTTTTCTTTTTTCTTTTTTTGGTTAAGTAAAAATTAAAAACTTTTTTGGGTTTTCTTTTTCTAGTTGTTGTTTCATTTTTTTTCAAACCAATAAGTTTATTAAAATAAAATTATTCATAAATTTGTTTCACTATTTTTTTTTTTCTTTTTGATAATTTAATAGTTAAAAATATCAGGAGATGACAGTTGAACTACAAGACTCTTGGTTAAATTTTTTATTTATTTTTTTCATAATTGTTGAGATAATATTATGTGATTAGTGTTAATAAAAGTAATATCAATAATGGATAGATGTGAAAGTAATATTGTTCTAATCATAATTTACCATATCAATATTTGCAACAACAACAAAAAATTGTGTCTTGGTATTACTCTTATCCTAAATCCATTTAAACTTTGATATAGAAACAAATCATATAGCCAAAAGGTTAGTGGCATCATCTGATCTCCTTTACGGGAAGAATCAAGATTCACATCTTCTTTCCTACGTTATTTTAATTATGGGATTATAAATAAATAAAATCATATAGAAAAATTTTGTGTCTAGTGACGAAGTATTTTCATGATATTTACAATTATGTTTTTCAATCTTAGTACGAATTAGGAAGGGATGAAGCAAAATATCAGTGTTGTAGCAGACTGGGACAATGTGAAAGATTGTCAATGTTTAGTGGTTGTAGCATCTCATTGATTGTTTGCCTGGAGCTTGACCATGTTAAAGGATGGCGGTTTTTTTTTTCCCCCTTTCTTTTCGCTCTTTAAAAAAAAAAAAAGTTCATTAAAGGCCAAGGGATTTGTAAGATCTTTACAAGTAGACAAGTTTAATAATGGATTAATTGGCATGTTTGCAGATCTGAATTTATGAAGATAACAATTATGCCCAACTGTATGCTAAATTAAATTTTATGTTCAGACTTAAGAGTAAGGGGGGTATCATTGAATGTTAAAGTTTGAGCTGGCTTTGTAATACCTCAATTAATGGTAATATACATTATATATACTATTATATCTTTCAAAGATAATTGTTTTCCACAATGCATTTACTTTTAGATCTGCTTTCCTTCTAAATGTAATGCACAACAAGTTCTTTATTAAGTCTTTTCTTATATTCAATAAATTATTATTATGTACATTCGATGCATTATATTTATACCTCCCTTAACGTAAGGGTGGACTCCACATATATGTTTCGTATATCAGATTTATCTTTTTTTTATTTTTTATTTTTTATTTTTGAATAGAAGATAGATAGATTTATCATTATTTGATAAGATGACAATACATTAGGTTTACTCAAGGGTGGTTCTGAGAATGTGTGAGCTGTGTGACCACTCTAGACCTAGACCTCATCCTAAAAATTTTTAAAACCCTTACAAAAATTTGAAAATGCTCAAATAATTAAAAACAAATCTGAAAACATCCAAACATTAAACTAAAAGGTATGGCTAATAAATGCCCTAAGGTCACAAATTAAGAAATAATAAATATATAATCATGAGGTATAATGCACGTTTTTTTTAAATAAAATTACATGTGTTTTTCTTAATATCTGTACAATTTGACTTTATTTTAAAATATATGTATACATTAATTAACTAAGTATTAAGTACACCTTAACTTATGCTCTAAGGACATTCGTTAGCAAAACCCAAAAATTAATTCTTTAAAAATAAGCCCAAAAATAATTTATTTCCATAATCCAAGACCCAACAATAATAAAATAACCTTAAAAAGGTAAAAAGTAAATAATAGAAGGCCTCATTTTTTGTCGCTCTAGACCCCATACTTCTTGGACAAGGATCCTCTCCATTTCAAATGAAATGGAGAGTCTCCATTTCATGGTCTAGATTTTATTTCACAAATCTAACGGTGTACAGAGTATCTCATCATTTAAAATTTTAAATGACGTGGCACTCTGTATATTGTTAGATTTGTGAAATAAAATCTAGACCATGAAATGGAGACTCTCCATTTCATTTGAAATGGAGAGGATCCTATTCCATACTTCTTAGGGCCAGCCTTGGTTGTACCAAATCATTTCACTTTATATTCACTCTATGAAAGGCCAGATAAAGTGGAAGGGCATTTTTTTGTATATCTTGGTTAGAGTTATCAGATTGTAATTTTATTTTTATTTTTTTGACATTGTCATTAGATTGTAATTGTACTCATGTACAGACAATTATATTTGTATGTTATTTGGTAAGGGAACTAATGAATATGTAGGTTCTAGTAGCTTTTAAGCTATTTTTCAGTGATCACAAAGTAGCTTTTTATTTTAACAAACAATTGCAATAATTATTGGGACCTGTATTTTATTTATTTATTATTTATTATTATTATTATTTTGTAGCTTTTAAGCCACTTTTTAGTGATCACAAAGTAGCTTCTTATTGAAACAACAATTGCAATTATTATTGGGACCTATATTTTGCGCATTATAGTTTTCTCTTCTTTTCTCTATACACAATTTTGGAAGAATGCATTTTATACCTTGGATATATGCATTATCTCTCATTTTGTGTGAGTTTCATACAACTGTGAAGTCCATACAATGTGTGAGAGAAGAAATGAATATATCACTTTTTTTTTTGGGTAAAAAATGAATAAATCACATACATAAACAATGATTGATGCTTTTGATATGTAAAGAAGGCTTCTTACGCAGACAAGAAAAACCAGCCGAAGAACCAGAAACATAGGCCACCAACTATTACCAAACTAATTAGTTTTTGCACCCTGACACTCAATTTCAAAGTAGCAGTAGTTGTCTACATTGCTCACCTACGGCATTCAAACCTAATGAACATGATTTCTTACTTGCAAGTTCTTTGCTCCATATAAAATTTATAATTCTTGTACATTAACAGGACGTTTGGTATATATGGGGTATCTTACAAGATTTTTAACATTTCTATGTTTGGTTATCATGGGCTACCTGTAAGCCAGTGAGGTCAAATGATCCCACTGAAAAAAAAAAAAAAAAAAAAAGATTTATATAGGTGTAAAAAAATTAAAATTAAAATTAAAAATTTGCCTATAGGTTAATTGACCCACTGACCCCACTAAAAATAATTTTTTTTCGCCTACTTGTATTTGAGTGGTGTCAATATTACTAAAGTTACGTGTTTAAAATTAATTGGGAAACCTACTATACTACACCTAATTAACTGTACCTAATACTCACTCACAACTGACCACCAGCCCAAAAATAAAGCAACTCATTCTCTCTTTTTTTTCTTCTCCTTTTTCGCTCACACTTTTTCTTTTCCCTCTCCTCCTTCTCTCTCTCTCTCTCTCTCTCTCTCTCTCTCTCTCTCTCTCTCTTCTCTCCTTTTTTCTTTCTTTATAATACTATTAAGAAAAAAAACCCTCTATTTATAACAAAACAAATAAAAAAATGCCTCATTTAAAATTTTCGCTTAAGGCTCAAAATTGTAACAAAATGTAATAAATGCATGTGATTAATTGTTTAAATTTATATCCAGTTAAGCTAATAAAGCCACTAATGCCATGGATAAATTTCTTAAAAGAAAATTGAATGTGTCGCATGTTTTATCTCTTATCTAAGAAACTTGTGTCATGCCAGTGATTATTCTTCAAAGTAAAATCATATTGACTTAAAAACTCTTCTCATGAATCTAGGATTACGAAGAAAAAAAAAAAATCAAAATATCATCGTATCATCCTAATGATCAAGATGAAAATTTGAAAAACATATAAGCAAAAAGGTCATTGTCAACCTCTTAACCACAAATTCTCGTAAAAGAACATTGATAAGATGCTCATCGATTTAATGACCCCACTAGATGAATTTTTTTGCACTGCCCCTGTTGGTTATAAATCATCAAAGGGAATCCACATATCCATAGGCATGTGGATTCCCGCTAAATCTCAATTTTATAAGAATGTGGATTCCCTTTAAAAAAGTGAGTATCCACATTCCCATACCTGAATATATATATATATATATATATATATATATATAACTAGATCTCTATTCTTAAACAAATAGATATAAGTAAAAGAAAAAAAAACAATTTATTCTTCTTCTTCTTCTTCTTCTTCTTCTTCTTCTTATTATTATTATTATTATTATTATTATTATTAATTTAGTTAGATCTTTTAAAGAAAATAAATTATTTTAATTGACAAGACATGATGTCCTAATATACGAAGAAAAAATTTAAATAATAATTTTTGTATTATATATGTCATTCGGAAATGTTAGATTATGTTTTAGTAAATTTGACTTGATTTAAATTTATATTATTTTTCTCTTATTTATTTGTAGGAAGATAAAAAAAAGTGATGAGAAACTCATTTGATATTGTAGGAAACTCATATGTCTACGAATCTTAATAAATTATCAAACCAAACATGAGAATAGTTACATTCTTGAACATCCATATTTTTAGGTATCACATTCTTAGAAATATGCATTAATGTGGTTTCCCCATACCAAATGCTCCTAAGTAAGATAATATGAATATTAAGAATTTTGTGTTCAGTAATATTGCCCTTGAGTTGAAATCCCCTCTCCCATGTGTTGTAAGTAATAACTAAAAATAATCTAACCAATTGCTCCTTTTTAGATAAATATCACTGAATAAAATTAAATTACTCACCAAAAAGAGGTAAAATTGACATTAGTATTAACATGCTTCTTATTCAAGATTTTTTTTTTTTTTTTATTGCTTTGAGTATTACGATTTTTTTTCATCCCCCCCCCCCCCCCACCCCCAAAAAAAAAAAAAAACTATTATAAATCTTTATGCATGTTACTACCACGATGCCACCTGACCTGCCTCTCCAATTTAATTCATTATAGTATTGACAGGAAGATCATCAATAGGGGTTTTTATTTATTTATTTATAAAATACAAAAATCATCTCTGAGATTTGAGTTAATGACAAAAACTATCAAACTTTTCAAAAATATCCAGTTTTCCCACTAAGTACAAACAACACTTAATACCGTTTGTATACAATTCCCCCAAACTATTTGCACTTAGGGGTAAACTGGATATTTTAAAAAAAAATTGGTAGTTTCTGTCATTAATTCAAATTCTAAGGGTGGTTTCTATATTTTACATTTAAAAAAAATAAATAAATACACTTTACTCACTTATGATTTAGGGCAATTTACTTTGCTTAAATGTGTTTTAAAAAATAACACTTTATCCAACTATACTTTTTGTCATCAAAAGCTGTAACACACCCCATACTTAGACGTTAGATAAAAGCCTCAAATAGTAGAAATGACACAATTTACCTCCAAACCAATTTGGTTTAGAGGAATCTTTGTCCAACTCATTACGCGACGACTCATAAAACTATACACATGCATTATTTAAACACAAGTCACATGACTCAATAAATAAGTCATGTGATTTAAAGTACATGTGGATAGTCTTATGAAAAATCGCTACATAGTGGGTTGGAAAGAGATTTTTCCAAACTGGCTTGGAAATAAACTCTTTCATTAGAAATTATCCATAATTCACTCAAACTATGAGTGGGTAAAATCTCACTTTTGAAACTACATATAAGTAAAGTGTACCCTCTAACCATATGTGAGTAAAGTGTAATTATCAAGAGCTTTTATCTAACGTCTAGGCATGAGTTGGGTTATGAAGGATGACAGCGAAAAACACATATGGATAAAGTATCACTTTTGAAATTACAAGTAGAAAAAGTGAATGTGTCCCAAACCACATTTGGTAAAAGTGTAATTATCCTTTTTTTTTTTTTTTTTTGTCATTTTGTAAATGTGGTTTATTTTTGTTTAGTAACATGCAAGCATCAAGATGGAGTTTGCCAAATTTGCTTACACATAAACAAAAGCGAATTTATTAGCAAAAATACAAAAACTAATATAACACTTGAATTTTTTAGGCCAATTTAACACTTAATTAAATTTAGGCTTTTGTATCTTTTCATAACATGGACCTACAAGTTTTTCTGTAATTTGTGATTATTTTTAGAAGTTAATAAAATTATCCATCATTTTTGTTGCACATAATTACTGCTGCTAGCGATGAACTATCCATATCATGGATCCTGCTTGTCAAGAGGGGTTGCATCTGTCTCAAGTTCCCTTATGATACTTTCATTTTCAAGAACAGAAATTAATATATAGGGTTATAGCCTTATAGGTCAAACAACATGAAAGTCTAGCATAAACTTTTCTTGATTAATGTGGCCCTAGTTCACCTGTCTTTTGAGAAAGTGGCATATATAAGTGCCAAATGGTCAGCACAAGTAGTGGCTAGAAGTTGGGCCTGAGAATTGAGATATTTAGTATATATAACCACATCCATGCGACCTTAAAATTGAGATTTGAGGTTCAAGAATATTATTTTAAAATTCAAATATTTTGGACTAGTTTGGATGTCAAGAATATTCTTGACTCTAGCATTTTTCCTACCTCAAATTTATTTTTTGAAGATTTAAAAAAAAAATAATGGTGGAAAATTTTGGAGATGTTGAAAAAAAAGAAAAAACTTCTTTGGAAGGTACAAATAATGATAAGATTTATACCAATAGGATCTGTTTCATGATGATGGATTTTATCATTAGTATGTAGATGAGATTCAATTCTAAATCCGAAGACACCACAATAATAGTTTGAATTAGTGGTCAAAACATCTTTGACAATTGACTTTTCTGAAACCACAGATGGTGACAAAATAATTACTACACACCCAAAGAACAAAAATAATATGGGGTTCTCAACAATTTGATTTCATTTTCTATTACTCAAAAAACAGGGAAAAGCAAAAAATTCTTTATGTACTGGAGTCTCCAAGGAGAAGAGGATAGTCGAGAGTCAAATACATTAGTGGTCAAAAAACCCTTTTCTGTCTGGATCAGTGGATCTCTCCCTTCATGTCCAAGGACCCAACATGGCAACAACAATAATAAAGGGCAAAACTTAGATACAGTACCTTACGTTCTGTGCATTAGGTACCCTCACTAAAATTCTTACACGTGGCTACTTAATGTTTTCCACTAAACGGAGTTATTAATTTTTTTTCTCATTGATTTTTTTTCTCTCTCTCTCATCTTAGCTTCTCTCTCATCTCTCATCACAGCCATCACCATCATCATCCAACACCACCACCACCCCCAACAACAACAAGAACAAAACCAAAATCTAAGAAAAAAAACAACCAAAATCTAAGAAACAAAACCAACGGCAGAGACCCATGAAGGGAAGATCCGAGACTCACGCCGTGGGTTTCATCGCCGCCCTTCATGGGTTTCTTCTCCGCCGTCGTGGGTCGGATCTTCCCTTCGCGGGTCTCCGATGAGATGAGAGCATCTCTCTCTATGGGTTTTCAGTTTCCATGTTTTTCGGTGGGTGGGTTTTCCAGTAATGGTGGCAGTCAACCCACGTTGCCTTGCTCGATCCAGTGTGGCGGCCAGATTTCCACCGTCGCACAAATCCCCCCAACCCACCCCGCAGATCCGTTCCCCCCAAGCCACCACACCGACCAAAGCCATCTAAGGCACCGAAACAACTGGGTTTCTTAGATTTCTTTTTTATTTTTGCTAAATGGATTTCTTAGATTTTGGTTGGTTTTTTGTTTCTTAGATTTTGGTTTTGTTGTTGTTGGGGGCGGTGGTGGTGTTGTTGTGGTTAATGATGGTGATGGCTGTTATGAGAGATGAGAGAGAGAAGCTGAGTTGAGAAAGTGAGAGACGAGTACAGATGAGAGAGAAAAAAAATCAATGAGAAAAAAAAATTCAATAACGCCCGTTTAGTAGAAAACGTTAAGTAGCCACGTGTAAGAATTTTAATGAGAGTACCTAACGCACAGAACGTAAGGTACTTTACCTAAGTTTTGCCCAATAATAAATGTCAGCAACAACACTGATCAAAGTCACAATAAAATGTACCAGAAACGAAGTGGGCTCTACTGTTGTAGGTTTCTTTTTTTTTTTTTTCCAAACAATTGATAGAGTAATTAATAATTTAATATACTTACTTACTATTTGCAAAGTAAAAATTAAGAAAGAACGAGAGCCTCTCTCTCTAAAAATACTCTAGAGTGAGAAAGTCACCCTTTCGCCGGGGGAGCACGATTAGCGCCGCTGTCGTGCATCCATTTTTTCTTTTCGCACCATTTTCTCTGATCACCCCTGTGAGTATATCTCCAGGTGGTGTTACTCTACCCCCCAGTGGGTAGATTTTGCCCCTTTTGTGGGTCGCTCACCGCCTCGAGTGGGCCTTTTTTGCTGCCCTTTATGGGTCTTTCTCGACGGTCTTCGTGGCTGGACCGATTATCGCGTGGATCGTCGTTGTTTGTTCTTTGTGGTTGTTCTTTGTTTCAGGTGGATCTACTCTGGATCCTTGTGTTTGTTTTTTGTTTCAGTGACTCAGCTTGCGATGGTGAGAAGATGGTAAGTTCTTAAGTGGTTGTGTTTGTCCCTATGGCTATCAGTATGTGGGCTAATTCCAACTAGAGCAAATTTCTTGGAGAGATTCAATTTTGAGTCTCTCGTATACCCTCGTTTGGGGGTAGTATCTTTAAAGCACTACTTAGAGTGCCCCTGCAGGAGAATCGCATGGTCTTCATCACCATGGTTAACCCGATTTGATTACCTGTTCATTAGCTTGATTGAAGTTTTGTCTGCTTGTCGTTTGTGGATCTGGACAACAGTTGTTGAAGTTCTTGTTATTTTCTTTGCAATCCGCAAGTCTGTAGTTATAGGTCCTGGTGTTGTTTTGTTTAATGTTGTTGTGGATTGTGTTGTATTGTATATTTTATGTGTTGGTCTGTATGTTGTATATTGGGATTTTTTGTGCTTGTACTATGGATTCCTTCCCAGCTTTTATGTTCATTTCTCTGTGATTGTAGTTTTGGTCGTTGGGAGGATTTCCTTTATTTTGTATCTTTAGAAAGAAAAAATAAAATCATGTCCACATCAACTCTTTTACCTTTTTCTTTTCAAGTACATTAAGTTATAAACTACAATAAAATAATCTTCGTCCATTTCTTCCATCTTTCATTTATGTACTTCGGAAAAATCCAAAAAAATCAAACTTTCATATTTTCAAGTATGTCACTTCAAATCCCACACTTTTATTATTATGACAAACATTTGGAAATAATGAAACACTTGAGACCATAAGTGATGTTTTATTTGACACAATAATGAAAGTAAAAGGTTTAAAGTAACACACTTAAAAGTATGAGTTTTATTTGTCACAAGGATACAACTATAACTTCTTTTTTTTTTAGAAGCTTTGTCAACTATTAATAAGAGTTAGCATCTTTATGCCTTTTAATTGGGTATGGCAAAAATGTCCCACCTCACTTGACCCATCTTGTCCTAGTTTGTCGTGCACGTGATTTTCCCGCCTCCAAAAGATGACATGACATGAATGGATTTTGCTCACCCCGCCCTACCCCAGACAATTGTATAATTGTTTACATATCATATCTATTATTTTTTTTTTTATACATATTTTATTATCATCTAAAAAACACTTGTCTCTTTCTCTTAGTACTCTCACGCTCACGCTCACTCCTCTCCTTTTTCTTTTATTTTTATTTAATCAATGCTGAAAAAATCCCATTTGAAATGACTAAATATCTCAAATCTTAAGATACACGACAGACAACAAGTGAGACTTTAATTTTCTTAAATAAGAAGTAGAGTGAGGAGATGATAATGAGACTTTAATTTTCTTAAATAAGAAGTAGAGTGAGGAGATGATTCGAACTCATGATCATCTGTTATAAATATAATAACTTGATAAATTATTAATTGTCTTAATAACTTAAACCAAAAGAAAATTGTGAACTAGTCATTTATTTATTGTGAAATGTCTTTTTTTCTTGTTTCTTTTTTTCTCTTTTGATGACATGTGCAATGTGTTATATACGACGTGGACCGAGTCTTATGCCGATAGCTTGTCTAAATTATTGAGTCAGTCAACTACCACTTGCTGCGTACGTGTACCACTTGCTTTCTCTTTCCAAATGTCGGCTGCCACGTAATCATCTAGACTTCTCACCTCCACTTTCAACGATACTTTTGTAGTTTTGTTTTCCACTTTTGGAAACTTTATGACTTTTCTGTCATTTCTGTAATAGGGGTTCATTGAAAATGCATAAAAAATTCATCTTAGTTTTGTTACTTCTTCTCTTTGATTATTTATTTTTTGTTTCTTATGATAAAAGAAAATAGTGGTACGTCTTTTCATAATGCTGTTCATAAATTTAGTGGATTCAATCACTTGCCAAAATGTATTTCCCTTAAGAATTCACTTGAGTACAAATAAGAGGATATTCGTGAAAGTTCTATCTTTTAATATTTTTAAATAACACATCCAATATTTAAATCTCTCAATTAACAAATTATAAAAAATAAAAAAATTCTACAAATTTACTTTTTTTTTTTTTAACATGGAGCCAAAAGTGATTGCATGGTACGTTTTTTCTCTCCAATTATTTTACGTCACTTGAAACTTGAAAGGAAAATGCAAAAGTGTGTTAAACTTAACTATTAGTTTGTTACCGTGTAAGACAAGTACTTATTAGGCTCTTCAGATTAGAAAAAAAAAAAAAAAAATCATATCACACATTGTATTAAGGTGCAATTCCTGTCATGAGATTTTAAGTGACCTAATTAAAGCTTGTAGTCAATTAAAAACCAACTCAATTCCACTTTATCTAATTCTTATTAGAACTAAAAATCTTTCTATGGAGCTTATGATCAGTATGGGAAACTGTCTTCCCTGCAACAATTATTTTTTTTAAAAAAAAATTATTTTACGTCACTTGAAAGGAAAATGCAAAAGTGTATCTATTAGTCTTTTACCATATCATACAAGTAATTATTTGGCCCTTTAGATTAAAGAAAAAAAAAAAAAAAAAAAAAAAACGAAAAAGGATCATATCACACAATTGTCCTCTCTGCAGAGTCATTGTTTCCTACGATAATGGAATAGGAATGTTTGGTTGACGATGGGGTATTAGGCTTTTGAAATGGATGGGATGTTAGGGATTTGAAGAACAAAAAGGAAATAAATTTATAACTAGGTTGAAGTTTTAAAACTTGTCTTTAAGTGTTAGGCCATGTGGAGCTTGATTTTGTGCTCGATCCGATTTGGACTCGACCTGACATTGGAAGCGTAATGCTTTTAAATGGATATTTTGTGAGGTTTAGTCCATATAGCGGATGCTAGGGCCGATATCTCTTCATTTTTGGGGAGTATGGGGGTAGTGTCCCCATGAAATTTTTTTGGACCGGTGGTTTTGGGTTGTATATATTGTCGCTTTAGAATTAGGTTTGTGTATTGTAGCGGCTCTTGTAGTGTTCTCTTTAAATCTTAATAAAAATCGCTACAACTATGTGGATATAGTTTTAGTGGTGAATCACATAAAATCCTTACGTCATGTGATTATTCTTTGCGTATTATTCTTTATTTTTCGCATCTCACAAATTTTAAGAATGGGGTTTTATTCTTAACATTAATTACCCGTTTGTGTAAAAATTTAAGTTTCATCCTAATAACATCCCAAAATTTAATAAAACTAATTGAATGAAATTGTGGGTGTACAAACTGTGGGTTCGGGTAATTGATGTGTGGTGTTGATTATGTTGGTTCTCGGTGGTTTGGTTAGCTCTTTTGTCGTGGACAGGTGAGCTAGCTCAAATCAAAAGCAAATAAAGATTCAGTACCAGCCAAAAAGAATACAAAAAGACAGAATCCACAACATTAATTCGGGACCCAAATGACAAATCTATGATTTGCTTTTTTCCTTATCTTGAACGAACCATTTTCAAATTCCAGATACTAAGTAGAAGTCACCAACCCCACAATAATTCAGGTACCATGCACTGCAACTGACCCATTTTTGGTTGGCTCTTCTGCTCACTTGAAATAAAATCTTAATAGCATTGCTATTAATTTAATATTTCTGAGGCTTGGACTAAAGTATTTCTATGATTAGGATATATTACAATTTACAAGTGTGTGAACACTAGTGATATATTATTAGTGGCCTCTGATTTCAGGGTCCAGGCTGTACAGTAGAACCCCATACCAAAACTTTGTCAACGTAGTAGTTACAACTTACAACTTACAACTTATAGATCATAAAAAATACATGATTGACTCTTCCACCCCAACCAAGTGAGTAATGACTACTACATAATGCATTGCATTTGACACATTCACACATTTGTCCTCAAAAGTATATACATAAACCAAATCTTCCTAGCAATGTGAGTGAAATATATATATATATATAATATATATATATATATTTTAATCCAGTTGTATATATTTTAATGTATGCATAAAAAAAAAAAAAAAAAAAAAAAAAACAGATTTTTGAAGGTACTTTTAGCAGCAAATCAAATGTAATTAATTCAATTGAAGCTACTTTTTTTTCTTTTTCTTTTTTTTTTTTTAATAATATTTGTACATTTCCCAGTAGTTTATAATTCCATCTCTATAAAAATGTTGTGATAATCACTTAATTACAAAATTAAGCATTATACTAGGCCAATATCATGTGAACCATTATCTTCTAGTTAATTTTAGTAATTGGTACGCCGTACGCGTACGCGTACGCGTAAACACATGTGCACATGCAAGTGAGTGTCCGTGTGTGTCATAACTCATAAACAATAGAAAGATGGGCCCTTTTGCAAAAAAATAATGCATTTTTTAAACTTTTGCTTCTATTTTGACATTTTGTTCGGTAATAACTTGATGTAAATTTCAACGGTGTAGGAGAAACTTCAATATCTCACAAAGATTTATCCTTTTTTTTTTTTTTTTCCTTTTTCTTATAGTCTTTCATGAATTATTTGCTTAGATAAAATTTAAAAGATCATGAGATTCTCTCTTCCTTAAAGTAATAATTCCAACACTTACATGCCATGTGTACAATGTAAACAAATGATACAAGTCTTTTTTTCTTTTTTCAAATGAGAAATTTTAAGGTTTTTAAGATAACTTTAATATAAAATTCTATTAATATATTATGAAACGAGTGCAATAGATTTTATCACGTCATCAATATTTATTACTATTTTGAAATCTATTTAAATTATTAATAAGATAGCAAAAATATAAAACTTAATTGACAAAGTTTAGCTACAAACTAACTTAAGTCCCTTAGCAAAACATTGACCCCGTTAGTCTCTTTCTTACCTCTTCACTTTTCTCTCTTCATTCCTTACCCCCACCTCTCTCTCCTTTGTTCTCTCTCTCAACTAGTCAGTCCCCCCTCTTCACACAGACTTCTCTTTCCGCTGTCGCCATCGCCCTCCACTCCCTTTTTGTCTCTCTCCGAGTCTCCGTCGTCTCCCTCACGCAGAGGCAAGTAACAATCTGTGCACTCAATGGAACATCCCACATCAGTTTGAATCTTATTATCTAGTTGATACTTGTTGTTTTGTGGAATGTGAATGAGATGTCATTTTCAACTTCCATTCCATTCTGATTAATATTTGAAAGTGAAATTTTAAGTTCTCGTGATGAAGGTTTCCTAAAAAATATAATTTAAAATACAAAAAATTTGCTTTGGATTAATTTTAGCAGACGAGATTGCTTGGATGTTTTTCAATCTTACAGGCTAATTGGATTTTTCCAATATTTGTACATACAAAAGGGTTATCTCAAAGCAACTACATTATATGCATTTTTTTTAATTAAAAAAAAAACCTAGATTATATGCATTCTATTATGACAAAAACAGCCAAAAAAAACTCTTGCGGAAATAGTAACAACATATCATGAATTTTCCTTTTCTATTTAATATCCAAATGATTTGATCAATGATTTTGAGGGGATGCTTAGCAAAAAAAAAAGATTTTGGGGGGATGTATCTCATCCTAAAGGTGTTATAGAGTTTGAATATTTCGTGTATAATTCCCTTACAGAAGGATGAACTCACAACATGATGATCTTATAAGATCTTAAGAACTACTAAACCAAACTCTTTAGTTCTTTTAGATTAAAACAAACATGAACGGACTACAACACCAGCTGTCATCACGTTAATGTCCAACAATCACCACAATACGACTGTAGCAAATTAAATAGTATATATTAAAAAAAAAAATCATGCTTGTATAAGTCGGTTTTAATAGGCCACTTGGGTATTCGGCCTAGTGATAATCCCCTTCCCAAAAAGCCCCCCTCTATGAGGGTGTGGGTTCGATCCCCGAGATTTTCAAAATATACGTGTGTGTGAGTTTAGATTAGAATTTCTATCATATTTCAAAAAAAAAAAAAAAAAAAGTCGGTTTTAATAGTTTCTCACGTGTACTAAATTACTAATACAACGACTTTGTCTTGGATATATTATCAACTAACCGTTTCATTCAATAAAGAAAGAGGGTAAAGAAGGCAACGACAGAACAAGAATCATGAGGCAACGATCAAATAATTATGTATCATGATTAAGTTAGGCGTACAAGGACTACAAAAGTTAGCTTCTATGTATACCACCAATGTACCGTGCTTAAAAGGTTAAACTAACAACAATAACATGATTATTCAAATCACAACATCAATGTCATACTACCCAAGTGTCAATTATATCGTCTCAGCAGAAAATTCAATCTTAATAGATCACACCCGTGATAAAATTCAGCAACAACAGGATAGCTGCCATCAATAAAATCCTATTTCACCAACCTA
Source organism: Fagus sylvatica (assembly GCA_907173295.1). NCBI lineage: Eukaryota > Viridiplantae > Streptophyta > Magnoliopsida > Fagales > Fagaceae > Fagus > Fagus sylvatica. The sequence goes on from OU015763.1 coordinate 13,638,003, forward strand.
CCATTTCCTCAATCGATTAGTTTTGCCATCAATAAAATCCTACGTTGGTGGAATACACCAACTCTCATACTATTCTATTCTATAATTTTCCCTAGCTATTAACTGCCATTAGTTATTATGTATGCATCATGGTAGAGGTTTAAAAACCAAATCAAAGAGAATGTAAAACTTTTTAAAGTATTATATTTTTCAAGGTAGAAGTTTATTTTTATACAATAAACTAAATAAATTAAATAAGTTGATGAAAATAAATTCATCCAAACACATAAGACAAAAGAAATGTTACCATCAAGAGTGGTAGTCGATCTAGTGATCAATACGCGTACTCTTAAGTAGTTGGGGGTGGAGGTCCAAAGTTGAATCTCGTAATGAAAAGCACTTGGAAATAGCCTTAAGCCCTCGCTTATTGCCCATTAGTTCCTTTATGGCACTGGAATAATAGGTACGACTCACTGGTAGAATGCTGCTATGGTCACGCCCAGATAAAGAAACCACTCTGATAGTCTCCTCTTACCTTTATTATTATTATTTTTTTTTTAAAAAGACTATGAAAATGTGTGTTTGGGTATATTTTAAAATGAATATCTTTAAAGGATGAAAACTTATCATTGGTGATAAGTATGGGAAATGATTCTCAAGTGGCAACTAAGCCTAGTCTTATGAATGATTAAAAGAAATTAAACAAAAGAGAAGAATAGAGAGATATAAAGATCAAACAGCTTATCCATTCAATTTGATGAATTTGATAAACTATTTGTGTAATGCGTTTAAACTTTAAACCAGTTTGCCATAGCCCATAGATCCCGAAAGAGATTGTAGTCTCAGTTTTGTAATATTTATTTAAATAAGCAATTAAAAAAAAAAAAACCCTCCAACTAGTCAAATTTTGCACACAAGTTTATTTTGAATTATCGGTTTCAAGAAACAAAATATCTCCAACCAGTCAAATTGCATACAATTCCTTTCACAGGAAGCCCAGTCAACCTGAGTTACCTAGCTTCAAAGCTAACTAAAAATGATGTGAACAATAAATATATTTTATATCTTAGAATGCTGATTTGAGATTGTGTTCTTATTGAAGGAAGGTAACAGTGATGCGCCACCATATTTATGAACTGTCCTAAAAGAATGTAATGTTGTTATCAGATTTAGTCAAATTCATTGATAATCAGAACTCTTGGAACGTTTCTTATTCTCTGGAATATTGCAACGATCACTCTAACTGCAATTATATGTATATGAAATAAATATGACTTTATCCGATCGTATGACTTGGGTGTATATATGTAATGCTTATTTTTTCACCAAAAAATATATGTAATACTATTTTAATTTGATCAAATTGAGCACGCAAGGATTATATGAGAGACTTATTCCAAAAAAATAAAAATAAAAGAAAGAAAAGAAAGACAACAAGAGAAAGCGTCACTGAGATGTATTTTTAAGACAAGAATTTAAAATTCTCGATAGTAGTTAAAATTATAGATGTTCAGTTGAGTAATATTGTGAGAGTTTATGTGATAACTCAATTCCTACCACTTATTAAAGTTTTAAAATCTCACCTAAAGTTAAAACTTTAAAGTTTTAGGGCCTGTTTGGTACGTGTTTTCGTTTTCTGTTTTAGTTTCGTGACTTTTTTTAGTATTCAAGTTGAAACTTTAATCCTGATTTGAATTCAAGATTATAAAAAAAATTCTGTTTGGTACATAGTTTTGGTTTCACAACTGAAATCACAATTTAAAGAATTAGTATCGAGCAACTTAATCCACACACTATTCAACATCTTAAATTGTTTGCAAGTTTCACCAATATAGGTAAAAATGGATGAAGCTTCATCATGATTGATAGGACACCACCCTATAATGGTTTGTCTTGAAATATATTTATACATTCTTACATTAGGGCATCACAACAACCATCTTCTCCATGCCATGATCCCTTTGTATGAGAGATGTTGAACAATATAATATCATTTTTTTTATACAAGTAAAAAAAAAAAAAAAAAATCATTTTATGAGAAGGTAATCTACATTGTTTGCGAATGTGTCACCAGCAGTTGGGGGCATGTTCTTCGAAGAAATGTTTTTTACAAACTTGGCCATGAGTCTCTCCCTCATGCTGGAACACCTTAACTAACTCTCGCAGCTCCAACGTCCTAGCTTCAACCTGCTTCTCACCACCAGGCTTTTTCAACCCAAGATAAATTATTCCAACTACAATCAGCAAAACTCCTAAGAAAACGAGGGTGGCTGCAAATAAACCAAATGCATATGGTGTATTCTTTGCTCCTAGGATTAAATCAACATTGATCCCAAATAGCCCAGTGATGGTTGAAAGAACAAGGCCGCACCCCCCAAAAACAGCTAGATTATGGGTTACTCGAAGGCTTTTATCCTGAATTAATATTTACAAAAGATGAGAAACTTATGTCGATATAGGAGGGGAGAGATGAAATAATTAGCACATTAAATCTCACCTAGAAATTTAGAAGTTTCAGAGTAGATTTTGGTTCTTTTTGTGTACACAAACCTGCAACCATGCACGAACAGTACTTTGCATCACATCTTGAATGGTAAACAAGCGGCCACGAACAGCTTCTTGCTCCTCAATCATTTCTCTTGTACTTCTTATTCCCTCTAACAAGTTTCTTGCTGCATTTCTTCTTAAATGTTAGAGAAGCTCAAATACAATCTCCTCCCTTGCATGAAGTATGAAGTGACCACTTCACTCTAATCACCTGTATTAGGAATTGCAAAATTATAGATTGCCCATCTTTGTACCCATGAACTTCAGTGGCAGGGTAACCTTACAAGACTCAGACAATAAGTAAATAGTAATACTGGGTAGTCTTAATATGCTAGCTAATAGTATCTCGTTCCACTTGAACAACAAATGGAATTTCAAGGTTAGAGAAACAAGGAGACAGCACATAAAGTTAGCTTCTCCAAATTGATATAATTGAGCTATTAAAACACAAATATTCATGGAGTGTTAAATATGTAAATCATAGATTTACAGGAGTGTAAAAAACTGAGCCCTCTGATAGTACTAGAACTCCTTGCATGAGAACCCGCAATTAACCACCAGATATCTCCAAATCTCTAGCAAACTAACTACAGTGAGCTAAAAACGACCAAAACCCATCCAGGATAGCCACTCAACGTTTCACTTTACTTCCTGTATTCCACTCCCCTCCTCCTTCTCCCTCTCTCTTGATCCATTGACCGGAAGATTCTCTGCAAGTGTGTCCATTCTAGCAAGGAGAAGTGACATACCTGCGTTGATAACTTTCTGATTTCTTGGTTGAGAATTATACTAAAGAGATCCATATCTTTCTTGGTTGAGAATTATACTAAAGAGATCCATATCTTCTTGGTTTCTCCTATTCATAGGGAAAATATGAGAGATACCACCACCATGCCCAACCTACGACCACTCTCCAACTTCGCTATTGTGGTAGGTTCTAGAAATTGCATTAAGCCATTGACAACTTGAAGATCTCAAAACCGTTTCCACACCTTCAATGTTTGCCCAAATCCCTACCAATAAAATTATAAGAAAAACATCCAAGAAAATACAAACATCTTACTCTATGACACCATAAAATACAATAATAGACCTCCGCAACTTGAAACACTTGAGCATCTTATAATCTAAAGAAATTGTGATATAAGATTTAATAATTCGCAATGATTATTCCAGGAAAAATGAAAAATAAAAACTACAACGTTTTCCTTTATTACACCATACACAAATAAACCAAGCCTACCATAAATGACTAAATGACCTAGATTTCAGCTAGTATATAAGAAAGTTATAAATTAATAAATACAAAAATTGAATAATTAAAAAAATTGAAAGTTCAAAATTTACATGGAACAAATAAAGACACTTACTTTGTCGATATCTCACGGACACATCTCATAGCATAATCAAGCATTTCTACTTATTAATACAAATTAAATAAAAATTCAGATTGGACCAGTAAAAGAAATCCTTGGAAAAGCATTGGTTTTCATTATATTAAAAGATAAATAGTTCTAATTAGTATGAATTAACATAATTTACCATTATTTGCTTTGGAAATTTTTAATTTTAATATTAAATTAAATTAATATTAATTTAAATTGACAAAATTAAATGTGAAAGCAATTTCACGTCTTTAATGATTTTTAAATTGAGGAATTAGTTTCTAAAAAAAAAAAAAAAAAAAAAAAAAAAAAGGAGGATCCCACTGTGATAAAGGAGAGATAATAATTATTTATTAATAAATCCTTCTAGTTATTGAGTTTGATAGTAATTGTTGGGCTATTATATCTTGGAGGAGTGGAGGAGACCAATCAAGTAGAAGGGTCATTGCACTAATCTTTGGGATTTGCAAACCGTAGACAAATTGAATCTCCTTAAAAAGAGTGAGATATCTGTGCTCCTTAATCTTATTGTGTTCAAGATATTTCTATATTTCTTGTAATTTATATTTTATTATTCTGTATTTTTACCAGCAATTTGAAAGAGATTCAACAATAGAACCTATTATTGAGAAGCCTATTGAGAGCGTTGGATATCTCAACAAGCACTTTTGTTTCAAAGGAACTCATTTCAATAGATGGAAAGGAAAGTCATTTTCTACTTGAGCCTTCTCAAAGTTTCCTATGTCCTTCACCAAGAAGAATCCAGTCAAGATTCCCACAGATGTAATGACTGAAGATGAATTTTGTGTCAATCAAGAAAAAATAGAAAAGTATCAAAAGGATGAGTATAACTGTCGTTTCTTGAGAAGCCTATTGAGAGCGTTGGATATCTCAACAAGCACTTTTGTTTCAAAAGAACTCACTTCAATAAATGGAAAGGAAAGGTTATTTTCTACTTGAGCCTTCTCAAAGTTTCCTATGTCCTTCACCAAGAAGAATCCAGTCAAGATTCCCACAGATGAAATGACTGAAGATGAATTTTGTGTCAATCAAGAAAAAATAGAAAATTATAAAAAAATATGAGTATAACTGTCGTTTCTATCTTTTGAATTATCTTGTGGATCATTTTTAGGATTACTATGATATTAATTACACTTTTACAAAGAAAATATGAAAAAACTTACAGAGCAAGTATGATACTGAAGAAGCTGGTGCAAAGAAATATGCAACTAGTTGCTTCTTCCGCTATCAAATGGTCCAATGAAATGTCCATTGTGGAACAAGCTCAAGATTTCCAAATAATTGTGGCATAAGTTAGATCTGAAGGTATCAAGATAGGAGACAACCTTGTGGTAGCTAGCATTATTGACAAGTTGTTGCCATCGTGGAGAGAGTTCCAAAAGTCTTTATCCCATTAACAAAAGGAAATGTTATGGTCTTCAAATGGGTAATCTTTGAAGGAGATACTCTTAATGTAATTCAATCTCTCTAAAACACCATGGGTGGAGGGAGATGGGAGGTTAGGGTAAGGGTTGACTCCCTTGACTTTTTTGAAATCCCCCTTCCCACATACAATTTTTTTTATATATATAAAAAAAATTATATATATAATTTAAGTAATGTCTTCCCTTTTTTTTTATTTTTTTTTTTAGGCTCTATCGCTACCTTATCCCCTTCTTATTGTGTCATAAAGAGTATTATAAACAATAATAGAAATATTTTTGATTCCTTCTCATCTTAGTTTTCAATGCATATTTTTAGAGAATCTAATTTCGTGACACATGATTGTGCTAAGTGGGTTCTTTTGTATAAATTTAAAGATAACATTCCCTGCTCCACTATCCATGATTTTTGCCTTGGGAGTTAGGAGGTTGATAGACCTATTTCCCTTATTTTGTAGTTGGTTTTCTTTTTTCTCAATGAAAATCGAATTCTAAGTTTATTTAAATTTCAGTTTAATACTCTAAGTTTTGACTATTTTAATTTAGTCTATATATCGTAAAAAATGACGTTGTTTTGCTTTGAATTTTTTTAATTTAAAAATAAATAAAATATTTTTTGAACAAAAAAAATCAGAAAAACAATTAAGAAGAAGAACACATGCCAGAATAAACAACATAATTTTTTCATTTTAAAAAATATGAATTTTTTTGGGTGTATTTGATTTTTTATTTTTCGTTTTGGATTTTATAACATAAACATGTTCCACAAAAATCTAAAATCTTAAAAATCTCTCTCTTGTTTGGTTCTTCATTTTTCTATCGCTAAACCAAGAAGAAGACTAGTTAAGATTTGTTCCTTAGCCTTGCCGTCGCACGATCCCAACGTGCTCAGCCCCCTTTGTGCCACCGTTTGCGAGGACAAACCCCTGACGCCAATCTTGATATCCTTAATGTCCTATAATTGCATGAAAGGTATCAATTGAAACCAGAGTTTTAGACCAAACGTTAATAAGATGAAGGGTATCAATTGAAACAAAACCAAAGTCAATTGAAACCAAACCAAAATCAAAGATTAAATTTAAACAATCAAAACTTAGAATTTTGAATTGAAATTTAACCCAACTTAAATAATATAATTTGTAGCTTACTTGTATATTTTCCATATATAAAAAATAAAGATTAAAATAATTGAACATTAAAAAAGAAATCAAAAGTATTAATCACTTTCATAGTTCGTACAACATTCAGAACCACAAGACTCACTACTGAGATTAACCATGAAGAACATAAAAGACACACACTCACTGACACACACACTTCTATATTTTACAAACTACAATTCCAAATCAAAGATGCTTCCATGAGTAGGCTTATGGAAGATGACCCGCAAACAAACAATATCAACCAGAGATTTCAATAGCCTTAACATCAGATTTCTTCACATCCGCTTTGGGAACAGTAACAGTGAGAACCCCATTCTCCATCGCAGCCTTAATTTGATCCATCTTTGTATTCTCCGGCAACCTGAAACTCCTCAAGAACTTGCCGCTGCTGCGTTCAACACGATGCCACTTGTCATTCTTGTCTTCCTTCTCTATCTTCCTCTCTCCGCTAATTCGAAGCACTCTATCATCTTCGACCTCGACTTTCACTTCCTCCTTGTTGAGCCCAGGAATATCTGCCTTCAACACGTGGGCTTCTGGGGTCTCCTTCCAATCAATACGGGTATTGACGAAAGCAGAAGTCTCTCTGGGTACGGACAGAGATGAAGATGAAGAAAATGGGAAATCCTTGAATGGTTCCCATATGTCTACCGAGAATGGATCAAAGACATTGCTCCGTTGGCCACCGAAGAAGCTAGGAATCAGCGACATTTTGAACTTGCTGTTGTTGTGAATATTGAATAACTGAGATTATTTGTTGCTGAGAAATTCGATGGTTAAAACAATTTAAAGGGTTGGGTATTTATAGAGATCCATTGAGTATTCTAGACTTATCTAGTGTAGTCTAGATCCTAGGACCTGTTTTGTTTTGAGATTATTATAAGAACTTTCTCGGAGTTTTGAGAACCGTATAGGAGCTACTTTGTGGGCATGTGAAGGCCTAATTTATGCTTTGAAGAGAGCCCGTTGAAAGACTCAATGGGCTAAAGGAAAGCAAAGAGTTTTTCTAGCTAGTGGATGGCCCATGGTTTCTCTGATCCAGTGAGATTCAATTATTAATAAGTTCCTTGAATAATTGGTGGTTATAGCCCAACAATATAAATATATTTTAGAGCTAGTAGCTACTAGCTACTGTGCAACGAGGCTAAGTTTTGACTATTTTAATTTAGTCTATACACCGAAAAAATCTATTTATGATAAAAAAAAAATTAACTAATAAGTATATGCTAACAATGAGGCTACAATGTTCCCATCACTATAATTTCCAATGATCAAATTCGGCTTCCCTTGAAACTCTTGAGTAAGTTCTTCTGCGACATCCTATAATACCAAGAAAATTAATCAATCGTAAAATCCTGTTTCAAAAAAGGCTTGGATGCAAAATTCATGGATCAACTACACAATCTAATGCATACCTCTGTGTAAGTTTCTAGATAAGGCCAAACTTCAAATGTTGAGATCCATTTACGAACAATTCCCTCTGTTGTTCTAAAGGGAATTCGAAGAATATGTGAATACTAGTTGCAAACCTGTGCGATGCACAAGAAGCTAATAAAAATGATATCTAAAGAAATATTGGGTTATTTTTCTTTTTCTTTTTTAATTTTTTTTCCTTTTAGTTTGAGAGGATACTTCAATTTTTAAATCAAACCAAAATAAGAGATAACTAAAGAAAGACTTCAATTAACAATATTTTCAAAATAAACCTTAGCTTCTTAATTTGCTTAAAAAAGGTTACAAAGAGAGCAAAATAACCTTTCAACATCACGAACCAAAGGAATACTGTATCTTTAACAGTTTAGATTATGCCTAGCCTGTTGAACTGACATTGATTTCCTTTCCAAATGCAATTTTTTTTTTTTTTAATTACTATTAATTTATTTTAATGATTTTTCCATTACAAATTACTACCATCGGTAACTTCATACCGACCTTGTTTCATCAAACATGATACAATGAAACCTACTTAACCAAAAAGTAGCAATGTTCGAAACAAAAATGAATTTACATACATAACCAAAGTATATTTGCTCATAGCCATATTTGAAACTAAAATAAAGTTATTTCTTACGCTAATAGGTAGAACCATATTTTAGCTTGGGCAAACTTTAAATTGCTGATAAATAATATTAAAATACCTAAAAATTGAGTTACATTAAAGTTTAATTAAAAGAGAAAAACTATACTCCTTTTAACAACATTATATAAAAAGATCTCCTTATATAATGACTAAGCAATACAATTTGAAACACCTAGAGCAAGAACAACGTAAATACGACTCTTTTGCTCATATGTCTTTTCTTGCTCCCTAACCATACCTATGAAATAGCTCCATAGCAAAGCAACCATCAAAATAGCTCAATAATCGTATCAATTTTTTGCAAACTCATCTGGGAAGGCTGCATTGCAAATACTTTTAAATTTTTCTATGGCAATTTCAAACATCTAAAACTTGTCGTTGAAAGCGAAGAGATATGAGAGATACCATGCCCAACCTACGACCACTGTCCAACTTCGCTATTGTGGTAGGTTCTAGAAATTGCATTAAGCCATTGACAACTTGAAGATCTCAAAACCCGTTTCCACACTTTCGATGTTTGCCCAAATCCCTACCAATAAAATTATAAGAAAAACATCCAAGAAAATACAAACATCTTACTCTATGACACCATAAAATACAATAATAGGCCTCCAAAACTTGAAACACTTGAACATCTTATAATCTAAAGAAACTGAGATATAAGATTTAATAATTTGCAATGATTATTCCAGGAAAAATGAAAAATAAAAACTACAACGTTTTCCTTTATTACACCATACACAAATAAACCAAGCCTACCATAAATGACTAAATGGCCTAGATTTCAGCTAGTATATAAGAAAGTTATAAATTAATAAATACAAAAATTGAATAAATAAAAAAATTGAAAGTTCAAAATTTACATGAAACAAATAAGGACACTTACTTTGTCGATATCTCACGGGCACATCTCATAGCATAATCAAGCATTTCTACTTATTAATACAAATTAAATAAAAATTCAGGTTGGAGCAGTAAAAGAAATCCTTGGAAAATGCACCTCATAATTCTATCAGTCTATTCCCTTTTAGGTTAATAGTGTTTAAGAACTAAGGCTCAATACAATGGCATGTACTACAAGGTTATGGGCAGAGTTGTGCATCAATACAGTGGCATGTACTACAAGGTTATGGGTAGAGTTGTGCAGAGAAAGACTATGTGCAATTCATCTTTGGTAAAACTGACTAATTTCTTCAGAAAACAAATTAATGAAATCCAAAGAAGAATAAACCAGAGATACTAAATTCTCACATATAGAAAATAGCATTTGATACTTTTCCAAATTTATTTCACTCAAATACTGTTGAAAAATTTCTGATAAAATTGAAAAACACTAACCTGTTTCTTTGTTGCCTAGTTGTTGCTCCCTTCTATTCTAATAATTATTTGTGCAAAAATGTAACTTGTACAATTGAGAAAGTAACTGAAATTATTTTACTAAATCAAATGCCTAAATAGCTAATTCACTAATTGCATACAAATTCCATTGCATTAATGTTATAAACCTATATCACCTTCTCATAGGTTTTTCTTCTAAATCTACCATGAATACAATAATGGCAGCAAAACTTCAAGAACTTGTGCATTTGGTACTCTAGAACTTGCTAACAACATCACAGCCCCGTAAAAAGAATCACATATCCAAGAACTTATGCACGTGGTACTCCAGAACTTGCTAAAAGAAGAAGAAGACCATTACTTAATGCATTATCACAATTATTTATGTTGATTTCATGCTAAATAGTACCCAAAAAAACACCTATTGGATAAAAACCAAACCCACTCATTTGCATCATACACCAGGTGTCATTTAAAATTATGACTTTATCATATCAACTCAAATAGTGCATCTAGAAATCTCATGCTTTTCCTAGGAGTATGGCATGGGTTACTTCATACTTGAATTTCCAAGAACTTCATCTGAATCTCAAACAATACAACTGTGTTGCGTAATTTTTCGTATAAGAAAATATCGAGAGCTTCACCAGGAGATGTCTTGAATATTGGCCATCAATTGCTGCTAAAATCCTTCCTGTAAAAAAATAAAGACTCTTTAGAGGTGGTGGATTTACGCCTGATCACCCTCCGAAGATTAAGTTAGTTCTCTGTTTTTCTTTTTTAAGTGAAAGTGTATATCCTCTCTGATAGTTCACGCACGTACCTCTTTCTCTTTGTTTGCTGCTCTATTTATAGTATGATTCTTGCCCCACTTGAGCTTCACCAGCTGGGAGGCTTTCACTTTGAGGGTGATGCGACATGTGACAGTCCCTTTTAGGATGATTTGACGTTGGTACATAATGTATAAAACACTATTGCCAAACTCATTCAATGAATTTGGCTAATCAGTCACGTGTGGATTGTCTCGAGATACGCACTGGACAGAGACTGCCAAAATCCCACTAACCTCGATTAATGCATCTGAGAGGTCGGTGCTATTCGTTCCGGTCAAGTTGTCCGGTATCCGTTCAAGGTAAACTACATGGGTTGGGATCTTTCCTTTTTCTCCGATGAAGCTTTGAAGCATTGGTCTCTTGGGCGGATCTTCCAATGCCACAAAGGGAATCGAGTTGAATGCCCGGCAACCGGCGTAGTTATGCCCGGTGAACGGTTCATTAATGACATGTCAATGCGTATTGAACATTTAATCTTAAATGGGCCTTAACCCAGTTATATGCTTGTCTTCATTTCTTTGGATGGATCTTAGCTTCCATTGTGGGCTCAATGCATCCCATACTCTCTATGGGCCTTTATATATAAAAAATATTTCCTCACACAACAACCTTTACCAGCAACTTGATCTCCAAGAACTTCATCTCAACCTTAAGCAATACAAACTTTAAATCCAAACACATATTCCCCAATTAATTGCAATTTAAAAGGAGGTCTAAACACAAAATTTGGGGCTTATTAAGTTGTTTCATGTAAGGCTCCTTTTAGCTGTGTATGTAAATATGTGTGTGTAAATAAAGTGATACCATATTTCAGATTAAAGTGATACCACATTTTTCCAAATTGACCGCAAAAAAGTAGTTTTTTTTTTTTTTTTCAAATAGTCAATGGATTAATAATAAGAATTTTTTTTGTTGAGGTGGACTTTGTGGTCACACCCGCGAGGTTGAAGAGTATAGGTGGTGGTTTTGATTTGTAAAGATTTGGGGAAATTTTGTTTTAGTTGAATCAGGTCGGCTATGCTTATGTGTCATTTTTAAATATAATTTTTTATGTCCAAATAATATTAAAAAAAGCCACATCATCTTTCCGTTAGCCTCATAGATAGGAAGAACACTTAGGTCCCGCCACGAGATCTGTTTTGATTTTGATAAAATTTGTGTGTTTTGTGATACATGTTGTGTCCGTATTGATAAATATGTGTTTATTGTTGTAAAAATAAAATGTGTGAATTCTGGTAGAATTAGTGATATTTGTGATAAAGTTAACTTTACTATAAACTACACATATTTTACAATACCTGACAACATTTTATCAAAACACACACAACATTTTATCAAAATACACACAGATATTATAATTTTTTACACCTTTAGCGAGACGGTCCCCCAGGCGAGACCTAAGAATTTCCCCATAGATAGACTAACTAACGGAGTTGGATGGAAGGACCAATGACAATCATTTTGAAACTTCAAGGACCAAGAGCGCTTGTTTTAAATTTCAAGGACCTATAACGTTCAGTGAGTAAATTTTAAAGACCAACGATGCATTTAAGCCTTTTTTGTATTAGGGCAATATAAAGGATCCTCTTATGTTACTTCCAATTGGCAGGCTAATGGTAATGTATAGAAAAAAAAACTAAAACACTCCAACTCCAAGTTGCTTCCAAGTTGCAAAGGAAGCAAAAATTCTAACCATTGTGCAAAAGTGATTAGAACCAATTACTTGTGCTATAAAATACAACTTTTGAAAAAAAAAAAAAAATATATATATATATATATATATATATATATAAATAAATATATATTTTAAATAAAGAAGCATATTCCCAACAACCAAAATCCAAAAATTTAAATTTATCAAAAGAAAAAAAAAAATCCAAAATTTTAGAGCTACATATAATTTGTTCCTGTACATATAAGTTGGCACTTGTAGAATCTATGTGAGAGAAGTGAGAGGAGGGATTAGGTGGTTGGAAGATTGGTATATCATATGTGCTATCAAATGAGACACTTGAATGTCCTTTGGTCACTTGTTGTTTTGTTTTCCTATGAGATTGTACATAATAAATAAATAACACTCAAAATACAAATTTATATTAAAAAGAAAATTATTAGTAATAAAAATTTAGTATATATTTAGTAAAAAAAAAAGTTTCTTATGGGAAGATGGTTTTGTCTTACACTTCTCAAAATGCCCCCCAAATTCTTGTGTTCCGTACACCTTTTGATCTCGCATGTAAGGGATCTAACACTAACATATTATTAGTGATATTACACTGTATTTGCATATGTACCCAACTTTAACCTTGATAACTCTTTCAATTTTTTCATTAAGTTCTAATAGCATCTTTTGGCCAATGCTCTTAAGGCTATCTTCCCCTTGACTCTTATATATAACTGCATTAGCTATACACGTAACATACTATTATGCCATACTATCTCTCCACTTTATTATTGCAAAGTGAATGGTTATCTTATTCATAAGTCATCATTCTCTTCTTAGCCTCTTTTGTCTAACGTTTCAATGTGTATTAACTTGAAATTCTATTCAAATTTGTTAAACTAAAATCTCGCAATGAATGACAACAAAAAGCCCCAACCATTTAGTTAGAAGAGTATCATTCATTTCTCTTTCCCTTCATTCAGATTAATTTAAGACTAATTTAAATTAATCCTTTAACTATATATCGGTTTTTTTAACTAAAATAAATATTTATTTTCTAAATTTCTAATTTTCCATCATTTTTTTTTCATTTTTATTATTAATTCATTAAAAAATAAAATAAAATAAAAATATTTTCAACTTCATTTTTAATTATTTTTTATTTTTCCCATAAAAAATAAAGATTAAAAATAAACGAACATTAAAAAGAGAAATCAAAAGTATTATTGACATAGAACACTTCATAGTTCGTACAACATCCAGAGTCACAACTGAGATTAACCATGTTTCTAAAGCACATAAAAGACATACATCGACACACTTCTATGTTTTAGAAACTAAAATTCCAAACCAAAGATGCTTCCATGAGGACGCTAATGGAAGATGACCCACAAGGCCACAAACAAACAATATCAACCAGAGATTTCAATAGCCTTAACATCAGATTTCTTGACCTCCGCTTTGGGAACAGTAACAGTGAGAACCCCATTCTCCATCGCAGCCTTAATTTGATCCATCTTTGCATTCTCCGGCAACCTGAAACTCCTCAAGAACTTTCCGCTGCTGCGTTCGACACGATGCCACGTGTCATTCTTGTCTTCCTTCTCTATCTTCCTCTCTCCGCTAATTCGAAGCACTCTGTCATCTTCAACCTCGACTTTCACTTCCTCCTTGTTGAGTCCAGGAATATCGGCCTTCAACACGTGGGCTTCTGGGGTCTCCTTCCAATCAATACGGGTATTGAGGAAAGCAGAAGTCCCTCTGGGCACGGACAGAGATGAAGATGAAGAAAATGGGAAATCCTTGAATGGGTCCCATATGTCTACCGAGAATGGATCAAAGACATTGCTCCGTTGGCCACCGAAGAAGCTAGGAATCAGCGACATTTTGAACTTGCTGTTGTTGTCATGAATAACTGAGATACTGAGATTATTGTTGCTGAGAAATTGGATGGTTTAAGAATTTAAAGGGTTGGGTATTTATAAAGATGTAATTTTTAATTCTAGATTTCTCTAGTGTAGTGTAGGACCTGTTTAGTTTTGTGATTACAGGAACTTTCTGGGACTTTTGAGAACCGTGTAGGAGCTACTTTGTGGGCACATGGTGGACTTTATTTAAGCTTGAAGACGGCCTCGCCAAAAGACTCAATGGGCCAATTGGAAATAATAAAGTGTTCTTTGTCTTTACATTCAGTTAGTGGATGGCCCATGGTGTACAAGTCCCTTGAATATCTGGTGGTTATAGCCCAAAAAACATGAATAAATTTTTTAGAGCTGATAGCTAACCCTGCAATACAAAATTACATATTAAATTAATAAATATAAATATAAATTGAAATTTTTTGTAAAAACTAACGCACCTAATCTACTAAAATTTAATTTAATTTAAACCAATTAGTTTAATCATTATATTAAAAGATAAATACTAATTAGTATGAATTAAAATTTAATTTTAATATTTTAAATTTAATTAATATTAATTTAAATTGACAAAATTAAATGTGAAAGCAATTTCACGTCTTTAATGATTTTTAAATTGAGGAATTAGTGTTCTGAAAAAAATAAATAAACTAGATCCCATATTGATAAAGGAGAGAGAATAATCATTTATTAATAAATCCTTCCGGTTATTGAGTTTGATAGTAATTGTTGGGTTGTTATATCTTGGAGGAAACAAATCGAGTAGAAGGGTCATTGCACTAATCTTTGGGATTTGCAAACCGTAGACAAATTGAATCTCCTTAAAAAGTGTGAGATATTTGCGCACCTTAATCCAATTATGTTCAAGATATTTCTATATTTCTTGTAATTTATATTTTATTATTCTGTATTTTTACCAACAATTTGAAAGAGACTCAACAATAGAACCTATTATGGAGAAGCCTATTGAGAGCGTTGGACATCTCAACAAGCATTTTTGCTTCAAAGGAACTCACTTCAATAGATGGAAAGGAAATGTCATTTTCTACTTGAGCCTTCTCAAAGTTTCCTATGTTCTTCATTGAGAAAAATCCAATCAAGATTCCCACAAATGAAATGACTGAAGATGAATTTTGTGTCAATCAAGAAAAAATAGAAAAATATCAAAATGATGAGTATAACTGTCGTTTCTATCTTTTGAATTGTCTTGCGGAATATTTTTAGGATTATTATGATACTACTTACACTTTTGCAAAGAAAATATGAAAAAACTTACAGAGCAAGTATGATATTGAAGAAGTTGGTGCAAAGAAATATGCAACTAGTTGCTTCTTCCGTTATCAAATGGTTCGATGAAATGTCCATTGTGGAACAAGCTCAAGATTTCCAAATAATTCTGGTAGAAGTTAGATCTGAGGGCATTAAGATATGAGACAACCTTCTGGTAGCTAGCATTATTGAAAAGTTGTTGCCATTGTGGAGAGAGTTCCAAAAGTCTTTACGCCATTAGCAAAATGTAATGTTATGGGCTTCAAATGGGTAATCTTTGAAGGAGATACTCTTAATGTAATTCAATCTCTCTAAAACACCATGGGTAGAGAGAGATGGGAGGTTAGGGGAAGGCTTGGCTCTCTTGACTTTTTTGAAATCCCCCCTTCCCACATTCAATTTTTTATATATATAAAAAAATTATATATATAATTTAAGTAATGTCTTCCCTTTTTATTTTATTTTTTTTGTTTAGGCTATATCGCTACCTTATCCCTTTCTTATTGGACCATAAAGAGTAAGACAAGGTTTGACTACAAACTGGTTTGTAGCCTATTTGCTACAACCCATTACGTAACAGCTGTAGGGGGAAAAATTGATTAAGACAAGTATAGGGCTACAAATAAAATAGGAAGCAAAGTTGGGTTTGGTCTCCACTTTACAGCATATTGCAGCTGTAAAATACAACTGGGTAAAACAAGAAATATCTACAAAATATCATTTACATGTTCTGTGAAGTTCTACCATATTCTTGGACAAGAGAATTCTATAAAAGGGAAGGGAAAAGCAACGTAAAGGAAGGACTGGACTGGCTGGCTGAGCTAGAGAAAAGACTAGAGAGAGGGAATCTCTTATGATGTTCGGAGAAAGCATTTTATTGTATTAGTAGCTACACTCATATATTACAAATCTGGATGTGGACGTAGGCAAGTTGCCGAACCACCTAAAATTATGTGTTATGTATTCTGGCTCTATTTTATCATCCAACAGTCTCCAATGGACTGAGAATCTACGTGCTGTGAGGTTTGACGCGGTTCCATTATAACGTGAAAAAATTCCCACCTTCAATTGGCGCCGTCTGTGGGAACTGCACTTCAAGCTTCGGCACTGTGATATCTCAGTTTATCAACGGAAAGTTCAGGGATGAAGTGAGTTTATTAGAGAGTTTCAACCAAGAGCAACAGATGATGTTTTTGCTCAGTTCGGCATGCTCAACACAGAGAAAGGGAAAGGAAACATACTAGTGCACATGTTGTCCGATCAAAGCTCAGTTCGGCCTGGGCTTCATCGTGTTCGGCATCGATATGAGCCTGCTCGGAATCTACTTTGGTTCCATGGGACCTGTTCGGCATCGGTCTTTTCCTCCTCGGCATTGATATGAGCCTATTCGGACTTCGTTTTTACTTGGGCCCTGTTCGGCCTTGGTCTGGATCCTCTCGGCCTCCACGATCCTTCCTCGGTTTGGTGTCAGCCATGGGTCTTCTCAGCATCCTTGAGCTTTATCTCAGCCTTTTTATGGCCTTTTCTCGGTTCTTTGTGATCTCCTCGGCCTCCATGGAGACATGAGCAATTGGGATTTCGAAGAGCAAATTGATTAGAATATTGGGAAATAAAGAGACAAGCAGGCATTAAAGAAAGAACGAAATTTAAGAAAATGGCTCGAGCTGTGGCACGGGTTTGAGTTGCAGAAACAATAGAATTTCTGAGAAAGTGGGTGTTACTTGTTAGGCCCACGCCATTCTCCGAAACAGAAAATTGTTGCAGGAAAGTGTAACTTGCAAGAGAAAGTAGCAGAGCAGGTAAGTTTTTTAACTTTTAATGAGGCTCAGTAGAGCCTGGTCTGTTGGCTCATCATGGGATTCGGTCCCAAAAGCCAACAAAAGTATATATTTTATATTCTATAATACAGAGTCTTTAAGAAGTGGGTGGAAACTTGTTTCTCTGGATTTGCTTGTTATACATACAAGTACAGTTAATATTACAAATATGGTGCTCGGTCAATAGCCACTTGTTTGACCTGTGCACTATATAACGTCTAAATTAAAGACTATACTGTCAAACTGCCTTTTTATTTCATTGAACATGCGATATTTCTCTGGCACAAAGATGAGAAACAAAAAGAAAAAGAAAAAGAAACCTCCATTGTCTTTTCATACTTTCCAGCTAAGTCTAGTAAAAACAAATATAGATATGTGGCTGATAGATACGGTGGCAGTAAGTGGTTGTGTTGATAGTATTCTTGAAAAAAGACAAAACAATCTTAAGTAAAAGGTGGTAATTTTCGGTCAAGCCTTATGGCTTGTGACAAGGCATGTACTGATAGTGTCTTAGGAAAAGCTAAAAACAATATTAAAGAAAAGGTGGGCATATTCGGCCAAGCTTTGATAGCTTGAGGAAAAGACAAAGAAACTTCATCTTTTTTTAACTGTACAAGCTAAGTCTAGTAAAAAACAAATATATATGTGCTCTATATTTTATGGTAGCAGGAGATAGCATGTGCTGCCATGCTGATAGTCCTTTTAGAAAAGACAAAACCAATCTTAAAGAAGATAGATGTTCGGTCATATCTAAATGGCTTCTTCTATTCGGTCAAGCCATTTTTCTGTTCGGATATGCATATATTGCATTTTTCCTGTTCGGTCAAGCCTTAAATGGCATTTTTCTGTTCAGTAATGTCTACATGGCATTTTTCTGTTCAGTCAGGTCATAGAACTCTCTGGAGTTCTGTCAAGCCTTGGAACTCTCTGGAGTTCGGTCAAAGTCCTGAAACCGTGTAACAGAATTCTCTGGAGTTTGGTCAGGTCTTCAGCTTTTAGTCTTCATCTTCAGCTCTAGTCTTCGGTCATTTTAGCTCTGGCTCTTCAGCTCTTCGGTCACTTCGGAACCGTGTGGACGAGCATGAAATCTGACTTGCTTGAGCTTCAGCTCTAGTTCTTCAGCTGTTCGGTCACTGCGGAACCGTGTAGACGAGCACGGAATTTAAGCTAGTTTGTAATACAAGCCTTGATAGCTGGTAGTCTTTTTTAAAAAAAAGAAAAGGACAAAAAATCTTAAAAGAAAGGAGGAGACTTCGGCCAAACTATGATAGCTTCTGCTGATATTCTTTTTGAAAAAGGCAAAAAATCTTAAAAGAAAAAAAGTAGACTTTGGCCAAGCTTCGATAGCTTGTGCTGGTAGTCTCCTTGGAAAAGATAAAACATCTTAGAAAAAAGATAGAAATATTCGGTCAAGGCTTTGGTAAAAAACAAAAATCTTGGGATATTCATTTGGATTTCCTAATATCTTCTACTGGTAGTCCTTTCTGCCCCAATTGGTAGAAAAAACAAACCCGCAACACCTGCTGGCCATTCGTAAGCCTTAGTTGAAATTTCCTAATATCTTCTCATTACTTGCCTTGCTCCACTAAACCTGGGTAACACTATCAAACCCAATCAATGTTTAAACAGATCTAACAAGCTTTTGTTAGTATTTTTGGGAAAAGACAAAAAACAGATCTAAACAAGCTTTTGTTAGTATTTTTTAGGAAAAGACAAAAAACATCCTAGATAAAAGATGTCAAGCCTTAATGAATGGCATTAGCTGTTCGGACATGCCTTAATGGCATCTTCTGTTCGGGCATCTTCTGTTCGGACAGCAGTAGGGGGCATGTGCTGCTGATAGTAATTTTTGGAAAAGGACAAAAAGTCTTAGAGTAAAGATAGAGATTTTCGGTCAAGGTTAGATAGCATGTGCTGGTAATGATTTTGGAAAGGACAAAAAAATCTTAGAGAAAAGATCCATGTTCGGTCAAGTTTTTTTAGCTTGTGCTGGCAGTATCCTTAAAAAAAAATAAATAAAAAATAATAATAATAATAATAAATAAAAATAAAAATAAAAATCCTTAAAGAATGGATGAGGATAGCTGTTCGGTTAAGCCTTGTTCTGACAGTATCCTTGGAAAAAGACAAAAATCTAAAAGAAGGGAAGGAGATGAATGTTCGGTCATGTCTACATGCCATTTTTCTGTTCGGTCAAGCCTTAAATGGCATTCTTCTGTTCGGTCAAAACCTTAAATGGCATCTTCTGTTCGGATAAGCTGTACCATTTTATAAAGAAAAGATAAAAAAATTGAAAGGTGATAAGTTGTGGGATGAGCTGTACCATTTAATTGCTTGAAGTGAGCAAATGGAAGAAAGTAGCTTACTTTCGATCAATGCTCAGAATAGTCAAAATATTATATTTTGATATTGAGAAAGTGGGATACAGTATTCACTTGATTCTTTAGTTTGTTTAAAAGTAAATTAGATTACTTTTAGCAACTGATAAGAAAAATATAGATAATATCTGCTGATATTTGAGACAGGGGGTAGTAGGTGCCTCATTTATTCTCTTTTAACAGTTTTATAGTAGTACAATATTTACCTCGGGCATACTATGGGCATGTGCGTCTTTCATGCCATTTTTCTTGGGAAGTCTTGTTTATCTTATTTATTTTATATCTTGAGCTTATTTTCTGCAACTGGATAACACTATCTGTTTGATTTGTTGGGACCAATGTAAGTCTCTCTTCCCATTTTTTAGAATTGGGTTTATACTGTTTACTATACTAAAGATTTATGTCCAAATGAAAATATGATTGTTGAAAGAATTGAGGAAAGAAGTAGAGAAAGATAAGATCTTTTCAAATCTATATTCTTCTTTGGTCTCATATATTATTTACCACTTTTTGCACTTTCTATATTCTTTGATATTCTCAGTTTTACGGTACAAATGAGAATAGTCAGTGAGTTTGTAGTTCCAAATACTAATATTTGGGAACATGAGTAAGAGCATCAACATGTGGGATCAATCATAAATTAATAGGATGTTCGGTTAGTTACAATTATCTTATTATAATTGGGTAAAAACAATGATGGGAACTGGAGCCTATTATTTTGGTTATTGCTGTGTTGCTTGGCTGCCTACCACATAATTGATTTATTTTTGTTGGCTCGTTGCACTAGCAACATCAGTATTACATAAATCATGGATTTATTTTTGCAACTTGAGGTCGATATTTATTTCGATTTGTTGGATCAAATGCTTTCAAGTTTTATAACTGTCTAGTTATACTTGATAAGGCAATTATCTTAAACTGATAATATAATTTGAGTACAGGGGGGTGAACACTTTTTAAGATTAAGCTAGTCAATTTTTATAAGACATCACGTGCAAATATCAGGAATGAGCTTTTCACCAGGGGAGAGATGTGTTCGGCTTTCTCCGGGCTTAATGGATATTCATCGCAGAATGGTAAGCATAACACTTCAGATTAACTGATGTTTACTTATGTTTTCTCCTGGTTTATTTTTGTCATCAGGAAACCAAAGTATTCAAAATTGACATCTTGGCAAAAATATCTCTTATCTGGAGCACAAAAATCCTAGTAGGGGGCATGCATGGTATCATCAACTGGACAAGGAAGGTTCTAATGCCATCTTCAAGACAAGGATTGAAGGCAAAAAGTAACAAGCCTATCTCGTCCGGGGGCAAGATAAAGCAAAAGTGATTTAGATCCGTTTACCACTTCTCCGGGAGTGTCGTAAGCAAAAAAGGATCCGCTTTTCACTTCTTCGGGAGTGTCAAAAGCAAACAAGTCCCTATTCGGATCCACTTATCACTCCTCCGGGTGTGTCATAAGTTGAGAATATCTATTCGGATCCACTTATCACTCCTTCGGGTGTGTCATAAGTAAACAAGTCCCTATTCGGATCCACTTATCACTCCTCCGGGTGTGTCATAAGTTGAGAATATCTATTCGGATCCACTTATCACTCCTTCGGGTGTGTCATAAGTAAACAAGTCCCTATTCGGATCCACTTATCACTCCTCCGGGTGTGTCATAAGTTGAGAATATCTATTCAGATCCACTTATCACTCCTCCGGGTGTGTCATAAGTTGAGAATATCTATTCGGATCCACTTATCACTCCTTCGGGTGTGTCATAAGTAAACAAGTCCCTATTCGGATCCACTTATCACTCCTCCGGGTGTGTCATAAGTTGAGAATATCTATTCGGATCCACTTATCACTCCTCCGGGTGTGTCATAAGTTGAGAATATCTATTCAGATCCGCTTATCACTCCTTCGGGTGTGTCATAAGTAAACAAGTCCCTATTCGGATCCACTTATCACTCCTCCGGGTGTGTCATAAGTTGAGAATATCTATTCGGATCCACTTATCACTCCTTCGGGTGTGTCATAAGTAAATAAGTCCCTATTCGGATCCACTTATCACTCCTTCGGGTGTGTCATAAGTAAATAAGTCCCTATTCGGATCCACTTATCACTCCTTAGGGAGTGTCATAAGTAAGCCATCCTGTAGTATGCTAAAATGCAATTAAAGGCGTATGGAAGATGCCAGGAACATCCCAATCAGAAAATGTGAAGTGTTCTAGACATTCGTAAATCAGGCTAAGGTAAGTTTTCTTTGTTTTATGAATTAAAAGTTACACCAAACCGAAATTCTATGTTGGTTCCAAAGCTGTTCCATAAACAGTAGAATTGGAGAGTGTGTTATAAATGAACGTTTTTGTAGTTTTGAATAATCCCAAATCCTTATATTGTAGAGTATGAATGATCATTGTTTAGTTGAAGCAATCAGTGACAGCGAAGAGTCAAGTAAGAATGCATTTAATAATTAATTATCATTAAAGTTGAAATTTAATAAGGGAAAAACTTAGCCAAGAAGTTAAATCTCCGGGTCTCGATAAAAAGAAGTACAGATATAAATAAAGGTTACAAAAAGCTGAGTCTCCCTATCCGAAATACAAAAAGAGGGAATAGTAAGGTTCCTATAAGCTTGAGGGCTGTTCGGGAGTCGTAGAAGTCTGTTCGGTCAGATCAACCACGTCTGGCAAACCCGTGGATGGTTCAGTTCGACCATCTCCTTGGCACTGGTCCTTTTCTTGCGCCATCTCTCCTTTTGTCTTCTCTTTTTCTTCTTCTTTTCTTCCTTCTCCTTCTTTTCCTTCTTCTTTTCTGCCTTTTCCTTCCTTTTCTGCTTCTTCTTCTTCTTCTTCTTCCTTTTCTTCTTCTCCTTCTCCTTCGTCTTCTTCATCATCAGAGTCCTTCAGTCCGGCATCAGGGTATGGCAAAGGAGTATTGGCGTGAAGGAAGAGTTCGGACACTTCAGGTTGTTCGGTCTTAATCAGAGCCGACTTCCATCCATGCCGAAAGCCACTGTTGTATACCTTTTGGAGGTGGGTCTTGACTTCCTCCATGGCTTCCTCTTTTCCCAGCTCTTTTCCTTTCTTCAATCCTAGCTCCTCTCCTTTCATCAACCCTTCTCCCATATCCTCTTCATAGGAACGGCTGAATCGAGAAACGCATTCGGCCTCTAGCTCTTTCATCTTCTCTTGTATTTTTGCCATCTCGGCTTCAGCTTGTGCCCGTTTGGTCTCCTCAGTTTGAGCTCGCTCCTCGGCTTCTTTCATGAGGTTCACATTTCTGGAGAGCTCATCCTCCAGCTTCTTATGGTTTTCATCGGCGGCCCTCAACATTCTGACATCACTCTCTCGTGCTCGGCTTCACTTTTTTGGTGCTTCTCTGTTAGTCTGAAAGAACTTTGCTTCCATAGTCATGACACCCTGAGTGGCCTGAACAAAAGAAAAAAGTGCAGGTAGAGGTCAAAAGAAATTTGAAAGCTAGAAAAATGAAAATTTACTTAAAAATGTACAAAAATCATTTGAATGATTCGGAAACACTTACCACTTCTCCGGGAGTGTCGAAAGCAATTTGGATTCGCTTTTCACTTCTCCGGGAGTGTCGAAAGCAATTTGGATTCGGTTTTCACTTCTTCGGGAGTGTCGAAAGCAAAGTAATTTGGATTCGCTTTTCACTTCTTCGGGAGTGTCGAAAGCAAAGTAATTTGGATTCGCTTTTCACTTCTTCGGGAGTGTCGAAAGCAAAGTAATTTGGATCCGTTTATCACTTCTCAGGGAGTATCATAAACAAAAAATTCATTATTCGGATGGAAACTTATCACTCGTAGGGAGTGTCATAAATAAAACTTATCACTTCTAAGAGAGTGTCATAAGTGAAACTTATCACTTGGGGAGTGTCATAAGCGGAGCTTATCACTTAGAGTGTCATAAGCGGAACTTATCACTTTTAAGGGAGTGTCATAAGCAGAATTTATCACTTCTAAGAGGAGTGTCATAAGCATCCTATCTAAAATATTATTATTCGGTATCATACCGACAAGACCAAGCATTTATCACCTAATTACTGGGGGGTTTTAAATCAAGATCTCCTCATGACTTGGAAGCATTTAGGTCTCAACCTAGGAATAACAGTTCAATAATTCACCTTGGATTTGTCATTCAAGTTTGAGAGAACAGTTCTGAATTCATTGGTCTACCTTGTCTCGGATTGAGTTTAGTCTTCACTTCCCCGGCTACGCTTGGGAAAGCAAAGACTGGAGGGTAATTGTAGGGGGAAAAATTGATTAAGACAAGTATAGGGCTACAAATAAAATAGGAAGCAAAGTTGGGTTTGGTCTCCACTTTACAGCATATTGCAGCTGTAAAATACAACTGGGTAAAACAAGAAATATCTACAAAATATCATTTACATGTTCTGTGAAGTTCTACCATATTCTTGGACAAGAGAATTCTATAAAAGGGAAGGGAAAAGCAACGTAAAGGAAGGACTGGACTGGCTGGCTGAGCTAGAGAAAAGACTAGAGAGAGGGAATCTCTTATGATGTTCGGAGAAAGCATTTTATTGTATTAGTAGCTACACTCATATATTACAAATCTGGATGTGGACGTAGGCAAGTTGCCGAACCACCTAAAATTATGTGTTATGTATTCTGGCTCTATTTTATCATCCAACAGTCTCCAATGGACTGAGAATCTACGTGCTGTGAGGTTTGACGCGGTTCCATTATAACGTGAAAAAAAACCCACCTTCAACAGCTTATAAGACCATTCAAATGTATTATTTAAAGAAATCATATGACTCATTAAATAGGTCATGTAACTAAGGTACACGTGAATGATCTTATTAATTGACACGTAATGGATTGTAGTAAGCTGGCTACAAACTAGTTTGTAACCAAAATCTGTTCTAAAGGGTATTATAAAGAGTAATAAAAATATTTTTGATTTCTTCTCATCTTAGTTTTCCAAGCATATTTTTAGAGAATCTAATTTTGTGGCACATAATTGTGCAAGGTGGGTTTTTTTGTATAAATTTAAAGATAACATTCCCTCCTCCACTATCCATGATTTTTGCCTTGGGAGTTAGGAGGTTGATGGACCTATTTCCCTTATTTTGTAGTTGGTTTTCTTTTTTCTCAATGAAAAGTATTCTAAGTTTATTTAAATTTTAATTTTTTTGATAAGTATTTAAATTTCAATTTAGTACTCTAAATTTTGATTGTTTTAATTTAGTTTATATATATCATAAAAAGCCGATGCTATTTTGCTTTGAATTTTTTTAATTAAAAAATAAATAAAATATTTTTTGAACAAAAAAAATCAGAAAAACAATTAAGAAGAACACATGCCAAAACAAACAACATAATTTTTTCATTTAAAAAAAATATGAACTTTTTTGGATGCATTTGATTTTTTATTTTTCTTTTTGGATTTTATAACTTAAACATGTTCCACAAAAATCTAAAATCTTAAAGATCTCTCTCTCTTGTTTGGTTCTTCATTTTTTTTATAGCTAAACCAAGAAGAAGACTAGTTGAAATTTGTTCCTTAGCCTTGCCGTCGCACAATCCCAACGTGCTCAGCCCCCTTTGTGCCACCGTTTGCGAGGAGAAACCAATGACGCCAATCTCGATATCCTCGTGTCCTATAATTGCATGAAGAGAAGCTAGTTGTCGCTCTTAACACTTCCTACTACCGTTTTAAACCAAACATTAATAGAATGAAGGATATCAATTGACATAAAACCAAAGTCAAATATTAAATTCAAACAATCAAAACTTAAAATTGTGAATTGAAATTTAACCAAATTTGTAGATATATTTTTCATATATAACAATAAAATAAAGATTAAAATAATTGAACATTAAAAGAAAAATCAAAAGTATTATTCACTTTCATAGTTCGTACAACATTTAGAGCCACAAGACTCTTTTTTTTTTTTGATAAATAGAGCCACAAGACTCACAACTGAGATTAACCATGAAGCAAATAAAAGACACACACTCACTGACACACTTCTATATTTTACAAACTAAAATTCCAAACCAAAGATGCTTCCATGAGTAGGCTTATGGAAGATGACCCGCAAACAAACAATATCAACCAGAGATTTCAATAGCCTTAACATCAGATTTCTTGACCTCCGCTTTGGGAACAGTAACAGTGAGAACCCCATTCTCCATCGCAGCCTTAATTTGATCCATCTTTGCATTCTCCGGCAACCTGAAACTCCTCAAGAACTTGCCGCTGCTGCGTTCAACACGATGCCACGTGTCATTATTGTCTTCCTTCTCTATCTTCCTCTCTCCACTAATCCGAAGCACTCTGTCATCTTCGACCTCGACTTTCACTTCCTCCTTCTTGAGCCCAGGAATATCTGCTTTCAACACGTGGGCTTCTGGGGCCTCCTTCCAATCAATACGGGTATTGACGAAAGCAGAAGTCTCTCTCGGCAAGGACAGAGCTGAAGATGAAGGAAATGGGAAATCCTTGAATGGATCCCATATGTCCACCGAGAATGGATCAAAGACATTGCTTCGTGGGCCACCGAAGAAGCTTGGAATCAACGACATTTTGAAATTGTTGTTGTTGTTGTTGTGAATAACTGAGAGACTGAGATTATTGCTGAGAAATTTAGTGCGTGTTTGGTACACGCGATTCAAAACCTGATTCTGTATTCAAATCCAAAAAATCGCGGGTCCCACATGAAAAAAATATGTTTGGTACATTAGATTCAAATGAGGATTGAAATCCCAACTTGAATTTTATGTGGGTCCCATGCCAATTTTGAGTTCAGCCTTCTACCTGTTTTTGAATCCAAACCGGATTCAAATCCAGACTTAATTTTTTTGTGGGTCCGAATTTATTACCGTTACTGGGCCACTTTTTCTTTTCTCCCATTTTCACTCTCTCTCCTCCAGAAGCTTCACTGCTTCTCTCTCTCTTGCTCTCGGCCATTACAGAGCAAAACCAGAAGAAGCCGATTCAATCCCAGACCAAAAACCACAAATCCAAGATCAATCCACCAAGACCACCGAAACATAAACAACCATGGCTACCAAAACCCAAACTCCGAAACCCATTGAAACCCACGGCGTTACGGCGTTCCAAGGCCCATCTCTTCTGCTGTTACGGCGTTACGGCGTTCCACGGCGTTACGGCGTTACGGCGTTCCACGGCGTTACCGTTCTTCTTCTTCATCGTTATTCTCCGTTACGGCGTTCCAAGGCCCATCTCTTCTCACTTCAAATCACGGGCCGGAGGAGGAGGTGTTGAGCCTGTAGCTTATTATCAGCTTCAAGATGGAACCGTACCTCCTGTACCTGTTGTAGTTAGTGGTGTTGAGGCCTCTTTGTTTCAGAGTGAGGCAGCTTCTGTTAAAATAAAAAATAAAAATTTAAATGTCAATATTTCTGCTGTTGAAGGACAAGGAAGAAGAGAAAAGAAACCGGGTTTGAGTTGGATTGAGATCTGGCTGGAGGGTGAGATCTGGGCAGTAGATAAGAAGAGAAAAGAAAGGGAGGAGGGGGGGTATGTGGGTGGTGGGGGAAAAAAGAAAAAGTAAATAAAGTGGTGTAATACGTGGGTGGTGGGGATAAAAGGAAAAAATAATAATAATAATATAATAATAATAAAAACTGAATCTAAAAATCAAAACTATGTACCAAACACAATTTTTTTTTTAAATTATGATTTCAGTTGTGAAACCAAAACTATGTACCAAACAGAATTTTTTTTATAATCTTGAATTCAAATCAGGATTAAAGTTCCAACTTCAATAAAGTAAAAAATCACGAAACCAAAACAAAAAACGAAAACACGTACCAAACAGACCCTTAATGGTTTAAAAATTTAAAGGGTTGGGTATATTTATAAAGATCCAGTGAGTATTCTAGAATTCTCTAGTGTAGTCTAGGACCTGTTTTATTTTGAGATTACTGCAAGAACTTTCTGGGACTTTTGAGAACCGTATAGGAGCTATGGGAACGTGGTGGGCCTAATTTGCTTGAAGAGAGCCCGTTGAAAGATTCAATGGGCCAATAGTAAAGCAGAGAGTGTTTTTCTCTTTACAGTAGCTAGTGGATGGCCCATGGTTTCTCTGATCCAGTGAGATTCAATTATTAATAACTTCCTTGAATAATTGCTGGTTATAGCCCAACAATATAAATATATTTTAGAGCTAGTAGCTACCATGCAATACACCCAAAAAATCTATTTATGATAAAAAATTAACTAATAAGTATTAGTAAATAAAAACGTCTAAGAAATAACTTATATAATTTATTAGAATTTATTTGGAAAAATATACTATGTAAATTAATCATAATTTGTTTAGTGTTGGTTTGCATTATACAAAAAGATAAATAAAGAGTTCTAATTAGTTTTAAATAAACACAATTTAATATTATTTGTAACTCTAAAAACTAAATTAAGAAATACATATTGGAATGATGACATGGAAAAATATGAGTTTTCAAGTGTTTATGTAATAACATTTGATCAGTGAAAAGTCAAAGACTTTTTTTTTTATCTTATTATATACGTTACATTCTCTAATACAAATATACTTACAAAAGGAAAAGGAAAATGTTTTATTTTGGTTCTTTGTCTTTGTAAGACTTGTATTGCAAAAATAAGAAAACAATGGTTATGATTTATGAATATTAATTGAATATTTGAATGTATGATAGTTCGGAATACTCTTTAAGCCTATAAATAGCTCACTTAATAGTTTTCTCAAACTATCACTCAGAGGTCAGAAACAAGCTTGCTTCTAAAGCTCACTTCTACTTTTGTATTATTTTACTCATAAAAATAAAATGTTTCTACTTTGTAGATACAAGAGGTGTTGGAAATTTGGAATGTCTATCTTAGCAAATTTGTAACAAGTGGTTGAGTTTCCCGTATCATTATGAACGACGTGTTAGTAACTTATTTGTATCAGAAATTTTATTGAGAGGGTGCCAATCGTCTCAAGTGAGCGATTTGGTCTGTACCTCAATTTGTAACATATAAATCTTTGCAACTATTTAACAAGATAATAATTGTTTTATATTTTCACCAAAATATAAAATATGACTTTTTATATTCTCCATGTTAGAAATATATTGAGCTATGAGCACAAACCAAGTGTAGGTCCATTACTTGTAATAGAAGCAAATCTAATTCTAGTTAGACTAGGTTTATCTAGTATATATACCCTACCTGGGTCTCATTGTAACAGTGAAGTATTATAATAAAGATGTAGCCGTTAAAAGCTTTTGTGTGTAGACGTAAGTTTTCATGACTAAACCACGGTATCTTTTTGTATCTGTTCTGTTTGTCTCTTTCTCTAAACTCTTTTCTCTCTAGCACTCTCGTATTTAACATAGTATTAGAGTGTCCATTCCAGTATGGTATCTAGTACAATATCTGAGTATCTGTTTTAACACTCCAAAGTATTCATTATAACTATTTTGACAATATTTAATTTTTGACAAGCAGGGAATGAGCCACCTTAAGACTTAAGACTAAGGGGGGAATCTTGTCCAATTGTGTCCTCCTCCCCCCACTTGATCTTATCCTTCATTGAGAGTGTGGATTTGAGTCTATCCACACACGCACACACTTACACTAAACTAGGTAGAAATTTCTATCTCCACTCCATAGGAGTGACCTCAAAACAAGAAAAGAAAAAGAAGGCCCCGATCTCTACACGTTATTTAAAAAAAAAAAAATCAAGAGTATATATTAATAAAGGCTGATTTAGAAGTTAGATCCATAAAAATTAAATTTGTACTGACTAACATAATTTTTTGTCCCTTTAAACAAAAAATAAAAATAGCCCAAATATCAACAAAAATTAACCAAAATTCAGCCCAAATTACAACACAAATCAACCCAAAGTCACTTTTGTGTGTGTGTGTGTGTGATGAACTGTTGAACCCTTCGTTGTTTGGAATGGAGGAGTAAAAAAAAAAAGATGAAGTTGAGAAGAGAGATACAAGGACACGGTGAGTATGAAAAAAATGAAAGATAAAAGAAGAAGAGAAATATATATTCAGAGGTAGGTGAAATGAAGAAAAAGTAGTGTCAGAGAAGGATACGAGACATGAGAAAGGAAATAAAAAGGAGTAGAAATGTGAGAAAGTATTGGTCACATCCACACCTTGATTTAAGTTGAAAGGAACCTTCTTGAAAGGTTCCTAGTTAGCAAATACAACTACATGTTTACTTATTTACATAAATATCGCATTTGATTTTTTGTTTGTTTGTTAAATAACCAAGTTGATCATCTTAATAGAAAAATTTGTAAAAGACATTCATTAATTTAAATTATTTAGTTTAATAATTCTAATAAGTAATAATTTTATGGTAGGACCCCACCATTCATGTGAGAGGATGAAGTACACCATTGATATACTTCAGAGTATTTTATAATTTTCCTAGTTAAACTTCAAACCATGTTTCTAATTAAAACCAAAGGAATTAGTAGTCTTAACCGACATTCCTACCATATTTAAATGGTAAGGGAAAAATAAAAATCTTGATGAGAAGGTAATCTACGTTGTTTGCGAATGTGTCACCAGCAGTTGGGGACATGTTCTTCCGAGAAATGTTTTTTATGAACTTGGCCATGAGTCTCTGCCTCAAGCTGGAACATCTTAACTAACTCTTGCAGCTCCAACGTCCTAACTTCAACCTGCTTCTCACCACCAGGCTTTTTCAACCCAAGAAAAATTATTCCAACTACAATCAGCAAAACTCCTAAGAAAACGAGGGTGGCTGCAAATAAACCAAATGCATATGGTGTATTCTTTGCTCCTGGGATTAAATCAACATTGATCCCAAATAGCCCAGTGATGGTTGAAAGAACAAGGCCGCACCCCCCAAAAACAGCCAGATTATGGGTTACTCGGAGGCTTTTATCCTGAATTAAAATTTACAAAAGATGAGAAACTTATGTCGATATAGGAGGGGAGAGATGAAATAATTGGCACATTAAATGTCACCTAGAAATTTAGAAGTTTCAGAGTAGATTTTGGTTCTTTTTGTGTACACAAACCTGCAACCATGCACGAATAGTACTTTGCAACACATCTTGAATGGTAAACAAACGGCCACGAACAGCTTCTTGCTCCTCAATCATTTCTCTTGTACTTTTTCTTATTTCCTCTAACAAGTTTCTTGTTGCATTTCCTCTTAAATGTTGGAGAAGCTCAAATACAATCTCCTCCTTTGCATGAAGTGACCACTTCACTCTGATCATCTGTATTAGGAATTGCAAAATTATAGATTGCCCATCTTTGTACCCATGAACTTCAGTGGCAGGGTAACCTTACAAGACTCAGACAATAAGTAAATAGTAATACTGGGTAGTCTTAATATGCTAGCTAATAGCATCTCGTTCCACTTGAACAACAAATGGAATTTCAAGGTTAGAGAAACAAGGAGACAGCACATAAAGTTAGCTTCTCCAAATTGATATAATTGAGCTATTAAAACACAAATATTCATAGAGTGTTAAATATGTAAATCATAGATTCACAGGAGTGTAAAAAACCGAGCCCTTGATAGTACTAGAACTTCTTGCATGAGAACCCACAATTAACCATCAGATATCTCCAAATCTTTAGCAAACTGACTACAGTGAGCTAAAAACGACCAAAACCCATCCAGGATAGCCACTCAACGTTTCACTTTACTTCCTGTATTCCACTCCCCTCCTCCTTCTCTCTCTCTCTTGATCCATTGACCGGAGTATGTTGGGTGGAATACCTCCATTCCCACCCACCCTTTATGATCTCAGATTCTTCAAAAGTAACTTTGGTTTCTTGCTGTTACTTGGATATATAACTCATCATAAAACCACCAACATCATAAGGGCTCATACAAGCATATATTTTACCACAAGTCTAGAATAAAAAAGATAAAAAATGACTTCTTTATCCCTTTATCCTGCAGAGCAGCTCCTGAAATGCAAGCCAACTATTTATTTGTAGCTTCAGTCATAGGTTATGGAATAGGATTTTGAATCATTGTCCTGTTGAACATAAACTCTATAGCTATGATGCAGTGCTTAGCTGGGCTTCTCCCATTTGGAAAAAAGAAAGTCTAAAATGATTCTACTATAAGTTACTTGGGCTGTATATCCATATCATATATGGTTGGAGAAGTATTCCAAAGGTACAAAATGTGAGAAAACCTTTCAACATCATCTTCTTGGATGTTTGATGGCCATTATCTAATAGTATGCTGCGCCAAACAGAGATTTCTCTGTTTTGCATAGCACACTATTAGATAATGACCATCAAAGCTTGGATTGGCATATCTCTCTATATTATTCTGGTCCAGTGATTGTTTCTGATCTAATTGAATTCTTCTTCCACTTTGCTAGGAAGATTGTTTTTGTAACCCTAATTTGTTTCAGATTTATCTGTGCTTATTTCTGTTTAGTGGGGTTACTGTGCAGACTCAATTTCTAATTTTAATCTACTATTTCAAAAAAAAAAAAATTCAATCCCAACAGAAAATTATTGAGTTCATCAACTGCAATCACATAGATACAAATAAGAAAATAAGAGGTGAAATGGTCTCTAGAAATGTATTTAACAAATTGACTTAATGACTTACAGTTCATGACTTTTCAAAATTCCATAAATATCATTTCCCAACTGGGTATACTAGTAGAAGATTCTCTGCAAGTGTGTCCATTCTAGCAAGGAGAAGTGACATACCAGCGTTGATAACTTTTTGATTTCTTGGTTGAGAATTATACTAAAGAGATCCATATCTTCTTGGTTTCTCCTATTCATAGGGAAAATATTGGTCACCATTCTAGTATATCAATGTTGTGGAACAAAAGAATTAGTTTCAAAATAATGAGGTACAAAACCTGCTCATGAACTTCAATTCAATCTCATCTGCATCCCCAAATATGTCTTTACGAAATAGCCTATAAAACAAATTAAATATGTCCTTACACATATACAGTAGTTATGACTTATGATATCATGCATGATGAAACAAAATATGACTCAAAGCTTGACATGGGAAAATTGACAAGATATTTAGAATGCCTGTTAAAGAGTAACACTCAATACAAGGATAATGGCATAATGTCAGTTACAATAACTAATGTTACATGTGTCTGCCCCTAAGCACTGCAATAATACATAGATTTATACACACACACAGAAATTCTTTGTATTTGAATGATTTATGGAAACACCATTGCACAAACTTTATAAAGCGGTTACTTCTACTATTATTTTATTTAGTGATCCTGAAATTCACAAATTCATCATCCTTGAAGAAATGTCATTAATATATTATCTGAGAACAGAAAAGAAGACAATCATGGATGCACTAGCCAAATTATTGAGAGATATCGGATTGGACAATTGTCAAGAGACAGATGGCGTAGGCTTCCTTTAGTGGGAGATGTTGTCCTATATTTGTTTTTCATTTGTAGACTATGGCTGGTTATCTTTGGTGTTTAATAAGAAATGGACTAACTGGAATACCAAAACGATGTCTCAATGAGAAGTAGATAATGATTACAAATCCATGAAAACCTTCAGCAATTATATCCATTTCTGTGTTCTGAGTTGTATCTTTATCATAGCAGTCCCAAACCAGGGCAAAAAAAAAGTCTTGTAAAGTAGATGATTAGCAAAACCCTTGGCCTCATCATAATAAACAATTTGGCTTCATGTCAAGGAGCATTGAAAGTACTTCTTAATGTAGGATCGATCATATCTTACCCCGTTCGACCTACAACAAACAACACCCTTAGATTAATATTTGTGAAACAATAATTCAAACATATCACTGACTCTTCTCACACATCATCTCACTTATGTCATGTACAATATTTGTAACTGAGTAGATAAAGGAAAAGAAAAAATAAATACATTTGACACAACTCACAAGATATCAGAGCACAAAACAATTGCGTAAATGAAACTACATCAATATCCATGTGTGTGTCATTCAAAAGTAGGCACACTTCTATAGCTTTCATAAATACAATCAAGAATAGTTATCCATGCATTTGTTACCTATCATCCCATC
>OU015763.1:13671959-13689800 GCA_907173295.1 Fagus sylvatica
CTTGTATCTCTCTTCTCAACATTCATCTTTTTTGTTTTTGTTTTTTTCCTCCTCTATTCCAAACAACGAAGGGCAGTGCTTCAACAGTTCATTACCCACAAAAAAAGAAGACGACTTTGGGTTGATTTGTGTTGTAATTTGGGCTGAATTTTGGTTAAATTTTTGTTGATATTTGGGCTATTTTTATTTTTGTTTAAGTGGACAAAAAAATTATGTTAGTCGGTACAAATTTAATTTTTATGGATCTAACTTCTAAATCAGCCTTTATTAATATATACTCTTGATTCTTGATTTTTTTTTAAATAACTGGTAGGGACTAGGGCCTCCCTTTTTCTTTTCTATTTTGAGGTCACTCCTATGGAGTGAAGATAGAAATTTCTAACCTAGTTTAGTGTAAGTGTGTGCGCTTGTGTGGACTTGAATCCACACCGTCAATGAGTGAATCCACACCCTCAATGAAGGATAAGATCAAGTGGGGGGAGGAGGACATCAATTGGACAAGATTCCCCCCTTAGTCTTAAGTCTTAAGGTGGCTTCATTCCCTTGCTTGTCAAAAATTAAATATTGTCAAAATAGTTATAATGAATACTTTGGAGTGTTAAAACAGATACTCAGATATTGTACTAGATACCATACTAGGAATGGACACTCTGAATACTATGTTAAATACGAGAGTGCTAGAGAGAAAAGAGTTTAGAAAAAGAGAGAAAACAAATAGAGAACAGATACACAAAAGATATCCGTGGTTTAGTCATGAAGAACCTTACGTCTACACACGAAAAGCATTTGAACGGCTTACATCTTTATTATAATACTTCACCTACAATGAGACCCAAGGTAAGGGTATATATACTAGATAAACCTAGTCTAACTAGAACTTAGATTTGCTTCTATTACAAGTAATGGACCTACACTACCATGGTTTGAATATAAAAAAGTTATATTTCAAAAAAAGGTATAAAACAATTATTTATTTATTTATTTTGGTGAAAATATAAAACAATTATTATCTTGTTAAATAGTTGCAAAGATTTATATGTTACAAATTGAGGTACAGACCAAATCGCTCACTTGAGACGATTGGCACCCTCTCAATAAAATTTCTGATACAAATAAGTTACTAACACGTCGTTCATAATGATACGGGAAACTCAACCACTTGTTACAAATTTGCTACAAACTAGTACAGATTCCAGACATTTCCAACACCTCTTGTATCTACAAAGTAGAAACATTTTATTTTTATGAGTAAAATAATACAAAAGTAGAAGTGAGCTTTAGAAGCAAGCTTGGAACAAGCGTTTCTGACCTCTGAGTGATAGTTTGAGAAAACTATTAAGTGAGCTATTTATAGGCTTAAAGAGTATTATCGAACTATCATACATTCAAATATTCAATTCAATATTCATAAATCATAACCATTGTTTTCTTATTTTTGCAATACAAGTCTTACAAAAAGAAAGTGAATGACAAAGAGCTAAAATATAAACATTTTCCTTTTCCTTTTGTAAGTATATTTGTATTAGAGAATGTAACGTATATAATAAAAGTCTTTGACTTTTCACTCAGTTTATCAAATGTTATTACATAAACACTTGAAAACTCATATTTTTCCATGTCATCATTCCAATATGTATTTCTTAATTTAGTTTTTAGAGTTACAAATAATATTAAATTATTTTATTTAAAACTAATTAGAACTCTTTAATTATCATTTTGTATAATGCAAACCAACACTATAACAAATTATGATTAATTTACATAGTATATTTTTCCAAATAAATTCTAATAAATTATATAAGTTATTCTTTACTTAGACGTTTTTAATTTACTAATACTTATTAGTTAATTTTGTATCATATAATAGATTTTTTCCGGTGTATTGCATGGTAGCTAGTAGCTAGTAGCTACTAGCTCTAAAACTATATTCATATCGCCTCGAGCGCATGTGCTAGAGGTGTTGGACTTTGATTTTTCAGATATTTCTGTTATTCGCTTTGTTAGTTTTTAATTAATATTCCTTTTCACTAAAAAAAAAAATCATATAACCAGCAATTATTGAAGGAAGTTATTAATAATTGAATCTCACTGGATCAGAGAAACCATGGGCCATCCACTAGCTACTGTAAAGAGAAAAACACTCTCTGCTTTACTATTGGCCCATTGAATCTTTCAACGGGCTCTCTTCAAGCAAATTAGGCCCACCACGTTCCCATAGCTCCTATACGGTTCTCAAAAGTCCCAGAAAGTTCTTGCAGTAATCTCAAAATAAAACAGGTCCTAGACTACACTAGAGAATTCTAGAATACTCACTGGATCTTTATAAATATACCCAACCCTTTAAATTTTTAAACCATTAAGGGTCTGTTTGGTACGTGTTTTCGTTTTTTGTTTTGGTTTCGTGATTTTTTACTTTATTGAAGTTGGAACTTTAATCCTGATTTGAATTCAAGATTATAAAAAAAATTCTGTTTGGTACATAGTTTTGGTTTCACAACTGAAATCATAATTTAAAAAAAAAATTGTGTTTGGTACATAGTTTTGATTTTTAGATTCAGTTTTTATTATTATTATATTATTATTATTTTTTCCTTTTATCCCCACCACCCACGTATTACACCACTTTATTTACTTTTTCTTTTTTCCCCCACCACCCACAACCCCCCCTCCTCCCTTTCTTTTCTCTTCTTATCTACTGCCCAGATCTCACCCTCCAGCCAGATCTCAATCAACTCAAACCCGGTTTCTTTTCTCTTCTTCCTTGTCCTTCAACAGCAGAAATATTGACATTTAAATTTTTATTTTTTATTTTAACAGAAGCTGCCTCACTCTGAAACAAAGAGGCTCAACACCACTAACTACAACAGGTACAGGAGGTACGGCCATCTTGAAGCTGATAATAAGCTAAGGCTCAACACCTCCTCCTCCGGCCCGTGATTTGAAGTGAGAAGAGATGGGCTTGGAACGCCGTGGAGAATAACGATGAAGAAGAAGAACAACGCCGTGGAACGCCGTAACGCCGTAACGCCGTGGAACGCCGTAACGCCGTAACAGCAGAAGAGATGGGCCTTGGAACGCCGTAACCCGTGGGTTTCAATGGGTTTCGGAGTTTGGGTTTTGGTAGCCATGGTTGTTTATTTCGGTGGTCTTGGTGGATTGATCTTGGATTTGTGGTTTTTGGTCTGGGATTGAATCTTCTTCTGGTTTTGCTCTGTAATCCGAGAGCAAGAGAGAGAGAAGCAGTGAAGCTTCTGGAGGAGAGAGAGTGAAAATGGGAGAAAAGAAAAAGTGGCCCAGTAACTAATAAATTCGGACCCACAAAAAAATTAAGTCTGGATTTGAATCCGGTTTGGATTCAAAAACAGGTAGAAGGCTGAACTCAAAATTGGCATGGGACCCACATAAAATTCAAGTTGGGATTTCAATCCTCATTTGTCAATACCCATATTTTTTTCATGTACCCGCGATTTTTTGATTGAATACAGAATCAGGTTTTGAATCGCGTGTACCCCACTAAATTTCTCAGCAATAATCTCAGCTCTCAGTTATTCGTGTTGATTCCAAGCTTCTTCGGTGGCCCACGAAGCAATGTCTTTGATCCATTCCGGTGGACATATGGGATCCATCAAGGATTTCCCATTTCCTTCATCTTCAGCTCTGTCCTTGCCGAGAGAACTTCTGTTTCGTCAAACCCGTATTGATTGGAAGGAGGCCCCAGAAGCCCACGTGTTGAAAGCGAATTCCTGGGCTCAAGAAGGAGGAAGTGAAAGTCAGGTCGAGTGCAGAGTGCTCGGATTAGTGGAGAGAGGAAGATAGAGAAGGAAGACAAGAATGACACGTGGCATCGTGTTGAACGCAGCAGCGGCAAGTTCTTGAGGAGTTTCAGGTTGCCGGAGAATGCAAAGATGGATCAAATTAAGGCTGCGATGGAGAATGGGGTTCTCACTGTTACTGTTCCCAAAGCGGAGGTCAAGAAATCTGATGTTAAGGCTATTGAAATCTCTGGTTGATATTGTTTGTTTGCGGGTCATCTTCCATAAGCCTACTCATGGAAGCATCTTTGGTTTGGAATTTTAGTTTGTAAAATATAGAAGTGTGTGTCAGTGAGTGTGTGTCTTTTATGTTGCTTCATGGTTAATCTCAGTTGTGAGTCTTGTGGCTCTATTTATCAAAAAAAAAAAAGTCTTGTGGCTCTAAATGTTGTACGAACTATGAAAGTGAATAATACTTTTGATTTTTCTTTTAATGTTCAATTATTTTAATCTTTATTTTATTGTTATATATGAAAAATATATCTACAAATTTGGTTAAATTTCAATTCACAATTTTAAGTTTTGATTGTTTGAATTTAATATTTGACTTTGGTTTTATTTTAATTGATATCCTTCATTCTATTAATGTTTGGTTTAAAACGGTGGTAGGAAGTGTTAAGAGCGACAATTAGCGTTCTCTTCATGCAATTATAGGACACGAGGATATCGAGATTGGCGTCATTGGTTTCTCCTCGCAAACGGTGGCACAAAGGGGGCTGAGCACGTTGGGATTGTGCGACGGCAAGGCTAAGGAACAAATTTCAACTAGTCTTCTTCTTGGTTTAGCTATAAAAAAAATGAAGAACCAAACAAGAGAGAGAGATCTTTAAGATTTTAGATTTTTGTGGAACATGTTTAAGTTATAAAATCCAAAAAGAAAAATAAAAAATCAAATGCATCCAAAAAAGTTCATATTTTTTTTAAATGAAAAAATTATGTTGTTTGTTTTGGCATGTGTTCTTCTTAATTGTTTTTCTGATTTTTTTTGTTCAAAAAATATTTTATTTATTTTTTAATTAAAAAAATTCAAAGCAAAATAGCATCGGCTTTTTATGATATATATAAACTAAATTAAAACGGTCAAAACTTAAAGTACTAAATTGAAATTTAAACAAACTTAGAATACTTTTTATTGAGAAAAAAGAAAACCAACTATAAAATAAGGGAAATAGGTCCATTAGCCTCCTAACTCCCAAGGCAAAAATCATGGATAGTGGAGGAGGGATATATATAAACTAAATTAAAACGGTCAAAACTTAGAGTACTAAATTGAAATTTAAACAAACTTAGAATACTTTTCATTGAGAAAAAAGAAAACCAACTACAAAATAAGGGAAATAGGTCCATTAGCCTCCTAACTCCCAAGGCAAAAATCATGGATAGTGGAGGAGGGAATGTTATCTTTAAATTTATACAAAAGAACCCACCTTGCACAATTATGTGCCACAAAATTAGATTCTCTAAAAATATGCTTGGAAAACTAAGATGAGAAGGAATAAAAAATATTTCTATTACTCTTTATAATACCCTTTAGAACAGAGTTTGGTTACAAACTAGTTTATAGCTAGCTTACTACAATCCATTACGTGTCAACTAATAAGATCATTCACGTGTACTTTAGTCACATGACCTATTTAATGAGTCATATGACTTCTTTAAATAATACATTTGGATGATCTTAGAAGTTGCCACATAATGGGTTGTAGCAAATGGGTTACAAACCAGGTTGTAGCCAAATCTTGTCTTACTCTTTATGATCCAATAAGAAAGGGATAAGGTAGCGACAGAGCCTAAACAAAAAAAAAATAATAAAAAGGGAAGACATTACTTAAATTATATATATAATTTTTTTATATATATAAAAAATTGTATGTGGGAAGGGGGGATTTCAAAAAAGTCAAGGGAGCCAAGCCTTTCCCTAACCTCCCATCTCCCTCCACCCATGGTGTTTTAGAGAGATTGAATTACATTAAGAGTATCTCCTTCAAAGATTACCCATTTGAAGCCCATAACATTTCCTTTTGCTAATGGCATAAAGACTTTTGGAACTCTCTCCAAAATGGCAACAACTTGTCAATAATGCTAGCTACCACAAGGTTGTCTCATATCTTAATGCCCTCAGATCTAACTTCTGCCACAATTATTTGGAAATCTTGAGCTTGTTCCACAACGGACATTTCATCGAACCATTTGATAACGGAAGAAGCAACTAGTTGCATATTTCTTTGCACCAACTTCTTCAATATCATACTTGCTCTGTAAGTTTTTTCATATTTTCTTTGCAAAAGTGTAAGTAGTATCATAATAATCCTAAAAATATTCCGCAAGACAATTCAAAAGATAGAAACGACAGTTATACTCATCATTTTGATACTTTTCTATTTTTTCTTGATTGACACAAAATTCATCTTTAGTCATTTCATCTGTGGGAATCTTGATTGGATTTTTCTTGATGAAGGACATAGGAAACTTTGAGAAGGCTCAAGTAGAAAATGACATTTCCTTTCCATCTATTGAAGTGAGTTCCTTTGAAACAAAAATGCTTGTTGAGATGTCCAACGCTCTCAATAGGCTTCTCCATAATAGGTTCTATTGTTGAGTCTCTTTCAAATTGTTGGTAAAAATACAGAATAATAAAATATAAATTACAAGAAATATAGAAATATCTTGAACATAATTGGATTAAGGCGCGCAGATATCTTGCACTTTTTAAGGAGATTCAATTTGTCTATAGTTTGCAAATCCCAAAGATTAGTGCAATGACCCTTCTACTTGATTTGTTTCCTCCAAGATATAACAATCCAACAATTACTATCAAACTCAATAACTGGAAGGATTTATTAATAAATGATTATTCTCTCTCCTTTATCAATGTGGGATCTAGTTTATTTATTTATTTTTTTCAGAACACTAATTCCTCAATTTAAAAATCATTAAAGACGTGAAATTGCTTTCACATTTAATTTTGTCAATTTAAATTAATATTAATTTAATTTAATATTAAAATTAAAAATTTCCAACACAAATAAAGGTAAATTACGTTAATTCATACTAATTAGAACTATTTATCTTTTAATATAATGAAAACCAATACTAAACTAATTGTGTTTAAATTAAATTAAATTTTAGTAGATTAGGTGCGTTAGTTTTTACAAAAAATTTCAATTTGTATTTATATTTATTAATTTAATATGTAATTTTGTATTGCAGGGTTAGCTATCAGCTCTAAAAAATTTATTCATGTTTTTTGGGCTATAACCACCAGATATTCAAGGGACTTGTACACCATGGGCCATCCACTAACTGAATGTAAAGACAAAGAACAATTTATTATTTCCTAATTGGCCCATTGAGTCTTTTGGCGGGGCCGTCTTCAAGCTTAAATAAAGTCCACCATGTGCCCACAAAGTAGCTACTACACGGTTCTCAAAAGTCCCAGAAAGTTCCTATAATCACAAAACTAAACAGGTCCTACACTACACTAGAGAAATCTAGAATTAAAAATTACATCTTTATAAATACCCAACCCTTTAAATTCTTAAACCATCCAATTTCTCAGCAACAATAATCTCAGTATCTCAGTTATTCATAACAACAACAGCAAGTTCAAAATGTCACTGATTCCTAGCTTCTTCGGTGGCCAACGGAGCAATGTCTTTGATCCATTCTCGGTAGACATATGGGACCCATTCAAGGATTTCCCATTTTCTTCATCTTCATCTCTGTCCGTGCCCAGAGAGACTTCTGCTTTCGTCAATACCCGTATTGATTGGAAGGAGACCCCAGAAGCCCACGTGTTGAAGGCCGATATTCCTGGGCTCAACAAGGAGGAAGTGAAAGTCGAGGTCGAAGATGACAGAGTGCTTCGAATTAGTGGAGAGAGGAAGATAGAGAAGGAAGACAAGAATGACACGTGGCATCGTGTCGAACGCAGCAGCGGAAAGTTCTTGAGGAGTTTCAGGTTGCCGGAGAATGCAAAGATGGATCAAATTAAGGCTGCGATGGAGAATGGGGTTCTCACTGTTACTGTTCCCAAAGCGGAGGTCAAGAAATCTGATGTTAAGGCTATTGAAATCTCTGGTTGATATTGTTTGTTTGTGGCCTTGTGGGTCATCTTCCATTAGCGTCCTCATGGAAGCATAATTGGTTTGGAATTTTAGTTTCTAAAACATAGAAGTGTGTCAATGTATGTCTTTTATTTTATTTTATGTGCTTTGGAAACATGGTTAATCTCAGTTGTTTGTGACTGTGGATGTTGTACGAACTATGAAGTGTTCTATGTCAATAATACTTTTGATTTCTCTTTTTAATGTTCGTTTATTTTTAATCTTTATTTTTTATGGGAAAAATAAAAAATAACCCTTGAATTTTAATAATTAAAAATGAAGTTGAAAATATTTTTATTCTATTTTCTTTTTTAATGAATTAATAATAAAAATGAAAAAAAAATGATGGAAAATTAGAAATTTAGAAAATAAATATTTATTTTAGCTAAAAAAACCGATATATAGTTAAAGGATTAATTTAAATGAGTCTTAAATTAATCTGAATGAAGGGAAAGAGAAATGAAGGATACTCTTATAACGAAATGGTTGGGGCTTTTTGTTGTCCTGCATT
Organism: Fagus sylvatica; assembly: GCA_907173295.1. Lineage (NCBI taxonomy): Eukaryota > Viridiplantae > Streptophyta > Magnoliopsida > Fagales > Fagaceae > Fagus > Fagus sylvatica. Next base: position 13,680,389 of record OU015763.1, read on the forward strand.
GCGAGATTTTAGTTTAACAAATTTGAATAGAATTTCAAGTTAATACATATTGAAACCTTAGACAAAAGAGGCTAAGAAGAGGATGATAGCTTATAAATAAGACAATCATTCACTTTGCAATAATAAAGTGGCAAAGATAGTATGGCATAATAGTATGTTATGTATAGCTAATGCAGTCATATATACGAGTCAAAGGGAAGATGACCTTAAGAGCATTGGTCAAAAGATACAAATACAGTGTAATACCATTAATGATATGTTAGTATTAATTAGATCCCTTACATGCAAGATCAAAAGGTATACGGAACACTAGAATTAGGGGGGCATTTTGAGAAGCGCAAGACAAAACCATTTTGAGATGCTCAAGTGTTTCAAGTATTGGAGGTCTATTATTTTATTTTATAGTGTCATAAAGTAAGATGTTTGTATTTTCTTGGATGTTTTTCTTATAATTTTATTGGTAGGGATTTGGGCAAACATCGAAGGTGTGGAAACGGTTCTAAGATCTTCAAGTTGTCAATGGCTTAATGCAATTTCTAGAATCTACCACAATATATAGCGAAGTTGGAGAGTGGTCGCAGGTTGGGCATGATGTGGTATCTCTCATATCTCTTCACTTTCAATAGTAAGTTTCAGATGTTTGAAATTGCCACAGAAAATTTAAAAGTATTTGCAATGCAGCCTTCCCAAATGAGTTTGAGTTTTAAAAAATTGATACGATTATTGAGCTATTTTGACGGTTGCTTTGCTATGGAGCTATTTCATAAGTATGGTTAGGGAGCAAGAAAAGACATATGAGCAAAAGAGTCGTATTCACGTTGTTCTTGCTCTAGGAGTTCCAAATTGTATTGCTTAGTCATTTTTGGCACAAACATAAGGAGATCTTTTTATATAATGTTGTTAAAAGGAGTATAGTTTTTCTCTTTTAATTAAACTTTAATGTAACTCAATTTTTAGGTATTTTAATATTATTTATCAGCAATTCAAAGTTTGCCCAAGCTAAAATATGGTTCTACCTATTAGCGTAAGAAATAACTTTATTTTAGTTTCAAATATGACTATGAGCAAATATACTTTGGTTATGTATGTAAATTCATTTTTGTTTCGGACATTGCTACTTTTTGGTTAAGTAGGTTTCTTTGTATCATGTTTGATGAAACAAGGTCGGTATGAAGTTACCATGGTAGTAATTTGTAATTGAAAAACCATTAAAATAAATTAATAGTAATTTTTTAAAAAACATTTGCATTTGGGAAGGAAATCAATGTCACAGTTCAACAGGCTAGTTATAATCTAAACTGTTAAAGATGCAGTATTGTTCCTTTGGTTCATGATGTTGAAAGGTTATTTTGCTCTCTTCGTAACTTTTTTGAAGCAAATTAAGAAGCGAAGGTTTATTTTGAAAATATTGTTAATTAAAGTCTTTCTTTAGTTATCTCTTATTTTGGTTTGATATAAAAATTGAAGTATCCTCTCAAACTAAAAGGGAAAAAAAATAAAAATTAAAATAAGCATTAAAAAAGAAAAAGAAAAATAACCCAATATTTCTTTAGATCTCATTTTTATTAGCTTCTTGTACATCGCACGGGTTTGCGACTAGTATTCACATATTCTTCGAGTTCCCTTTAGAACAGAAGAGGGAATTGTTCGTAAATGGATCTCAAGATTTGAAGTTTGGCCTTATCTAGAAACTTACACTGAGGTATGCATTAGACTGTGTAGTTGATCCATGAATTTTGCATCGAAGCCTTTTTTGAAACAGGATTTTATGATTGATCAATTTTCTTGGTATTATAGGATGTTGCAGAAGAGCTTACTCAAGAGTTTCAAGGGAAGCCAGATTTGATCATTGGAAATTACAGTGATGGGAACATTGTGGCTTCATTGTTAGCACGTAAATTTGATGTTATACAGGTTTGTCATGTGATATTGATAGTTTTTATCACTTGTTATGATTGTTAGCACAGAAAATTTAACCATTTTATTTTGCCTTTTTTTTCCCTGCAGTGTACCATAGCTCATGCACTTGAGAAGACTAAATACCCTGACTCTGATATCTACTGGAAAAAATTTGAAGAAAAATACCACTTTTCTTGCCAGTTCTCAGCTGACCTTCTAGCCATGAACCATACAGATTTCATTATCACCAGCACTTTCCAAGAGATTGCTGGAAGGTAATAGATACATCACTCAAGTGTTCTTTTCTTCTTTTAAGTGCTTCTCTTTAAGACCCTTTATTTTTTTTTTTTCCCCTTTAATGATTTCAGCAATGACACTCTTGGACAATATGAAAGTCACACTTCTTTTACTCTTCTTGGACTCTACCACGTTGTTCACGGGGTAGATTCCTTCAATCCCAAGTTCAACATTGTCTCACCTGGTGCAAAGATGAGTATTTATTTCCCCTACACAGAGCAGAAAATGAGGTTGACAGAATTTCATCCTGATATTGAAGAGCTTTTGTTCTTTTCTGTGGAGAATAAAGAACATTTGTGAGTTTTTCCTCTCTTTTGAAACTTTCTATTATTACCATGGTTTTAAAAACCGGACCGGACCGGCCGGTTCAACCGGGAACTGGACCTTTATCCGGTCCGGTTCTTTGAAAAAACCGAAATTTTAAAAAAATAGGCCAAAAACCAGAAACCAGCGGTTCGACCATAAGAACCGCGAACCGGAGCGGTTGAACCGGTTTTGGCCCGGTTCCTTCAAATCTATCTCTTCCTGTACTCTCTCTCTCTTTTCAGAAACACAGCAACCAGAGAGAATCGTGGAGTAGACTTCTTCGTGAAGGATACTGGTGGCGGTGGGTCGGCGGCGTGGTGGAGGGTGGTTGACAGCATTGTGGTATGGGGTGCGCGAACTCAAGGGCTGGGGTGCGACGTGGGTTGCGATCGGAGTTGGGGAAACCGCAAAGCCTCACGGGGTTGCCGTCGTAGCTCACGCCAGTCGAGCCTTGGTGACTCGAGACGGGATCTTTTGCCGGAAATTTGATTGGGTTTTTCTGGGTTTGTGGGTGTGATTTTTTTTATGGGTCTTTGTTGGTTTGAGATCTGAGCCGGTAGAGAAGAATGAGAGATTTGAAGGAAATAATTCTACGTGGGTGAGCTTTTTTTGGTTTGTGTAATAAGCTGACGTGGCGAGGTTTTATTGGAGGGTGTATTGAATGTATTCTTATAAAGAAATGGAAAAGATAGTAATAAGTTTGGCTCCGTACAAAAATTGAACCAAAAGTTTATTTATTTCATTATTTGGATTGGACATGTCTTTTTTTTTTTTATTTTTTAAGTCTAACAAATTATGTAATTATTTATATAATTTTAAAATTATTAATTAAATTATTTATGACGTCACCGGTTCGACCATCGGTCCGACCCCGGTCGGACCACTAGTACGGGAACCATTCTCATTTCCGGTTCTCTCCCCGGTCCGATTTTTAAAACCATTATTATTACCCTTTTCTTATCTTTGCAAGAACTTGTATTCATTCTTTGTTTGCTTTATACATATGTGTATTGAAATACAAAAACAAGCCTATCATTTTCACAATGGCAAGGTTGGATCATGTGAAAAACATAACTGGACTTGTTGAGTGGTATGGTAAGAATGCGCATCTTAGGGAGTTGGTTAACCTTGTTGTTGTTGCTAGGGATCGGCGAAAGGAGTCTAAGGACTTGGAAGAGAAGGGTGAGATGAAGAAAATGTATGAACTAATTGAAACCTACAACTTGAATGGTCAATTTAGATGGATTTCTTCACAGATGAACCGAGTGAGGAATGGTGAATTAAAAAATTATATGGATAATCAATATTCAAATCCATCCCCCCCAATTGTTATAATTGTCGAATTAAAAAAAAAAAAAAATTAAAAAAAAAAATTTTTATATGCATCCAGTTTAGCTTTTTTGGGAGCTTATTTAACTTATTAATTATGTATTAAAGCATCAATTTTATAAGTATATGAATTTTTGCCCACTTTTAGAAAATAAAAACTAAATAATAATAATAATAATCCAACACATTGTGTTGGCAATGCATGGTCTCTCAAAGGTAAGATAAAAAAAGACTTTAAACAAATAAATTAGCTTATTTGCTAAAGTTCCTTTTTTTGTTATATAAAAAAAATAATATATGTCAAATCATGTTATAAACATACTTTATTTATAAATACTATGTATATATATAAAATATGTTAAATTATGTAATGGACATACTATATGTATAAGATTTTTTATATAGCGTATCTCATGAATGTTTTCAGTTAAATTTTTAATTAAAAAAAATGTTTAAATTAGGCTGTTTGCAATTGGTAATAAATTTTGGATGGAATGAACTAAATTGACTAATTTTTACAAAGTGATGGATTAAATTGACAAAAATTAATATGTAAGGACTAAAATATTAGAAAATATTTATTATTGCTATATAAATTTCTTATATTTTGTTTCTGAAATATTAGTTATAAAAAGAAAATTAGAACATTAAAATTATATTAACCGAAATTTGATAAAAGAAACCTGTCTAGTGGTAAAAAAATAAAAAATAAAACCTATCGTTAGTGGTTACAGCCTGTCTACAAATATTCACATATATATAAATATATATATATATATATATATATATATATATAATATATATATATATATATATATATTATATATATAATATATTGATAATATAAAATATATATATATTTTATTATTCTCATTGAAAATTGAACAACCCTAATAGGGTTTAACTAGTACGGTTTAGAAAAGGAGTATTAATTTGTTGTATAAATAGTAATACCCCTTCGCTCTCAACCTTCAAACCCTTAACCCTCCACATCTTTCTTGCGTTTCTTGGCTTTTCCTTGAGACCCAAGTTCTTGTTCTAAGTGTAAGTGATTCCTTTGTTTATTCAGTATGTTAGTGTCAGAGGAGGAGAAGGGGAAGAGAGCCGTGATCAGTTCAGAAGAGGAGGAGAGGAAGAGGAAGAATAGAGAATCAGCAAAGAGTTCTCCTATGAAGAATAAAGAGAAGAGCTTGGAGATCGCCGAGGAAAAGGGCACGGATGTCGAAGGATCAGAAGGAGTACGAGAGAGTGAAAAAGATGGAGAGAGCTGTGATCAGTTCAGAAAAGGAGGAGAGGAAGAGGAAGAATAGAGAATCAGCAAAGCCTCAGTTCTCCTATGAAGAGGGATAAAGAGAAGAGCTTGGAGATCGCCGAGGAAAAGGGCACGATGTCGAAGGATCAGAAGGAGTACGAGAGAGTGAAAAAGATGGGACAGGAATTGAAAAAGATGGGACAGGAAGAAGCGCATGCACGGGTGTTAGAGAAGAATGCTTTGATTGAAGAAACGTTCGACTTGGTTCAGTATTTAGAGCTATTGCAGAAGTACTTGAGGATGATTTCGGAAGACAATACTAGTCAAGTGCAACAATCTTGACGACAATACTCCAGACCCTAGCTATGTTCAATCCTTATTGGTTCGGGAATGCTTAGGCTTTAGTTTGCAACAAGTTTTAGTTTAGTCGGTAGTTTAGTATGATGTCTCTATGGAATAGCTTTGCTTAATTCACATTAGTTTTTTCCTTAATTAGTTGGTGTTCTTAGAGTGTAGTTTTTTTAAATTCTGGTTGGTAGTGTTTTAGTTTGTAATTTTAGATGGAATACTGGATTTAATTTTAGTCTTAATAAATTTGATTATTTGTTATATTTCAAAGTCAATTTCGTTGGCTAGTGGGGCAACCTTTTCATTCAAACAATTGGAAGCTAAGGTTGGGATTCTTGTTGACTTCCAGCGGCCTATTCAGATCCAAATTATCATTGTTTAATCCAAAAGTTCTTTTTTTTTTTTATATTTCAAGTGCTCTAATTGAAGGGGTTGCTTTCCAATTGGCATAAACATTGATATGGAAGGGTATCAAGGCTCAAAACACAATCCAAATTATCATGATTATATCCGAAAACGCATTCTTTTTATATTTCAAGTGATGTAATTAAATTGCCTTCTAAGTTGTTTTGAATTGGCATGAAGCATTGTAAACATTGATATGGAAGGCTAACACAAGACCCAAAACACAAACCGAATTATCACTCTTCAACCTAAATTGTAAACATTGACATCAGGGCCATAATAACAAAGGTGCCTCATTCAATGACAGCATAGCAGAGATATACACCTCTTCCAATTTTATATTTATGGTGTAACAGAAAATTCAGAAAGCATGTTTGTACATCAACAGCCAGCAGGAGTGACAATAAGGAAAGCTTTAAAATCACATTTTTCGTATAATTGATATTTGCATTAATACATTCCATTCAGTATCACCTCTTGTATCCCATTAGTTATTCAAACTACAAAATTGTAGAATATGCAATTGTAGGGCCGGCCCGAGGTTTAGGTTGTCCAAGCCCGTTCTGATTTTGATTACCCACTTATTATTAAATATTAAAAAAAAAAAAAAAAAAAATGCACATTGTGGTTTTAGCTTAAATTACATTAAAAAAAGAAAAAAGAGCAAAATGTTGAATAAAAAAAAAAACACATTATAATGACTTTATATGTTGAATAATCAATAGAATGATGAAATTATCTATATAAATTAAAGTTTTTCTTCACTATAAGTGATTTTATCTTCAATGGTAAAATCGTAAATATCAAAACATCCATTAATCCGTGACTATCAAAGTTTTTCTTTACTTTGAAAGTTTTTTTTTTTTTTTAGAAATTCTAATCTTTACTCACACACACGTATATTTTGAAAATATCGGGGATCGAACCCACACCCTCATAGAGGGGTGGACATTTTGAAAAACTTTCACTCACAAACTTTGAAAGTTTTTGTTCATTGGTAAGTCGTAATAACTATCAAAAACATCCATTAAGCAGTAAAATAGTCACTGACTCACTGAACTTATATTTTTATCAATAAAAAAGTCATAAACCCACTAAAACACTAACCCACACAAAACACTTAATAAGATAAAATAAGTCTTTGACTTTTCACTCGGTTTATCAAATGTTATTACATAAACTCTTGAAAACTCATATTTTTCTATGTCATCATTCCAATATGTATTTCTTAATTTGGTTTTCAGAATTACAAATAATATTAAATTATTTTATTTAAAACTAATTAGAACTCTTTAATTATCATTTTGTATAGTGCAAACCAACACTATACAAATTTGATTAATTTAGATATTATATTTTTCGAAATAAATTCTAATAAATTATGTAAGTTATTCTTTACAAATATTTTAATTTATTAATACTTATTAATTAATTTTGTATCATATATAGATTTTTTCCGTCTATTGCATGGTAGCTACTAGCTACTAGCTCTAAAACTATATTCATATCGCCTCGAGCGCATGTGCTAGAGGTGTTGGACTTTGATTTTTCAGATATTTCTGTTATTCGCTTTGTTAGTTTTTAATTAATATTCCTTTTCACTAAAAAAAAAAATCATATAACCAGCAATTATTGAAGGAAGTTATTAATAATTGAATCTCACTGGATCATATTGAGGAAACTCACTGGATCAGAGAAACCATGGGCCATCCACTAGCTACTGTAAAGAGAAAAACACTCTCTGCTTTACTATTGGCCCATTGAATCTTTCAACGGGCTCCCAAAAGTCTAGAATACGGTTCTCAAAAGTCCCAGAAAGTTCTTGTAGTAATCTCAAAATAAAACAGGTCCTAGACTACACTAGAGAATTCTAGAATACTCACTGGATCTTTATAAATATACCCAACCCTTTAAATTCTTAAACCATCAAATTTCTCAGCAATAATCTCAGTCTCTCAGTTATTCACAACAACAACAACAACAATTTCAAAATGTCGTTGATTCCAAGCTTCTTCGGTGGCCCACGAAGCAATGTCTTTGATCCATTCTCGGTGGACATATGGGATCCATTCAAGGATTTCCCATTTCCTTCATCTTCAGCTCTGTCCTTGCCGAGAGAGACTTCTGCTTTTGTCAATACCCGTATTGATTGGAAGGAGACCCCAGAAGCTCACGTGTTGAAAGCAGATATTCCTGGGCTCAACAAGGAGGAAGTGAAAGTCGAGGTCGAAGATGACAGAGTGCTTCGGATTAGTGGAGAGAGGAAGATAGAGAAGGAAGACAAGAATGACACGTGGCATCGTGTTGAACGCAGCAGCGGCAAGTTCTTGAGGAGTTTCAGGTTGCCGGAGAATGCAAAGATGGATCAAATTAAGGCTGCGATGGAGAATGGGGTTCTTACTGTTACTGTTCCCAAAGCGGAGGTGAAGAAATCTGATGTTAAGGCTATTGAAATCTCTGGTTGATATTGTTTGTTTGCGGCTCATCTTCCATAAGCTTACTCATGGAAGCATCTTTGGTTTGGAATTGTAGTCTGTAAAATATGGAAGTGTGTGTCAGTGAGTGTGTCTTTTACGTGCTTCCTGGTTAATCTCAGTTGTGAGTCTTGTGGCTCTAAATGTTGAACGAACTATGGAAGTGAATAATAATACTTTTGATTTCTTTTTTAATGTTCAATTATTTTAATCTTTATTTTTTTATATATAAAAAATTGATAAGGTTTGGTTATAAACATACTATAAATTAGTTTGTTAAAACTCATTATGTGTAATTTATAAAACTATCTACATGTATTAATAAATAGAAATACTTGATTATGTTATGAGATGTGTCCTTGAGATATCGATAAAGTAAGTGTCTTTATTTGTTCCATGTAAATTTTGAACTTTCAATTTTTTTATTTATTCAATTTTTGTATTTATTAATTTATAACTTTCTTATATACTAGCTGAAATCTAGGCCATTTAGTCATTTATGGTAGGCTTGGTTTATTTGTGTATGGTGTAATAAAGGAAAACGTTGTAGTTTTTATTTTTCATTTTTCCTGGAATAATCATTGCTTATTAAATCTTATATCTCAGTTTCTTTAGATTATAAGATGCTCAAGTGTTTCAAGTTGTGGAGGTCTATTATTGTATATATATATTTTTTTGATAACTTTGGGTGTCCGACTAGCGTTCTGTAGATACGTGCACTTCGACTAATCCGAGGAGAACACGCAACACCCTACTAGCATGTGTATCACGATAGACGCAAGGCTTTGCCTTAGGTAGCTGGCCCTGAGGGGACTTGAACTAGTGACCATTGGAGAGCACACCCAAGGTCAGACCAATTGAGCTATCTCTTAGGGTTATATTATTGTATATTATGGTGTCATAGAATAAGTTGTTTGTATTTTCTTGGATGTTTTTCTTATAATTTTATTGGTAGGGATTTGGGCAACTATCGAAGGTGTGGAAACAGTTCTAAGATCTTCAAGTTGTCAATGGCTTAATGCGATTTCTAGAACCTACCACAATAGCGAAGTTGGAGAGTGGTCGCAGGTTGGGCATGGTGGTGGTATCTCTCATATCTCTT
>OU015763.1:13689900-13731651 GCA_907173295.1 Fagus sylvatica
AAAATGATGAGTATAACTGTCGTTTCTATCTTTTGAATTATCTTGTGGATCATTTTTAGGATTACTATGATATTAACTTACACTTTTACAAAGAAAATATGAAAAAACTTACAGAGCAAGTATGATACTGAAGAAGCTGGTGCAAAGAAATATGCAACTAGTTGCTTCTTCCGCTATCAAATGGTCCAATGAAATGTCCATTGTGGAACAAGCTCAAGATTTCCAAATAATTGTGGCAGAAGTTAGATCTGAGGGCATTAAGATATGAGACAACCTTGTGGTAGCTAGCATTATTGACAAGTTGTTGCCATCGTGGAGAGAGTTCCAAAAGTCTTTATGCCATTAGCAAAAGGAAATGTTATGGGCTTCAAATGGGTAATCTTTGAAGGAGATACTCTTAATGTAATTCAATCTCTCTAAAACACCATGGGTGGAGGGAGATGGGAGGTTAGGGGAAGGCTTGGCTCCCTTGACTTTTTTGAAATCCCCCTTCCCACATACAATTTTTTATATATATAAAAAAAATTATATATATAATTTAAGTAATGTCTTTTTTTTTTTTGTTTAGGCTCTGTCGCTACCTTATCCCTTTTTTTGGATTTTTTTTGTTTTAGGCTAGCTTATAAGACCATTCAAATGTATTATTTAAAGAAATCATATGACTCATTAAATAGGTCATGTAACTAAGGTACACGTGAATGATCTTATTAATTGACACGTAATGGATTGTAGTAAGCTGGCTACAAACTAGTTTGTAACCAAAATCTGTTCTAAAGGGTATTATAAAGAGTAATAGAAATATTTTTGATTCCTTCTCATCTTAGTTTTCTATGCATATTTTTAGAGAATCTAATTTTGTGGCACATAATTGTGCTAGGTGGGTTCTTTTGTATAAATTTAAAGATAACATTCCCTCCTCCACTATCCATGATTTTTGCCTTGGGAGTTAGGAGGCTAATGGACCTATTTCCCTTATTTTGTAGTTGGTTTTCTTTTTTCTCAATGAAAAGTATTCTAAGTTTGTTTAAATTTCAATTTAGTACTCTAAGTTTTGACCGTTTTAATTTAGTTTATATATATCATAAAAAGCCGATGCTATTTTGCTTTGAATTTTTTTAATTAAAAAATAAATAAAATATTTTTTGAACAAAAAAAATCAGAAAAACAATTAAGAAGAACACATGCCAAAACAAACAACATAATTTTTTCATTTAAAAAAAATATGAACTTTTTTGGATGCATTTGATTTTTTATTTTTCTTTTTGGATTTTATAACTTAAACATGTTTTATTTTTCTTCCACATTTTAAAATCTAAAATCTTAAAGCCAAAATCTAAAATCTCTCTCTCTTGTTTGGTTCTTCATTTCATTTTTATAGCTAAACCAAGAAGAAGACTAGTTAAGAAATGTTCCGGAGTTGTTAGCCTTAGCCGCTTGCCGTCGCACAATCCCAACGTGCTCAGCCCCCTTTGTGCCACCGTTTGCGAGGAGAAACCAATGACGCCAATCTCGATATCCTCGTGTCCTATAATTGCATGAAGAAGCTATTGTCGCTCTTAACACTTCCTACTACCAACGTTTTAAACCAAAGAATGAAGGATATCAATTGAAATAAAACCAAAGTCAAATATTAAATTCAAACAATCAAAACTTAAGAATTGTGAATTGAAATTTAACCAAATTTGTAGATATATTTTTCATATATAACAATAAAATAAAGATTAAAATAATTGAACATTAAAAGAAAAATCAAAAGTATTATTCACTTTCATAGTTCGTACAATTTAGAGCCACAAGACTCTTTTTTTTTTTTTAAATAGAGCCACAAGACTCACAACTGAGATTAACCATGAAGCAACATAAAAGACACACACTCACTGACACACTTCTATATTTTACAAACTAAAATTCCAAACCAAAGATGCTTCCATGAGTAGGCTTATGGAAGATGACCCGCAAACAAACAATATCAACCAGAGATTTCAATAGCCTTAACATCAGATTTCTTGACCTCCGCTTTGGGAACAGTAACAGTGAGAACCCCATTCTCCATCGCAGCCTTAATTTGATCCATCTTTGCATTCTCCGGCAACCTGAAACTCCTCAAGAACTTGCCGCTGCTGCGTTCAACACGATGCCACGTGTCATTCTTGTCTTCCTTCTCTATCTTCCTCTCTCCACTAATCCGAAGCACTCTGTCATCTTCGACCTCGACTTTCACTTCCTCCTTGTTGAGCCCAGGAATATCTGCTTTCCACGTGGGCTTCTGGGGCCTCCTTCCAATCAAACGGGTATGACGAAAGCAGAAGCCTTCGGCAACACTGAAGATGAAGGAAATGGGAAATCCTTGAATGGATCCCATATTCCACCGAGAATGATCAAAGACATTGCTTCGTGGGCCACCGAAGAAGCTTGGAATCAACGACATTTTGAAATTGTTGTTGTTGTTGTTGTGAATCTGAGAGACTGAGAATCTGAGAAATTTAGTGCGTGTTTGGTACGATTCAAAACCTGATTCTGTATTCAAATCCAAAAAATCGCGGGTCCCACATGAAAAAAATATGTTTGGTAAAGATTCAGAATTGAAATCCCAACTTGAATTTTATGTGGGTCTCAATTTTGAGTTCAGCCTTCTACCTGTTTTTGATCCAAACCGGATTCAAATCCAGACTTAATTTTTTTGTGGGTCCGAATTTATTACCGTTATGGGCCACTTTTTCTTTTCTCCCATTTTCACTCTCTCTCCTCCAGAAGCTTCACTGCTTCTCTCTCTCTTGCTCTCGGCCATACAGAGCAAAACCAGAAGAAGGATTCAATCCCAGACCAAAAACCACAAATCCAAGATCAATCCACCAAGACCACCGAAACATAAACAAATGGCTACCAAAACCCAAACTCCGAAACCCATTGAAACCCCCGTTACGGCGTTCCAAGGCCCATCTCTTCTGCTGTTACGGCGTTACGGCGTTCCACGGCGTTACGGCGTTACGGCGTTCCACGGCGTTACCGTTCTTCTTCTTCATCGTTATTCTCCGTTACGGCGTTCCAAGGCCCATCTCTTCTCACTTCAAATCACGGGCCGGAGGAGGAGGTGTTGCTGTAGCTTATTATCGTCAAGATGGCCGTACCTCCGACCTGTTGTAGTTAGTGGTGTTGAGGCCTCTTTGTTTCAGAGTGAGGCAGCTTCTGTTAAAATAAAAAATAAAAATTTAAATGTCAAATTTCTCTGTTGAAGGACAAGGAAGAAGAGAAAAGAAACGGGTTTGATTGGATTGAATCTGGCTGGAGGGTGAGATTGGGCAGTAGATAAGAAGAGAAAAGAAAGGGAGGAGGGGGGGTATGTGGGTGGTGGGGGAAAAAAGAAAAAGTAAATAAAGTGTGAATACGTGGGTGGTGGGGATAAAAGGAAAAAATAATAATAATATAATAATAATAAAAACTGAATCTAAAAATCAAAACTATGTACCAAACACAATTTTTTTTTTAAATTGATTTCAGTTTGAAACCAAAACTATGTACCAAACAGATCTTGAATTCAAATCAGGATAAAGTTCCAACTTCAATAAAGTAAAAAATCACGAAACCAAAACAAAAAACGAAAACACGTACCAAACAGACCCTTAATGGTTTAAAAATTTAAAGGGTTGGGTATATTTATAAAGATCCAGTGAGTATTCTAGAATTCTCTAGTGTAGTCTAGGACCTGTTTTATTTTGAGATTACTGCAAGAACTTTCTGGGACTTTTGAGAACCGTATAGGAGCTATGGGAACGTGGTGGGCCTAATTTGCTTGAAGAGAGCCCGTTGAAAGATTCAATGGGCCAATAGTAAAGCAGAGAGTGTTTTTCTCTTTACAGTAGCTAGTGGATGGCCCATGGTTTCTCTGATCCAGTGAGATTCAATTATTAATAACTTCCTTGAATAATTGCTGGTTATAGCCCAACAATATAAATATATTTTAGAGCTAGTAGCTACTAGCTCCCATGCAATACACCCAAAAAATCTATTTATGATAAAAATTAACTAATAAGTATTAGTAAATAAAAACGTCTAAGAAATAACTTATATAATTTATTAGAATTTATTTGGAAAAATATACTATGTAAATTAATCATAATTTGTTTAGTGTTGGTTTGCATTATACAAAAAGATAAATAGTTCTAATTAGTTTTAAATAACACAATTCAATATTATTTGTAACTCTAAAAACTAAATTAAGAAATACATATTGGAATGATGACATGGAAAAATATGAGTTTTCAAGTGTTTATGTAACAACATTCAGTGAAAAGTCAAAGACATTTATTTTATCTTATTACATACGTTACATTCTCTAATACAAATATACTTACAAAAGGAAAAGGAAAATGTTTTATTTTGGCTCTTTGTCTTTGTAAGACTTGTATTGCAAAAATAAGAAAACAATGGTTATGATTTATGAATATTAATTGAATATTTGAATGTATGATAGTTCGGAATACTCTTTAAGCCTATAAATAGCTCACTTAATAGTTTTCTCAAACTATCACTCAGAGGTCAGAAACAAGCTTGCTTCTAAAGCTCACTTCTACTTTTGTATTATTTTACTCATAAAAATAAAATGTTTCTACTTTGTAGATACAAGAGGTGTTGGAAATTTGGAATGTCTATCTTAGCAAATTTGTAACAAGTGGTTGAGTTTCCCGTATCATTTGAACGACGTGTTAGTAACTTATTTGTATCGAAATTTTATTAGGGTCATCGTCTTATGAACGACGTGTTAGTAACTTATTTGTATCAGAAATTTTATTGAGAGGGTGCCAATCGTCTCAAGTGAGCGATTTGGTCTGTACCTCAATTTGTAACATATAAATCTTTGCAACTATTTAACAAGATAATAATTGTTTTATAAAATATGACTTTTTATATTCTCCATGTTAGAAATATATTGAGCTATGAGCACAAACCAAGTGTAGGTCCATTACTTGTAATAGAAGCAAATCTAATTCTAGTTAGACTAGGTTTATCTAGTATATATACCCTACCTGGGTCTCATTGTAACAGTGAAGTATTATAATAAAGATGTAGCCGTTCAAAAGCTTTTGTGTGTAGACGTAAGTTTTCATGACTAAACCACGGTATCTTTTTGTATCTGTTCTGTTTGTCTCTTTCTCTAAACTCTTTTCTCTCTAGCACTCTCGTATTTAACATAGTATTAGAGTGTCCATTCCAGTATGGTATCTAGTACAATATCTGAGTATCTGTTTTAACACTCCAAAGTATTCATTATAACTATTTTGACAATATTTAATTTTTGACAAGCAGGGAATGAGCCACCTTAAGACTTAAGACTAAGGGGGGAATCTTGTCCAATTGTGTCCTCCTCCCCCCACTTGATCTTATCCTTCATTGAGAGTGTGGATTTGAGTCTATCCACACACGTACACTAAACTAGGTAGAAATTTCTATCTCCACTCCATAGGAGTGACCTCAAAACAAGAAAAGAAAAAGGAAGGCCCTAGATCCCTACACGTTATTTAAAAAAAAAAAAATCAAGAGTATATATTAATAAAGGCTGATTTAGAAGTTAGATCCATAAAAATTAAATTTGTACTGACTAACATAATTTTTTGTCCCTTTAAACAAAAGAAAAAAATAGCCCAAATATCAACAAAAATTAACCAAAATTCAGCCCAAATTACAACACAAATCAACCCAAAGTCACTTCTTTGTGTGTGTGTGTGTGTGATGAACTGTTGAGCACTGCCCTTCGTTGTTTGGAATGGAGGAGGAAAAAAGTAAAAAAAAAAAGATGAAGTTGAGAAGAGAGATACAAGGACACGGTGAGTATGAAAAAAATGAAAGATAAAAGAAGAAGAGAAATATATATTCAGAGGTAGGTGAAATGAAGAAAAAGTAGTGTCAGAGAAGGATACGAGACATGAGAAAGGAAATAAAAAGGAGTAGAAATGTGAGAAAGTATTGGTCACATCCACACCTTGATTTAAGTTGAAAGGAACCTTCTTGAAAGGTTCCTAGTTAGCAAATACAACTACATGTTTACTTATTTACATAAATATCGCATTTGATTTTTTGTTTGTTTGTTAAATAACCAAGTTGATCATCTTAATAGAAAAATTTGTAAAAGACATTCACTAATTTAAATTATTTAGTTTAATAATTCTAATAAGTAATAATTTTATGGTAGGACCCCACCATTTATGTGAGAGGATGAAGTACACCATTGATATACTTCCAGAGTATTTTATAATTTTCCTAGTTAAACTTCAAACCATGTTTCTAATTAAAACCAAAGGAATTAGTAGTCTTAACCCGACATTCCTACCATGTTTAAATGGTAAGGGAAAAACAAAAATCTCTATGGAGATGAATTAATGACTCTCGTGAAGAACCATACAAAGGGAAAATTTTGAGAATATTGAGGCATCTAGAGTTGGGATAATTATCTGATGTAGCCGCTTTGCAACTACTCTCTCACAATATGTAGAATCCACACACATGTAGGCCCCATGTAATGTGAGAGAGCTATTGCAAACAACGGCTCCATGAGATACTACCCCAACCTAGAGCATAAAGTTTCCTTAATATGCACACTATTGTGGTGACACAACACCACAATAAAAGTGATTAATGTTAGGAACACAATTTTTCACATTTTTTTTTTTATATAAATATTAATGTAGTAAGTTGTAATTGAGAAGTAACACCAGTTTCACATTCGCTCATTACTAGTATCATTTTTTTTTAGGCAATACCATTTTTATTAATATCAATCATAGTATGCTAGTCTAGCATTTGTGAAAAATGATTTATTTCAATAAAAATTAATTTGAGATATCGCTTCCAAGCTTCCAACTTCCAACTTCCACATCCAAACTGCCAAAGTATTGGAGCCTACAGAATCCTGAGTGCAGCCCATCCTATAGCTAGATTTAATATTGAAAGTTATAACTTAGTTACAGTTGCTTAGGGTGTTCCATAATTAAATTTAACAATGTGATTGTATTAATTAGTGCATCATATCTTTTTGTATAATTAATATATAGGGAGGAGATCAACCCATGCCCAATTGAATAGAGAATGAAGAGTGCACCACTGAGTCAAATGAGATCCATTAATCCTTTTTTCTCTTACCAGATGGTCAGAACTTCATGTGGATTTGAATCCTACTTAGAGGTCCATTAAAGATCAGAAATTGTTGCTTAGTGGATACTACATAATTTAATTTAATAAAAACTAAGGCATAAATTTTCCCTAATATTGAATACGTCATTATACGCCAACTACCTAAGATCCCATCTCCCCTCTTAGAGCAGCTCCAATAGGCTCTCCACATGACTCTCTATTGGGAATGTGGAGAGCCAAAATACAAAAAAATTAACAAGCTTCTATTTACCTCAAATTTTCTAAATGTTACAGTAACTCTTCACAAATGAAGAGTTGTTGTAGCTCTTCATTCACTTAAAAAATCTTATCTGGCCATTTTTTATTCTTTCTTTTTTCCTTCTGTTTTCCACCGATTGTCTCTCTCTCTCCCCCTTTTCTTTTTTCCTTCTCTTTTCTCCAGCCTTCTCTCCTCTCTCCTCTGTTGAACCTCGGCCTGGGGTGGAGCGCTGATCTCGGCTTGGTGTGGAGTGCCGATCTCGGCCTGGGGTGGAGCTCAATCTCAACCTGGGGTAGACCTGTTTTTGCACCAATCTCGGCTTGGGGTGGAGCGCCGAAGTTGGATTAGGTTTGTGTGGGGATTATTTTTGTGATTTTTTGTGTGGAAATTGTGGAGTTGGGTTTGTATGTGGTGTTATTGTATGGATTTAAGTTTGTGTGGGTTTGATATGGTTGCTGAAGTTGGAGTTGTGGTGGTGATTGTGAGGGGTGGTGGTTGCTGTGATGGTGACTGTGTAGGTGATGGTTGCTGTGAGAAAAAATAATAATTCTATTAATTTTGGAGAGAGAAAAAAATAATATAAAAGTAATGTGGAGAAATAAATAAATAGTCTGTTGAGAGATGAGACTCTTTGCTCTGTTTAATTGTTGTCCAAGTGCTTGAGCACAACAAAGAGTTGGTGTTTAAGGAATTTTGTTTGGGCTTGTTCAAATGCCTAGAGTTAAGGAATTGGACCCAGAAGGAATTATCCTCCTAAACTAAAAGTCAATTTAACCTGGCAAGCCAAATATTTTGCTCGAGTAAAGTGAAGGCCCAAACCTCCTTCCTAGTTCCTATCTTTTCCATGCCCGAACCGCTGATCTCCTATCTTATGGGAAATAGTATTCACAGCAGCATAATGTAATTTTGACCCCAAAAAAATATCATATGCCTAAACTCATACTTCCATTATGGAAAGGCGAAAACCCAAATTGTTCCCCAGCCCCAGGTTGTAGCCTTGTAGGTAAGTCCACATTAAGAGAAATGTTGTCAAATTTAAAACAAAAATAAAGAAATAAAGATTGAGAGGCTTGGAAATTAAAAAATAAAAATAAAAATAAAAAAAGGTCAAAAGTTATTTAAATTCAAAGAATTCAAATAAGAACCAACTTGGCCTAAAGAAGTACCTATTATTTGCATAAACACTTTCAGTGAACACTTTGTAAATTGCAATTCGTACACACAACATTCACAATCACAATTGAGATTAAACCATGTTTCCCAAAAGCACATAAAAGACACACACATTAACACACGCTTCTATATTTTACAAACAACAATTCAAAACCAAAGATGCTTCCATGAGTACGCTAATGGAAGATGACCCACAAACACAAACAATATCAACCAGAGATTTCAAAAGCCTTAACATCAGATTTCTTCACCTCTGCTTTACGTTTAACAATATTAGAATTTCTATAAAAAGACTTATGTCTATTTCTTTTTTTTTCACTCAGCCCACATATCAAACACCTTGTCTACAATGTCAAGCTATTGATACCATGTGAAAACTCAAACACAGAATTTCTAATATTTCTATACAAAGATTACATTACAGATAAAGAGTTTGAATTTAAAAAGAAGTTAACATGAAAACATTGTGAACTGCCGAGTTTATCTTATCATGTTGTTGGATGAGTTTGCTGTATCTTTATCTGTTGAAGAATCCCAAATATAATAATGTTTATGCCAATTGGAAAAGCAACCCCTTCAATTAAAGCACTTCAAATATAATAAAAGAATGAACTTTTGGATTAAACAATGATAATTTGGATCTGAATAGACTGTTTTTAACTGTTTGAATGAAAGGGCTGCCCCACTAGCCAACGAAATTGACTTTGAAATATAACAAATAATCAAATTTATTAAGACGAAAATTAAATTCGGTGAGTCCTTGACTATTTTACTGCCTAATGGATGTTTTTGATAGTTATTACGACTTACCAATGAACAAAAACTTTCAAAGTTTGTGAGTGAAAGTTTTTCAAAATGTCCTATCCCTCTATGAGGGTGTGAGTTCGATCCTTGATATTTTAAAAATATACGTGTGTATAGATTAGAATTTCTAAAAAAAGAAAAAAAAAACTTTCAAAGTGAAGAAAAACTTTGATAGTCATGATTTAATGGATGTTTTCAATATTTACGATTTTATCATTGAAGATAAAATCACTTATAGTGAAGAAAAACTTTAATTTATATAGATAATTTCATCATTCTATTGATTATTCAACATATAAAGTCATTATCAATGTGTTTTTTTTATTATTCAACATTTTGCTCTCTTATTTATTTAATATTTAATAACAAGTGGGTAATCAAAATCATAACGGGTTTGGACAACCTAAACCTCGGGCCGGCCCTACAATTGCATATTCTACAATTTTGTAGTTTGAATAACTAATGGGATACAAGAGGTGATACTGAATGGAATGTATTAATTCAAAATATCAATTATACGAAATATGTGATTTTAAAGCTTTCCTTATTGTCACTCCTGCTGGCTGTTGATGTACAAACATGCTTTCTGAATTTTCTGTTACACCATAAATATAAAATTGGAAGAGGTGTATATCTCTGCTATGCTGTCATTGAATGAGGCACCTTTGTTATTATGGCCCTGATGTCAATGTTTACAATTTAGGTTGAAGAGTGATAATTCGGTTTGTGTTTTGGGTCTTGTGTTAGCCTTCCATATCAATGTTTACAATGCTTCATGCCAATTCAAAACAACTTAGAAGGCAATTTAATTACATCACTTGAAATATAAAAAGAATGCGTTTTCGGATATAATCATGATAATTTGGATTGTGTTTTGAGCCTTGATACCCTTCCATATCAATGTTTATGCCAATTGGAAAGCAACCCCTTCAATTAGAGCACTTGAAATATTAAAAAAAAAAAAGGACTTTTGGATTAAACAATGATAATTTGGATCCTGAATAGGCTGTTTTTAACTGTTTGAATGAAAAGGCTGCCCCACTAGCCAACGAAATTGACTTTGAAATATAACAAATAATCAAATTTATTAAGACGAAAATTAAATCCAGTATTCCATCTAAAATTACAAACTAAAACACTACCAACCAGAATTTAAAAAGACTACACTCTAAGAACGCCAACTAATTAAGGAAAAAACTAATGTGAATTAAGCAAAGCTATTCCATAGAGACATCATACTAAACTACCGACTAAACTAAAACTTGTTGCAAACTAAAGCCTAAGCATTCCCGAACCAATAAGGATTGAACATAACTAGGGTCTGGAGTATTGTCGTCAAGATTGTTGCACTTGACTAGTATTGTCTTCCGAAATCATCCTCAAGTACTTCTGCAATAGCTCTAAATACTGAACCAACTCGAACGTTTCTTCAATCAAAGCATTCTTCTCTAACACCCGTGCATGCGCTTCTTCCTGTCCCATCTTTTTCAATTCCTGTCCCATCTTTTTCACTCTCTCGTACTCCTTCTGATCCTTCGACATCGTGCCCTTTTCCTCGGCGATCTCCAAGCTCTTCTCTTTATTCTTCATAGGAGAACTCTTTGCTGATTCTCTATTCTTCCTCTTCCTCTCCTCCTTTTCTGAACTGATCACAGCTCTCTCCATCTTTTTCACTCTCTCATACTCCTTCTGATCCTTCGACATCGTGCCCTTTTCCTCGGCGATCTCCAAGCTCTTCTCTTTATTCTTCATAGGAGAACTCTTTTCTGATTCTCTATTCCTCCTCTTGCTCTCCTCCTTTTCTGAACTGATCACAGCTCTCTCCATCTTTTTCACTCTCTCGTACTCCTTTTGATCCTTCGGCATCGTGCCCTTTTCCTCAGCGATCTCCAAGCTCTTCTCTTTATTCTTCATAGAAGAACTCTTTGCTGATTCTCTATTCTTCCTCTTCCTCTCCTCCTCTTCTGAATTGATCACGGCTCTCTCCCTCTTCTTAGAACAAGAACTTGGGTCTCAAGGAAAAGCCAAGAAACGCAAGAAAGATGTGGAGGGTTAAGGGTTTGAAGGTTGAGAGCGAGGGGTACGTATTACTATTTATACAACACAGATTCCTTTTCTAAACCGTACTAGTTTTTTTTTTTTTTTCTAAACCGTACTAGTTAAACCCTATTAGGGTTGTTCAATTTTCAATGAGAATTAATATATATATATATATATGGAATATTTGTAACCGTACTAGTTAAACCACTAGATGGTTTCTTTTATCAAATTTCGGCTAATATAATTTTAATGTTCTAATTTTCTTTTTATAACTAATATTTCAGAAACAAAATATAAGAGACTTATATAGCAATAATAAATATTTTCTAATATTTTAGTCCTTACATTTTAATTTTTGTCAATTTAATCCATCACTTTGTAAAAATTAGTCAATTTGGTTATTCCATCCAAATTTATTACCAATTGCAAACAGCCTAATTTAAACATTTTTTTTTTTTTTTTTTTAAATTAAAAATTTAACTGAAAACATTCATGAGATATGCTATATAAAAAATCTTATACATATAGTATATCCATTACATAATTTAACATATTTTATGATATAATACATAGTATTTATAAATAAAGTATGTTTATAACATGATTTGACATATATTATTTTTTTTATATAACAAAAAAAGGAACTTTAGCAAATAAGCTAATTTATTTGTTTAAAGTCTTTTTTTATCTTACCTTTGAGAGACCATGCATTGCCAACACAATGTGTTGGATTATTATTATTATTATTATTTAGTTTTTATTTTCTAAAAGTGGGCAAAAATTCATATACTTCTAAAATTGATGCTTTAATACATAATTAATAAGTTAAATAAGCTCCCAAAAAAGCTAAACTGGATGCATATAAAAATGATTCTTTTTTTTTAATTTTTTTTAATTCGACAATTATAACAATTGGGGGGGATGGATTTGAATATTGATTATCCATATAATTTTTTAATTCACCATTCCTCACTCGGTTCATCTGGGAAGAAATCCATCTGAATTGACCATTTAAGTTGTAGGTTTCAATTAGTTCATATGTTTTCTTCATCTCAACCTTCTCTTCCAAGTCCTTAGACTTCTTTCGCCAATCCCTAGCAAGAACAACAAGGTTAACCAACTCCCTAAGACGCGCATTCTTATCATACCACTCAATAAGTCCGGTTATATTTTTCACACGATCCAACCTTGCCATTGTGAAAATGATAGGCTTTTTTTTGTCTTTCAATACACATCTGTATAAAGCAAACAAAGAATGAATACAAGTTCTTACAAAGATAAGAAAAGGGCAATAAAAGAAAGTTTCAAAAGAGAGGAAAAACTCACAAATGTTCTTTATTCTCCACAGAAGAGAACAAAAGCTTTTCAATGTCAGGATGGAATTTTGTCAACCTCATTTTCTCCTCTGTGTTGAACTTGGGATTGAAGGAATCTATCCCATGAACAACGCAGTAGAGTCCAGGAAGAGTTAAAGAAGTGTGACTTTCATATTGTCTAAGAGTGTCATTGCTGAAATCATTAAAGGGAAAAAAAAAATTTGGGTCTTAAAGAGAAGCACATAAAAGAAGAAAATAACACTTAAGTGATGTATCTATTACCTTCTAGCAATCTCTTGGAAAGTGCTGGTGATAATGAAATCTGTGTGGTTCATGGCTAGAAGGTCAGCTAAGAACTGGCAAGCAAAGTGGTATTTTTCTTCAAATTTTTTCCAGTAGATTTCAAAGTCAGGTTATTTAGTCTTCTCAAGTGCATGAGCTATGGTACACGGTAGGAAAAAAAAGGCAAAATAAAATGGTTAAATTTTCTGTGCTAACAATCATGACAAGTGATAAGAACTATCAATATCATATGACAAACCTGTGTAACATCAAATTTATGTGCTAACAATGAGGCTACAATGTTCCCATCATTGTAATTTCTAATGATCAAATCCAGCTTCCTATGAAACTCTTGAGTAAGTTCTTTTGTGACATCCTATAATACCAAGAAAATTGATCAAGTGTAAAATCCTGTTTCAAAAAAGGTTTCGATGCAAAATTAATGGATCAACTACACAGTCTAATGCATACCTCAGGGTAAGTTTCTAGATAAGGCCAAACTTCAAATCTTGAGATCCATTTAAGAACAATTACCTCTTCTGTTCTAAAGTTAACTCGAAGAATATGTCAGTACTAGTCGCAAACCCGTGCGATGTACAAGAAGCTAATAAAAATGAGATCTAAAGAAATATTGGGTTATTTTTCTTTTTCTTTTTTATTTTATTTTCTTTTTCTTTTTTTATTATTTTTTTCTCTTTTAGTTTAAGAGGATACTTCAATTTAATAAGAGATAACTAAAGAACGACTTCAATTAACAATATTTTCAAAATAAACCTTAGCTTCTTAATTTGCTTCAAAAAAGTTACAAAGAGAGCAAAATAACCTTTCAACATCATGAACCAAAAGAACAATACTGCATCTTTAACAGTTTAGATTATGCCTAGCCTGTTGAACTGACATTGATTTCCTTCCCAATTGCAATTTTAAAATAAAAAAAAATTACTATTAATTTATTTTAATGATTTTTCCATTACAAATTACTACCATCGGTAACTTCATACCGACCTTGTTTCATCAAACATGATACAAGAAACCTACTTAACCACTTCAATTAATATTAATTAATATTAATTTAAATTGACAAATTAAGTGTGAAAACAATTTCACGTCTTTAATGATTTTTAAATTGAGGAATTAGTGAAGGCCCAAATTGTTTCCCAGCCCCACGTAGTAGGTAAGTCCACCTTATATCATTTCTATCATCACTTAATTTTTAATTTTTAAGAGAAATGCTGTCAAATTTTAAACAAAAATAAAGAAATAAAGATTGAAAGGCTTGAAAATTTAAAAAAAGAAGAAGTCAAAAGTATTATTTGCTTAAACACTTTCAGTGAGCACTTTGCAAATTGCAATTCATACACACAATGACACAACATTCACAATCAGAACTGAGATTAAACCATGTTTCCCAAAAGCACATAAAAGACACACACATTAACACATGCTTCTATATTTTACAAACTACAATTCCAAACCAAAGATGCTTCCATGAGTACGCTAATGGAAGATGACCCACAAACACAAACAATATCAACCAAAGATTCACTACAAAAAAAAACGACTTTTTACGAGGGTCAAAACCCTCGAAATAAGTATTAAAAACCTTCGAAAAATGTTATTTCGACGGTCAAGATGACTGTCGAAAGGCGTCGATAGAAACACCGTCGAAACAGATGTCGAAAAAGATGTTTCGACGGCCTACACAAAGGTCGAAGAAAGTATTTTATCTTTATCGACGGTCATAACCCTCGATAAAAAGGGTTATAACCCTTGATAAAGAGTGTTGGATACTTCACAAATATTACTTGTATCGAGGGTCACAACCCTCGAAATAAGTAATTTTGTTTTTATCGAGTCATAACCCTCAATAAAGGTTTTTTTTTTTTTTCTAAAAAAATTCATTGAGCAGGGACCTATACCAAATATACAAGCAATATACCACATTTGTATCAAAAATCTCAAGAATGCAAGTAATGCAAGTCCAAATATGTAAATGGTATGTTTAATTCTACTACAACAAATCCAATTCAATCCAAATATACGTGCAATATGAGCAGAGACACAAAACCATGCTTTCTTTACATAAAGCAGCTTGAGAATTATTTATGTTAGACAAACATGCATAAAACCAATACAGAAAAATCTTAGACATAAAAATAATAGAGCAAGCCAACCTCTCATGGCGATGGAAAGGGAACCAAAAAGTTGGGAAAGTTGATGCAAAAGCTTCAGGAGTCAAATAGGATGCTGCAAATCTAATCAGTGGATGTATATGATAAATAAAAGAAATACCTTCCATAATATGCTGCCCAATGAAGAGCTGTCCATCCATATTTATCACGATGATCCAATGAGAAGCCCGACCATGAAAATAAAGGAACAGCCCATGTATATCCTAGAATAGCACATAAATGTATTACACCTCGACCTTGGGCATCATATTCAGTGGCTTTGGAGCGTTCAACAACTCTTTCCAACAGCCACTCCATTAGTCTGTTTTTCAGAGTGAGTTCAAACAGATTATCTTTTGCCTGTGGAAACGGTATTTTGTCTTCTTCAATTGACTTGATAAAATACTCCCAACTATTCGAAATGTTAGAGGTTTTGTGGGAAAATTTCTTAGCCTCCTTCAGGGCATTTGGCGATACTTTACTAGAAAGAATGTTAAGGTTCTTGGATGTAGAGAAAAGCAGATGAGAAAGCTGAAGCTGAACTCGGAAATCTTCCAACCAGCACTTCTCTTCTAAAGAAATTTTTGGGTCAACCAATGAAGGAATGCGATACTCAAAATTCAGAACTTGGCTGATGGGTTTGTGACCATCAATACTCATAAAAAGGTTCACTAATCCAGGGGAATGTGGTAACACAAAACAGCGATACACCCCAACCTGAACAGTTTCTGTAGGAACACAGACGTCGCCACAGACACAATGAAGACTGGACTTCACTAGATGTCGATACTCTTCATGAAGGAATCCAGTGACTAGGATCTGCAACAACAATTACACAAAGGTCAAAAGTTTATAATAAGTATTTCAACCTGCCTTCCTAGGTTATTCAAACCATATACATAGTGGTCCATTCATGAAGACGTTTGATCATTACCTGTTGTGCCAAGCAAGAGGCCTGACTGCAAGAAAAACATTAACTAGTCCAGACAGTTTCAAACCTTATGAAGAATCTATTCTATGATTAAAAATCACTGTATACAAGTCCCATACCACTAGTAATGAAGATCAAGTTGGACATGTCTGATTTTTATTAAGTTTGAAAGGGATTTAGTTTAGTTGGTTCAAACATATATGAAAGGAGCTCACAGGCTCACACCACAGTGCCAGCCATCAGCTTTTGGTGGAAATAGACTTGGTCGCTCTTTAGATTCTGAAAGGGAAAGCTAAAGAGGAATTCAGCCCTTCCGAGCTCAAACAAGTATCAGTATGCATCACAGGTAACTCCAAATTTAAGATCCACCTAGTCCAAAAGTTCAACCAAAATATTGCAACATCAAACTCGTCACTTGATAAGTCTAGTGTCATTCCTCCTAATTAAAACCATGTAAGCGATATAGCATTTCAGTTGAAAATAGTTTAAATGACTCAAAAATCTCAGCCTTGAATCAACTCAAAGGTTCCTCTCAAAGAGAAATAATATTCTCAATCAACAAATTCTTCTTCCACAACACACACAAACCCCTCCACTCCATCACATCCATGATGGTTCTCCCAGATGCTGGAATGGGTTTGTATGATTGTTTAATGGGAAGGTGAGATAGAAATATTGAAAAATTCTATTATGAAATTAAACCAGCAAAACACTCAAGTTTCACACATAAAGTGATAACTGCATAGACACAGAATCATGATTCTACAACTATTTAGTGAGATTGTTAAGATATTGGGTTGGACCATCTCCTCTCTCTCTTCTCCCTGTCCTTTCTTCAGAATCTTCAAAATATTTATTACCTGGTAGTTCTTCTCCAATTTGTTACGCATATACATAACAGAGTATAGAATGATGTTATTGGTGCGAACTGCAAATGCTTACAGCCTTACAGATTAAAAAATTTCACTTCCTATAAGCTTAAACAATCTTGTACACGATAAACTAAGATTTCCATATGTTCTTACACCAGATCTTTTCCTTCTGAATGCTAATAAATATAACCTTAAAGCCAGTTGAAGGCATTTGAAAAGTATAAGGTGAACAAGAAAGAATTAGTCATAAAAGAATACCACAAAATAGAAATGTATGGCATTAGCAAAAGAAAAACCTTTGTTTTTTCAGTTGAAAAGGCCCATGCAGGTGAGACATCCGTTATGCTAAATATTTGCTCTGGGACAGATGAAAATGAGGATTCAAGCACTGTTTCATCCAAAGAACCTGGTGAGTCAGCCATGATCTGGTTTATCCACCTTCCAAAACTGTCCTGGCTTTGCAATCCATCATTGACCAGAATATCTAAGGAGTCATTGGTTCCCATGGTGATAGAATCCCTTCTTGGCATGTTTGTATTCACTTGACCCTTCATTGCCTGGTCATAAATGCTGTCTGGGAAACTTGAACGAACGTTATCAATCCTAGAAATTGGCTCGGTCAAATTACCGAAAGAAGAAACTTCAGCTGAGAAATTGTTCACTCCCTGCAATAATAAACCATAAGGTTGTGGATCTTACACCAACTCTATCAGCAAACATGCAAAAGAGTACGAACCAAAACTATCATATTGCAGCTTGGTGTGTTCATAGAAGTATAGGGAGAGGTATATATCAAGTCAGTGTGCAAGACGTTGCTCATGCCTTTTATAAGTTCATGCCTGAAATTGAAGGCCCATTCTGTGGAAGAATGTTGTATTTCCACAGAATCAGGGTCCACCAGGATATCGGGCGATTGAGGCAAAGGATGAGCCACAGCCTAACGCTGTTGTTGAACTTGGAGTGTAGCACAGTCCGAGCCCAAGCATCAAATGTTAGTATCGGATCTGGGGGCTATGAAGGCCAAGGGGAAGATGACGACTGAAAGTCTTTGCCAATGTCCACCCAGTGACAGTTCATCTTAAATGTGAGTTATATGAGATTGGTTTAATATTACTAATACTAGAAGATGGTAAATTTAAGTGTTATTCAAACTTCTGAGATGATTTTTTTTCTTTATAAGTTTGAGATGATACTGTCTTTAGTCTTGGCAACATGCCAGTATATGACTTTTGATGTGAAACTCCATAGACCCCATTAATATATTATCTATTTTAGTAACCAAATTTATAATATTTATTGCTAAGTGTCTTTCTTCACCTTCAAAGTCCACCATATGACTCTGCAACTCTTGCATGACTGGAGAGGAGCAGTCAAAGAAGGTTACACAAATTGTTTTTCTGTTACTTCTTTTTAGCTCCATGAATTCATGTAATAAATGAGTTGAGGTAGTTTCTATTATGGGGCTATGGCTATATTAGTTGCTTCATAGACTTTATGTTTCTGGAAAAAATTATTAGCTGTAGTAGTATATTCTGATATGTGATCTACATGTCTTTTTATTAGCTGTAGTAGTTTGCATTTGCAACAAGCCAACAAAGTTGAGACAATTATTAGCTTCTACAACTTACCAAAAAGGAACAATGGCCCACAAATTACCTTGTTTCATTTTTGTTATCACCTCACCTGCTCTGCTCTCTTCAGCATGTTACCTTCTTGTGCAGTGGCATTAAGAAATCAAACTTCTCCCATGTGGAGGTTGCATGATGTAACACATTGCATACGAAAAAAAAAAAAGATGAACTTAAAAAAAAAAAAAAAAGTACATAAAAAAATAATCTAAATAAACTCACAAAAAAATAGAAGAAGCTAAAACCCCCATTGCCCAAGTTTATTGATAGTGCAGAGGAAAGGTGAGTGCCTCAATCACATGGGCCTCATAATGCAATTCTTGGGTGGGTTCCAACCAAGAAGACTTTGTAGTTTGAGTTTAGAGAAGGTTAGAAGAAGGTTCATTCTTCATTTTTTTTATTATACCTAGTATAGCTCAACAACTAATATCTTGATTTACTATTACCATTAGTGGTTTTTTTGGAAGTGTATTATTAGTGGACGTTGTCTATACTCTTAAGAATTGGGCCTTTTTCTTGAAAATGGAAATACAACATTCTGACCCTTGCTTTTGTTAGAATCAGCAGGGCCTGGTGGACCCTGATATAAGGCCCATCCGAATAAGACGTTGCTCATGCCTGAAATTGAAGGCCCATTCTGTGGAAGACACAGACATAGACCCATATCTGGTGGACCCGATAAAACAAAACGTAGAGGTCAATTGGTTTAACCTTGGGTGTGCTCCCCAATGGTCACTAGTTCAAGTCCCCTCAGGGCCAGCTACTTAAGGCAAAGCCTTGCGTCTATCGTGATACACATGCTAGTAGGATGTTGCGTGTTCCCTTTGAGATTAGTCGAAGTGCGCGTATCTACGGAACACTAATTCGGACACCCAAAGTTTTCAAAAAAAAAAATACAATAATAGACCTCCACAACTTGAAACACTTGAACATCTTATAATCTAAAGAAACTGAGATATAAGATTTAATAATTTGCAATGATTATTCCAGGAAAAATGAAAAATAAAAACTACAACGTTTTCCTTTATTACACCATACACAAATAAACCAAGCCTACCATAAATGACTAAATGGCCTAGATTTCAGCTAGTATATAAGAAAGTTATAAATTAATAAATACAAAAATTGAATAAATAAAAAAATTGAAAGTTCAAAATTTACATGGAACAAATAAAGACACTTACTTTGTCGATATCTCAAGAACACATCTCATAACATAATCAAGTATTTCTATTTATTAATATATGTAGATAGTTTTATAACTTACCATATAATGAGTTGTAACAAACTAATTTATAGTATGTTTATAACCGAACCTTATCTATTTTTTATATATAAAAAAATAAAGATTAAAATAATTGAACATTAAAAAAGAAATCAAAAGTATTATTATTCACATCCATAGTTCGTACAACATTTAGAGCCACAAGACTCACAACTGAGATTAACCAGGAAGCACGTAAAAGACACACTCACTGACACACATCCATATTTTACAAACTACAATTCCAAACCAAAGATGCTTCCATGAGTAAGCTTATGGAAGATGAGCCGCAAACAAACAATATCAACCAGAGATTTCAATAGCCTTAACATCAGATTTCTTCACCTCCGCTTTGGGAACAGTAACAGTAAGAACCCCATTCTCCATCGCAGCCTTAATTTGATCCATCTTTGCATTCTCCGGCAACCTGAAACTCCTCAAGAACTTGCCGCTGCTGCGTTCAACACGATGCCACGTGTCATTCTTGTCTTCCTTCTCTATCTTCCTCTCTCCACTAATCCGAAGCACTCTGTCATCTTCGACCTCGACTTTCACTTCCTCCTTGTTGAGCCCAGGAATATCTGCTTTCAACACGTGAGCTTCTGGGGTCTCCTTCCAATCAATACGGGTATTGACAAAAGCAGAAGTCTCTCTCGGCAAGGACAGAGCTGAAGATGAAGGAAATGGGAAATCCTTGAATGGATCCCATATGTCCACCGAGAATGGATCAAAGACATTGCTTCGTGGGCCACCGAAGAAGCTTGGAATCAACGACATTTTGAAATTGTTGTTGTTGTTGTTGTGAATAACTGAGAGACTGAGATTATTGCTGAGAAATTTGATGGTTTAAGAATTTAAAGGGTTGGGTATATTTATAAAGATCCAGTGAGTATTCTAGAATTCTCAAGTGTAGTCTAGGACCTGTTTTATTTTGAGATTACTGCAAGAACTTTCTGGGACTTTTGAGAACCGTATAGGAGCTATGGGAACGTGGTGGGCCTAATTTGCTTGAAGAGAGCCCGTTGAAAGATTCAATGGGCCAATAGTAAAGCAGAGAGTGTTTTTCTCTTTACAGTAGCTAGTGGATGGCCCATGGTTTCTCTGATCCAGTGAGATTCAAATATTAATAAGTTCCTTGAATAATTGGTGGTTATAGTCCAACAATATGATTTTTTTTTTTTTTTATTAGTGAAAAGAATATTAATTATTAATAACTTCCTTCAATAATTGCTGGTTATATGATTTTTTTTTTTAGTGAAAAGGAATATTAATTAAAAACTAACAAAGCGAATAACAGAAATATCTGAAAAATCAAAGTCCAACACCTCTAGCACATGCGCTCGAGGCGATATGAATATAGTTTTAGAGCTAGTAGCTACTAGCTACCATGCAATAGACGGAAAAAATCTATATATGATACAAAATTAATTAATAAGTATTAATAAATTAAAATATTTGTAAAGAATAACTTACATAATTTATTAGAATTTATTTCGAAAAATATAATATCTAAATTAATCAGAATTTGTATAGTGTTGGTTTGCACTATACAAAATGATAATTAAAGAGTTCTAATTAGTTTTAAATAAAATAATTTAATATTATTTGTAATTCTGAAAACCAAATTAAGAAATACATATTGGAATGATGACATAGAAAAATATGAGTTTTCAAGAGTTTATGTAATAACATTTGATAAACCGAGTGAAAAGTCAAAGACTTATTTTATCTTATTAAGTGTTTTGTGTGGGTTAGTGTTTTAGTGGGTTTATGACTTTTTTATTGAGAAAAACATAAGTTCAGGGAGTCCTTGACTATTTTACTGCCTAATGGATGTTTTTGATAGTTATTACGACTTACCAATGAACAAAAACTTTCAAAGTTTGTGAGTGAAAGTTTTTCAAAATGTCCCACCCCTCTATGAGGGTGTGGGTTCGATCCCCGATATTTTCAAAATATACGTGTGTGTGAGTAAAGATTAGAATTTCTAAAAAAAAAAAAAAACTTTCAAAGTGAAGAAAAACTTTGATAGTCATGATTTAATGGATGTTTTCGATATTTACGATTTTACCATTGAAGATAAAATCACTTATAGTGAAGAAAAACTTTAATTTATATAGATAATTTCATCATTCTATTGATTATTCAACATATAAAGTCATTATCAATGTGTTTTTTTATTATTCAACATTTTGCTCTCTTCTTTTTTTTTTTTTTTTTTTTTGTAATTTAAGCTAAAACCACAATGTAACATTGATTTTTTTTTTTTTAATATTTAATAATAAGTGGGTAATCAAAATCAGAACGGGTTTGGACAACCTAAACCTCGGGCCGGCCCTACAATTGCATATTCTACAATTTTGTAGTTTGAATAACTAATGGGATACAAGAGGTGATACTGAATGGAATGTATTAATGCAAATATCAATTATACGAAAAATGTGATTTTAAAGCTTTCCTTATTGTCACTCCTGCTGGCTGTTGATGTACAAACATGCTTTCTGAATTTTCTGTTACACCATAAATATAAAATTGGAAGAGGTGTATATCTCTGCTATGCTGTCATTGAATGAGGCACCTTTGTTATTATGGCCCTGATGTCAATGTTTACAATTTAGGTTGAAGAGTGATAATTCGGTTTGTGTTTTGGGTCTTGTGTTAGCCTTCCATATCAATGTTTACAATGCTTCATGCCAATTCAAAACAACTTAGAAGGCAATTTAATTACATCACTTGAAATATAAAAAGAATGCGTTTTCGGATATAATCATGATAATTTGGATTGTGTTTTGAGCATTGATACCCTTCCATATCAATGTTTATGCTAATTGGAAAACAACCCCTTCAATTAGAGCACTTGAAATATTAAAAAAAGAAAAGAAAAAAGAATGGACTTTTGGATTAAACAATGATAATTTGGATCCTGAATAGCCGCTGGAAGTCAACAAGAATCCCAACCTTAGCTTCCAATTGTTTGAATGAAAAGGTTGCCCCACTAGCCAACGAAATTGACTTTGAAATATAACAAATAATCAAATTTATTAAGACGAAAATTAAATCCAGTATTCCATCTAAAATTACAAACTAAAACACTACCAACCAGAATTTAAAAAGACTACACTCTAAGAACGCCAACTAATTAAGGAAAAAACTAATGTGAATTAAGCAAAGCTATTCCATAGAGACATCATACTAAACTACCGACTAAACTAAAACTTGTTGCAAACTAAAGCCTAAGCATTCCCGAACCAATAAGGATTGAACATAGCTAGGGTCTGGAGTATTGTCGTCAAGATTGTTGCACTTGACTAGTATTGTCTTCCGAAATCATCCTCAAGTACTTCTGCAATAGCTCTAAATACTGAACCAAGTCGAACGTTTCTTCAATCAAAGCATTCTTCTCTAACACCCGTGCATGCGCTTCTTCCTGTCCCATCTTTTTCACTCTCTCGTACTCCTTCTGATCCTTCGACATCGTGCCCTTTTCCTCGGCGATCTCCAAGCTCTTCTCTTTATTCTTCATAGGAGAACTCTTTGCTGATTCTCTATTCTTCCTCTTCCTCTCCTCCTTTTCTGAACTGATCACAGCTCTCTCCATCTTTTTCACTCTCTCGTACTCCTTCTGATCCTTCGACATCGTGCCCTTTTCCTCGGCGATCTCCAAGCTCTTCTCTTTATTCTTCATAGGAGAACTCTTCGCTGATTCTCTATTCTTCCTCTTCCTCTCCTCCTTTTCTGAACTGATCACGGCTCTCTCCCTCTTCTTAGAACAAGAACTTGGGTCTCAAGGAAAAGCCAAGGAACGCAAGAAAGATGTGGAGGGTTAAGGGTTTGAAGGTTGAGAGTGAAGGGGTATTACTATTTATACAACAAATATTCCTTTTCTAAACCGTACTAGTTTTTTTTTTCTAAACCGTATTAGTTAAACCCTATTAGGGTTGTTCAATTTTCAATGAGAATTAAAATATATATATATATATATACATATATATTTATATATGATATTTCTAACGTACTAGTTAATTTTTTTTACCACTAGATGAGTTTCTTTTATCAAATTTCGGCTAATATAATTTTAATGTTCTAATTTTCTTTTTATAACTAATATTTCAGAAACAAAATATAAGAGACTTATATAGCAATAATAAATATTTTCTAATATTTTAGTCCTTACATTTTAATTTTTGTCAATTTAATCCATCACTTTGTAAAAATTAGTCAATTTAGTCATTCCATCCAAATTTATTACCAATTGCAAACGGCCTCATTTAAACATTTTTTTTTTTTAATTAAAAATTTAACTGAAAACATTCATGAGATACGCTATATAAAAAACCTTATACATATAGTATATCCATTACATAATTTAACATATTTTATGATATAATACATAGTATTTATAAATAAAGTATGTTTATAACATGATTTGACATATATTATTTTTTTTATATAACAAAAAAAGGAACTTTTGCAAATAAGCTAATTTATTTGTTTAAAGTCTTTTTTTTATCTTACCTTTGAGTGACCATGCATTGCCAACACAATGTGTTGGATTATTATTATTATTATTTAGTTTTTATTTTCTAAAAGTGGGCAAAAATTCATATACTTATAAAATTGATGCTTTAATACATAATTAATAAGTTAAATAAGCTCCCAAAAAAGCTAAACTGGATGCATATAAAAATGATTTTTTTTTTTTTTTTTAATTCGACAATTATAACAATGGGGGAGAATGGATTTGTATATTGATTATCCATATAATTTTTTTAATTCACCATTCCTCACTCGGTTCATTTGTGAAGAAATCCATCTCAATTGACCATTTAAGTTGTAGGTTTCAATTAGTTCATACATTTTCTTCATCTCAACCTTCTCTTCCAAGTCCTTAGACTCCTTTCGCCAATCCCAGCAACAACAACAAGGTTAACCAACTCCCTAAGATGCGCACTCTTATCACACTATTGAACAAGTCCGATTATGTTTTTCACAATATCCAACCTTGCCATTGTGAAAATGATAGACTTGTTTTTGTCTTTCAATACACATATGTATAAAGCAAACAAAGAATGAATACAAATACTTGCAAAGATAAGAAAAGGGTAATAATAGAAAGTTTCAGGAGAGAGAAAAAACTCACAAATGTTCTTTATTCTCCACAGAAGGGAACAAAAGCTCTTCAATGTCAGGATGGAATTCTGTCAACCTCATTTTCTCCTCTATGTAGGGGAAGTAGATACTCATGTTTGCACCAGGTGAGACAATGTTGAACTTGGGATTGAAGGAATCTATCCCATGAACAACGCGCTAGAGTCTAGGAAGAGTAAAAGAAGTGTGACTCTCATATTGTCCAAGAGTGTCATTGCTGAAATCATTAAAGGGGGAAAAAATATATATATATTTGGGGTTTAAAGAGAAGCACATAAAAGAAGAAAAGAACACTTGAGTGATGTATCTATTACCTTCTAGCAATCTCTTAGAAACTGCTGGTGATAATGAAATCTGTATGGTTCATGGCTAGAAGGTCAACTAAGAATTGGCAAAAACAGTGGTATTTTTCTTTATGTTTTTTCCAGTAGATTTCAGAATTAGGGTATTTGGTCTTCTCAACTACATGAGCACATTGCAGGGAAAAAAAGGGCAAAATAAAATGGTTAAATTTTTTGTGCTAACAATCATGACTAGTGATAAGAACTATCAATATCACATGACAAACCTGTGTAACATCAAATTTATGTGCTAACAATGCGGTTACAATGTTCCCATCACTGTAATATCCAATGATCAAATCTGGCTTCCCTTGAAACTCTTGAGTAAGTTCTTCAGCGACATCCAATAATACCAAGAAAATTGATCAATCGTAAAATCCTGTTTCAAAAAAGACTTCGATGCAAAATTCATGGATCAACTACACAATCTAATGCATACCTCAATGTAAGTTTCTAGATAAGGCCAAACTTCAAATCTTGAGATCCATTTACGAACAATTCCCTCTTCTGTTCTAAAGGAAACTCGAAGAATATGTGAATACTAGTCGCAAACCCATGTGATGCACGAGAAGCTAATAAAAATGGATCTAAAGAAATATTGGGTTATTTTTCTTTTTCTTTTTTATTTTATTTTTTTTCCTTTTAGTTTGAGAGGATACTTCAATTTTTAAATCAAACCAAAATAAGAGATAACTAAAGAAAGACTTCAATTAACAATATTTTCAAAATAAACCTTAGCTTCTTAATTTGCTTCAAAAAAGTTACGAAAAGAGCAAAATAACCTTTCAACATCACAAACCAAAGGAACAATACTACATCTTTAATAGTTTAGATTATGCCTAGCCTGTTGAACTGACATTGATTTCCTTCCCAAATGCAATTAAAAAAAAAAAAAAAATTAACTATTAATTTATTTTAATGATTTTCCATTACAAATTACTACCATTGGTAACTTCATACCGACCTTGTTTCATCAAACATGATACAAAGAAACCTACTTAACCAAAAAGTAGCAATGTTCGAAACAAAAATGAATTTACATACATAACCAAAGTATATTTGCTCATAGCCATATTTGAAACTAAAATAAAGCTATTTCTTATGCTAATAGGTAGAACCATATTTTAGCTTGGGCAAACTTTGAATTGCTGATAAATAATATTAAAATACCTAAAAATTGAGTTACATTAAAGTTTAATTAAAAGAGAAAAACTATACTCCTTTTAACAACATTATATGAAAAGATCTCCTTATGTTTGTGCCAAAAATGACTAAGCAATACAATTTGGAACTCCTAGAGCAAGAACAACGTGAATACAACTCTTTTGCTCGTATGTCTTTTCTTGCTCCCTAACCATACCTATGAAACAACTCCATAGCAAAGCAACCGTCAAAACAGTTCAATAATCATATCAATTTTTTGCAAACTCATTTTGGAAGGCTACATTGCAAATACTTTTACATTTTTCTGTGGCAATTTCAAACATCTGAAACTTGCCGTTGAAAGCAAAGAGATATGAGAGATACCACCACCATGCCCAACCTGCAACCACTCTCCAACTTCACTATTGTGGTAGGTTCTAGAAATTGCATTAAGCCATTGACAGCTTGAAGATCTTAGAACCGTTTCCACACTTTCGATGTTTGCCCAAATCCCTACCAATAAAATTATAAGAAAAACATCCAAGAAAATACAAACATCTTACTCTATGACACCATAAAATACAATAATAGACCTCCGCAACTTGAAACACTTGAGCATCTTATAATCTAAAGAAATTGAGATATAAGATTTAGTAATTTGCAATGATTATTCTAGGAAAACTGAAAAATAAAAACTACAACGTTTTCCTTTATTACACCATACACAAATAAACCAAGCCTACCATAAATGACTAAATGGCCTAGATTTCAGCTAGTATATAAGAAAGTTATAAATTAATAAATACAAAAATTGAAAGTTCAAAATTTACATGGAACAAATAAAGCTTACTTTGTCGATATCTCACGGACACATCTCATAGCATAATCAAGCATTTCTACTTATTAATACAAATTAAATAAAAATTCAGGTTGGAGCAGTAAAAGAAATCCTTGGAAAATGCACCTCATAATTCTAGCACTCTATTCCCTTTTAGGTTAATAGTGTTTAAGAACTAAGGCTCAATACAATGGCATGTACGACAAGGTTATAGGCAGAGTTATGCAGAGAAAGACTGTGTGCAATTCATCTTTGGTAAAACTGACTAATTTCCTCAGAAATCAAATTAATGAAATCCAAAGAAGAATAAACCAAAGATACTAAATTCTCACTTAAAGAAAATAGCTTTTGATACTTTTCCAAATTTATTCCACTCAAATACTATTGAAAAATTTCTAATAAAATTGAAAAACACTAAGTTGTTGCCTTGTTGCTGCTTTCTTATATTCTAATAATTATTTGTTCAAAAATGTAACCTGCACAATTGAGAAAGTAACTGAAATTATTTTACTAATTGCATGCAAATTCCATTGCATTAATGTTATAAACCTATATCACCTTCTCATGGGCTGTTCTTCATACAACAATGGCAGCAAAACTTCAAGAACTTGTGCATTTGGTACTCTAGAACTTGCTAACAACATCACAGCCCCGTAAAAAGAATCACACATCCAAGAACTTATGCATGTGGCACTCCAGAACTTGCTAAAAGAAGAAGAAGACCATTACTTAATGCACTATCACAATTGTTTAAGTTGATTCATGCTAAATAGTACCCAAAAAAACACCTGTTGGATCAAAACAAAACCCACTCATTTGCATCATACACCGGGTGTCATTTAAAATTATGACTTTATCAGATATCATAAACTCAAATAGTGCATCTAGAAATCTCATGCTTTTCCTGGGAGTATGGCATGGGTTATTTCATACTTGAATTTCCAAGAACATCATCGGAATCTCAAACAATACAACCTTTACTAGCAACTTGATCTCCAATTACTTCATCTCAACCTTAAGCAATACAAACTTTAAATCCAAACACATATTCCCCAATTAATTAAAATTTAAAAGGAGGTCCAAACACAAAATTTTGGGCTTATTGAGTTGTTTCTTGTAAGGCTCCTTTTAGCTGTGTACCATCACTTGGCATTCTCCTTGAATTTCTTTCGCCACTAGGTTGTCTGCCATGATAGTTAGCCATGGCAGAGCAAACCCGATTACAGTACTCCTGATAAAATGCAAGAAAATACATTTTGGATAAGAAACTGTTCAGGTGTACAATGTTGCGATTTTTAGAGTGCACCCAAGTGTAGGTTTCGCAAGTAGTAATAAAATCTTGGTAAGTCCGAGGTCGAACTACAAGGAATGGTTGACACAGTGTAAAAAGCTCTACTATTATTATGAAAAAAACGCAAAATTAAATTGGTTGTTTGTTTTCCACCCGAAGATGGAGCAAGAAAGTATTTTAACTAAAATTAAAATTAAATGGTAAATAAAACTTAGAGAGTCAAATGGATGGAGGCACTAGGGTTCAAGGATCCCCCTATTATTTCACTATGTGAACTTGGATTTTTATTATCTCAATTAGGTTAGAGAGTACAACTCACCTAATTGGAAGATTTAACAATTAACCGCTTAACAAGGGTAAGGTAGATAGCTAATGGATTGCTTTAGCTAATAAATTCAAGAGTGTGTTACAGGGGAGACTAGGCATTTAATATATTTTCAAATCATGGATTTCATGCATTTGATATATTAAAAATCATACTAAATCTTAACCACATATCAACACACAATGATTTCTAATGAATAATGAATAAATCCAAATACTCTATCATAATTCAAGAAAATACATCCTTTAATCCAAGTTTCACATAGAAGAAAATATTAGGGTTCACCTCTAGCCCTAGCTAGAGGTTTAGCTACTCATAGTATTGAAAAAGAAAATTAAAAAGCAGAAAACAGTGAAGAAATAAATCCCCCTCATGATTTTGGCTTTTCTCTTTCTCTTCCTCTTTTCTCTATTCGGACTCTGTAGCTTTCTCCGCTGCGGCTTCAACTATTCAGGGAATCAAAATAATAATCCCCCCCTCCTTCTTGCCACCTCCTTTATAGGTTCATGCTTTGCCCTTTTTTTTTATTCAATGCTTGCAGCGCACCTGCCCATTGCTTGGTCCTTTAGATTATATATGAAAAAAAAAAATCCAAAATTTTAGAGCTACATATAATTTGTTCCAGTACATATATGTTGGCAATTGTAGAATCTATGTGAGAGAAGTGAGAGAAGGGATTTTAGATGCCCACTTTTTGCCAAAGCTCAAGCCCAAAGCATCAAACTTTGCTTTGAGGGTCCAAGGCAAACAAAACCCAGTAGTTTACGGTGACCCAATAGTCTACTGTGGCAGAAAACAAGAGCTAACGACATTGGGCCATCAAATTAAGCCCAAGCCACAAGTCGGCCCACTCAACCCCAAATCCATGTCTGCTGCAGTAATGTGGGGCCCGCCAAAATAGTCCAAAAGAGAGGGAAAAACCATTCCCCAAAACAATTCAAAAAGGAAAGGGAAAATCCTCCCCCGCCCACGTGATGCTCTTTCTTGCTTTCCTTTTAGCACGGAGCTTAAGACTTAAAAAAATCTCCTTTCCAATGAGAAATATGGGTTTCCAGGTGCCATTATTACAGGAAGGGGACCGGTCCTCCTCTTTGTCTAGCGGTTACAGTAGACACTATCAAAAAACAGTCTACCACAACTCCAGATGTGAGAAGAAATGAGAGGGAAGACAAGACAAGAGATGAAGAAGCCGAGGAAGCTGCCATGGCCGCCGAAGCTGCCACCACTCAAGGGGCAAAAACCACCTTAGCCCAGCACTCCGATGGTCCTTGTTCATCTTCAACATGGAACTTAGGAAGATCGGTTTGGAGGTAGGAGGATTAATTTACTAAATTTCTTTGATTTGCCGTGAGAGCATTCGATCTGCTGGGGATGGAATGCAACGGTAAGATCAAATTAAATTATGCAAAACGTGTATGAGTCAACTCAATTACCTCAACACTCCTTGTCAAGTATTTAATGTTCACCATCCCCAACACCGGAAATGAGGGATTAGCTATCTGCCACAGCCCAAATCAGGTCTGCAGCAGATAAGACAAATCCCACCCCTTTTATCTCTCGGATAAACAGTAACCATCATAATTAAGAGGGTAATAGGTGAAACCATGAGATATTAACACCACTATAAAGAAGGATGAGAAATAGGAAAGGAGGGTTGGTTGGATCTTAGTCTGAAACTAATTCCTTCATAGGAGCTGATTTACAAAGCTCCAAGAGAGAAGACAACCAAAATTCTGCAGAACACTTTCTGTAGATCTGTGATAGACTGAGACACTTTCAGTCTGCCACAGCCAAAAAGCCTACTCAACCACCAAACACCCATACTAATTAATGATGTTGATTCATACACTTTTGCACAATAAATAATCCTCTTCCTACTCCCCAAATCTCCTGAGTTCCATTGTTTGTTATATATATTTCTTATATGTTACTATTCATGACGAATCCTTGTTAAAACCAAGTTTATTGTGTTTAATTTTAATCTGCAGGACTGACTCTGTTTGCCTATTGGCAAGCTTATTGTACATTTCTTACATATTATTATTTTGGCAAGCCTTCATTAAAGCAAAGTTAGTGCGATTAGTTTTTGATCTGCAATACTGGCCTTGTCAGTCTACCGTGACCATTCTCTATGTGTATTGCGACCCAGCACTTGGTGAATACAAGGTTTATGGTGATTAGTTTTGTTCTGCGGAACTGATTCTACCTATCTACCGCAACTGTCTCTTTAAGTATTGTGGCCCAGTAGATCAGAAATTCCAGAGGGAAGCACTATCAGCCATTGGGCAACCCAACAAGCCTGGTGTAGAGTTTTGGGTTCAACATCCCCATCAAATAGATACACCCCATGTTCGACCACTCATGAGGCGACACATGTATTGTGTTCCACTTGGATTTTGGTCTGACAGACTGGTTCTCATGCTCTGGTAGACACCAAATCTCGAGTTCCTTGTTCCACCGTAGACCTAGACTTGGCAGACTCCAAACGTGACAGATTTAGACTCAAGGGAATTGCACCATCAGCCGTTAAGCAAACCACTAGCCTAATGTCGAGTTTTGAATTCAACACCCCATCAAACAATAAAAGTCACTTTCCACCATTCACAAGGTGACATGTGGCAAATGTGAAAAAAAAAGAGCATCCACAGGGATTAAGTGGTTGGAAGATTGGTGTATCATATGTGCTATCAAATGAGACACTTGAATGTCCTTTGGTCACTTGTTGTTTTGTTTTCCTATGAGATTGTACATAATAAATAAATAACACACAAAATACAAATTTATATTAAAAAGAAAATTATTAGTAATAAAAATTTAGTATATATTTAGTAAAAAAAAAAGTTTCTTATGGGAAGATGGTTTTGTCTTACACTTCTCAAAATGCCCCCCAAATTCTTGTGTTCCGTACACCTTTTGATCTCGCATGTAAGGGATCTAACACTAACATATTATTAGTGATATTACACTGTATCTGCATATGTACCCAACTTTAACCTTGATAACTCTCTTTCAATTTTTTTATTAAGTTCCAATAACATCTTTTGGCCAATGCTCTTAAGGCTATCTTCCCCTTGACTCTTATATATAACTGCATTAGCTATACACGTAACATACTATTATGCCATACTATCTCTCCACTTTATTATTGCAAAGTGAATGGTTATCTTATTCATAAGTCATCATTCCTCTTCTTAGCCTCTTTTGTCTAACGTTTCAATATGTATTAACTTGAAATTCTATTCAAATTTGTTAAACTAAAATCTCGCAATGCATGACAACAAAAATGCCCCAACCATTTAGTTAGAAGAGTATCCTTTATTTCTCTTTCCCTTCATTCAGATTAATTTAAGACTCATTTAAATTAATCCTTTAACTATATATCGGTTTTTTTAACTAAAATAAATATTTATTTTCTAAATTTCTAATTTTCCATCATTTTTTTTTCATTTTTATTATTAATTCATTAAAAAAGAAAATAAGAATAAAAATATTTTCAACTTCATTTTTAATTATTAAAATTCAAGGGTTATTTTTT
Source organism: Fagus sylvatica (assembly GCA_907173295.1). NCBI lineage: Eukaryota > Viridiplantae > Streptophyta > Magnoliopsida > Fagales > Fagaceae > Fagus > Fagus sylvatica. The sequence continues at coordinate 13,722,387 of OU015763.1, forward strand.
ATTTTTCCCATGAAAAATAAAGATTAAAAATAAACGAACATTAAAAAGAGAAATCAAAAGTATTATTGACATAGAACACTTCATAGTTCGTACAACATCCACAGTCACAAACAACTGAGATTAACCATGTTTCCAAAGCACATAAAAGACATACATTGACACACTTCCATGTTTTAGAAACTTAAATTCCAAACCAAAGATGCTTCCATGAGGACGCTAATGGAAGATGACCCACAAGGCCACAAACAAACAATATCAACCAGAGATTTCAATAGCCTTAACATCAGATTTCTTGACCTCCGCTTTGGGAACAGTAACAGTGAGAACCCCATTCTCCATCGCAGCCTTAATTTGATCCATCTTTGCATTCTCCGGCAACCTGAAACTCCTCAAGAACTTTCCGCTGCTGCGTTCGACACGATGCCACGTGTCATTCTTGTCTTCCTTCTCTATCTTCCTCTCTCCACTAATTCGAAGCACTCTGTCATCTTCAACCTCGACTTTCACTTCCTCCTTGTTGAGCCCAGGAATATCGGCCTTCAACACGTGGGCTTCTGGGGTCTCCTTCCAATCAATACGGGTATTGACGAAAGCAGAAGTCTCTCTGGGCACGGACAGAGATGAAGATGAAGAAAATGGGAAATCCTTGAATGGGTCCCATATGTCTACCGAGAATGGATCAAAGACATTGCTCCGTTGGCCACCGAAGAAGCTAGGAATCAGCGACATTTTGAACTTGCTGTTGTTGTTATGAATAACTGAGATACTGAGATTATTGTTGCTGAGAAATTGGATGGTTTAAGAATTTAAAGGGTTGGGTATTTATAAAGATGTAATTTTTAATTCTAGATTTCTCTAGTGTAGTGTAGGACCTGTTTAGTTTTGTGATTACAGGAACTTTCTGGGACTTTTGAGAACCGTGTAGGTAGCTACTTTGTGGGCACATGGTGGACTTTATTTAAGCTTGAAGACGGCCCCGCCAAAAGACTCAATGGGCCAATTAGGAAATAATAAAGTGTTCTTTGTCTTTACATTCAGTTAGTGGATGGCCCATGGTGTACAAGTCCCTTGAATATCTGGTGGTTATAGCCCAAAAAACATGAATAAATTTTTTAGAGCTGATAGCTAACCCTGCAATACAAAATTACATATTAAATTAATAAATATAAATATAAATTGAAATTTTTTGTAAAAACTAACGCACCTAATCTACTAAAATTTAATTTAATTTAAACACAATTAGTTTAGTATTGGTTTTCATTATATTAAAAGATAAATAGTTCTAATTAGTATGAATTAACGTAATTTACCTTTATTTGTGTTGGAAATTTTTAATTTTAATATTAAATTAAATTAATATTAATTTAAATTGACAAAATTAAATGTGAAAGCAATTTCACGTCTTTAATGATTTTTAAATTGAGGAATTAGTGTTCTGAAAAAAATAAATAAATAAACTAGATCCCACATTGATAAAGGAGAGAGAATAATCATTTATTAATAAATCCTTCCAGTTATTGAGTTTGATAGTAATTGTTGGGTTGTTATATCTTGGAGGAAACAAATCAAGTAGAAGGGTCATTGCACTAATCTTTGGGATTTGCAAACCTATAGACAAATTGAATCTCCTTAAAAAGTGCAAGATATCTGCGCGCCTTAATCCAATTATGTTCAAGATATTTCTATATTTCTTGTAATTTATATTTTATTATTCTGTATTTTTACCAACAATTTGAAAGAGACTCAACAATAGAACCTATTATGGAGAAGCCTATTGAGAGCGTTGGACATCTCAACAAGCATTTTTGTTTCAAAGGAACTCACTTCAATAGATGGAAAGGAAATGTCATTTTCTACTTGAGCCTTCTCAAAGTTTCCTATGTCCTTCATCGAGAAGAATCTAGTCAAGATTCTCACAGATGAAATGACTGAAGATGAACTTTGTGTCAATCAAGAAAAAATAGAAAAGTATCAAAATGATGAGTATAACTGTCGTTTCTATCTTTTGAATTGTCTTGCGGAATATTTTTAGGATTATTATGATACTACTTACACTTTTGCAAAGAAAATATGAAAAAACTTACAGAGCAAGTATGATATTGAAGAAGTTGGTGCAAAGAAATATGCAACTAGTTGCTTCTTCCGTTATCAAATGGTTCGATGAAATGTCCGTTGTGGAACAAGCTCAAGATTTCCAAATAATTGTGGCAGAAGTTAGATCTGAGGGCATTAAGATATGAGACAACCTTGTGGTAGCTAGCATTATTGACAAGTTGTTGCCATTTTGGAGAGAGTTCCAAAAGTCTTTATGCCATTAGCAAAAGGAAATGTTATGGGCTTCAAATGGGTAATCTTTGAAGGAGATACTCTTAATGTAATTCAATCTCTCTAAAACACCATGGGTGGAGGGAGATGGGAGGTTAGGGAAAGGCTTGGCTCCCTTGACTTTTTTGAAATCCCCCCTTCCCACATTCAATTTTTTATATATATAAAAAAATTATATATATAATTTAAGTAATGTCTTCCCTTTTTATTATTTTTTTTTTGTTTAGGCTCTGTCGCTACCTTATCCCTTTCTTATTGGATCATAAAGAGTAAGACAAGATTTGGCTACAAACCTGGTTTGTAACCCATTTGCTACAACCCATTATGTGGCAACTTCTAAGATCATCCAAATGTATTATTTAAAGAAGTCATATGACTCATTAAATAGGTCATGTGACTAAAGTACACGTGAATAATCTTATTAGTTGACACGTAATGGATTGTAGTAAGCTAGCTATAAACTAGTTTGTAACCAAACTCTGTTCTAAAGGGTATTATAAAGAGTAATAGAAATATTTTTTATTCCTTCTCATCTTAGTTTTCCAAGCATATTTTTAGAGAATCTAATTTTGTGGCACATAATTGTGCAAGGTGGGTTCTTTTGTATAAATTTAAAGATAACATTCCCTCCTCCACTATCCATGATTTTTGCCTTGGGAGTTAGGAGGCTAATGGACCTATTTCCCTTATTTTGTAGTTGGTTTTCTTTTTTCTCAATGAAAAGTATTCTAAGTTTGTTTAAATTTCAATTTAGTACTCTAAGTTTTGACCGTTTTAATTTAGTTTATATATATCCCTTCTCCACTATCCATGATTTTTGCCTTGGGAGTTAGGAGGCTAATGGACCTATTTCCCTTATTTTATAGTTGGTTTTCTTTTTTCTCAATAAAAAGTATTCTAAGTTTGTTTAAATTTCAATTTAGTACTTTAAGTTTTGACCGTTTTAATTTAGTTTATATATATCATAAAAAGCCGATGCTATTTTGCTTTGAATTTTTTTAATTAAAAAATAAATAAAATATTTTTCGAACAAAAAAAATCAGAAAAACAATTAAGAAGAACACATGCCAAAACAAACAACACATGCCCAAAAAAAATATCATAATTTGTTCCTTAGCCTTGCCATCACACGATCCCAACGTGCTCAGCCCCCTTTGTGCCATCGTTTGCGAGGAGAAACCTGTGACGCCAATCTTGATATCCTCGTGTCCTATAATTGCATGAAGAGACGCTAATTGTCGCTCTTAACACTTCCTACCACCGTTTTAAACCATTAATAGAATGAAGGATATCAATTAAAATAAAACCAAAGTCAAATATTAAATTCAAACAATCAAAACTTCGAATTGTGAATTGAAATTTAACCAAATTTGTAGATATATTTTTCATATATAACAATAAAATAAAGATTAAAATAATTGAACATTAAAAGAAAAATCAAAAGTATTATTCACTTTCATAGTTCGTACAATATTTAGAGCCACAAGACTCACAACCGAGATTAACCATGAAGCACATGAAAGACGCACACTCACTGACACACACTTCTATATTTTACAAACTAAAATTCCAAACCAAAGATGCTTCCATGAGTAGGCTTATGGAAGATGACCCGCAAACAAACAATATCAACCAGAGATTTCAATAGCCTTAACATCAGATTTCTTCACCTCCGCTTTGGGAACAGTAACAGTAAGAACCCCATTCTCCATCGCAGCCTTAATTTGATCCATCTTCGCATTCTCCAACTTCGCTATTGTGGTAGGTTCTAGAAATCGATTTCAATAGCCTTAACAGTAACAGAGATATGAGAGATACCACCACCATGCCCAACCTGCGACCACTCTCCAACTTCGCTATTGTGGTAGGTTCTAGAAATCGCATTAAGCCATTGACAACTTGAAGATCTTAGAACCGTTTCCACACCTTCAATAGTTGCCCAAATCCCTACCAATAAAATTATAAGAAAAACAGCCAAGAAAATACAAACAACTTATTCTATAACATCATAAAATACAATAATATAACCCTAAAAGATAGCTCAATTGGTCTGACCTAGGGTGTGCTCCTCAATGGTCACTAGTTCAAGTCCCCTCAAGGCCAGCTACTTAAGGCAAAGCCTTGCGTCTATCGTGATACACATACTAGTAGGGTGTTGCGTGTTTCCCTTGGGATTAGTCGAAGTGCACGTATCTACGAACGCTAGCTCGGACACCCAAAGTTTTCAAAAAAAAAAATACAATAATAGACCTCCACAACTTGAAACACTTGAACATCTTATAATCTAAAGAAACTGAGATATAAGATTTAATAATTTGCAATGATTATTCCAGGAAAAATGAAAAATAAAAACTACAACGTTTTCCTTTATTACACCATACACAAATAAACCAAGCCTACCATAAATGACTAAATGGCCTAGATTTCAGCTAGTATATAAGAAAGTTATAAATTAATAAATACAAAAATTGAATAAATAAAAAAATTGAAAGTTCAAAATTTACATGGAACAAATAAAGACACTTACTTTGTCGATATCTCAAGGACACATCTCATAACATAATCAAGTATTTCTATTTATTAATATATGTAGATAGTTTTATAAATTTACCACATAATGAGTTTAACAAACTAATTTATAGTATGTTTATAACCAAACTTTATCTATTTTTTATATATAAAAAAATAAAGATTAAAATAATTGAACATTAAAAAAGAAATCAAAAGTATTATTATTCACTTCCATAGTTCGTTCAACATTTAGAGCCACAAGACTCACAACTGAGATTAACCAGGAAGCACGTAAAAGACACACTCACTGACACACACTTCCATATTTTACAGACTACAATTCCAAACCAAAGATGCTTCCATGAGTAAGCTTATGGAAGATGAGCCGCAAACAAACAATATCAACCAGAGATTTCAATAGCCTTAACATCAGATTTCTTCACCTCCGCTTTGGGAACAGTAACAGTAAGAACCCCATTCTCCATCGCAGCCTTAATTTGATCCATCTTTGCATTCTCCGGCAACCTGAAACTCCTCAAGAACTTGCCGCTGCTGCGTTCAACACGATGCCACGTGTCATTCTTGTCTTCCTTCTCTATCTTCCTCTCTCCACTAATCCGAAGCACTCTGTCATCTTCGACCTCGACTTTCACTTCCTCCTTGTTGAGCCCAGGAATATCTGCTTTCAACACGTGAGCTTCTGGGGTCTCCTTCCAATCAATACGGGTATTGACAAAAGCAGAAGTCTCTCTCGGCAAGGACAGAGCTGAAGATGAAGGAAATGGGAAATCCTTGAATGGATCCCATATGTCCACCGAGAATGGATCAAAGACATTGCTTCGTGGGCCACCGAAGAAGCTTGGAATCAACGACATTTTGAAATTGTTGTTGTTGTTGTGAATAACTGAGAGACTGAGATTATTGCTGAGAAATTTAATGGTTTAAGAATTTAAAGGGTTGGGTATTGTGAGGGGTGTTTTTGTTGTATTGCCACGCGGCGTGCCGAGGGCGATCACTACGTGGACTTGAACTTTAGAGAAGGGGTAGTCGAACCCAAGATTCAACCGAGGGCCATAAACTCAGCCCAAGGGCTAATGGGATACTTCCAAAAAGGCATTTTAAAGAGCCAAGATAATAAAGCCCAAATAAATATGAAGAAGGACTAAAGGCTCATAGAAGTATTGAAACCGACAAGAAGTTTAAAGAACAGTCATTGGGCCGAGCCACTCACTGTTCTTCAACTGTATCCAAACTTGAAACACAGTGATCTTAACACAAAAAGTACCAACTCATATGTTTCCCATGTTTTTAGGACCCAAATAAAATTAGAACAAGGACAAGAGAACTTATCAAAGCAATGTTGTTAATGAGGAGCCTAGGAATCAGTTGTTGGGCCGAGCCTCTCACTGTTCCTGGGCTGGATCAGGCCTGAAACAGAATATCTTCAGTCAAAAATGATGAAAACACATGTTCTGCATACTGTCGTTGACATCTGCTGCAAGACCTCTGAACAAATAATGCACTTGTTGAAACTAAAAGAGTGTTGACTTGTTGGGAGAGAGTCAGTCCCAATAAGACATGCATAAGGGTGAGAGAGAATTGTGTTTGGGCTTTTTATGGAGCTAAAATCAATGATAAAGAACCATTGTGGCTCTTATAAAGATATTTCAGGATTTCTGCCCAGACATCTGCCAGGAGAGCTTTTTCTGGGGAAAAAGATATTAAGTTGTGAATTCCAATCTTTTCAGACGGGAATGTGTCTTTGGAGTTTTGATTGGTGTTTCTAGGTTGGGAATGATCTCAGGAAACCCATTTCGAGGGCCTTTTCTCCTTGGATCTTTGTTGTGGTAATTTCTTGAGTTTTTGGAAGTGTTCTTCCTTTTCTGGTTTTTCTTTTTGGGTGGTTCTGTTTGGGGCTGGTGGATCTGATGCCTTAAGAATGCAATCAGTCCCTTATATATAAGTAATTAGGGTTGCCTAAAAACGAGATTTTGGCTTCCCTTAATCTTGTTTATTTCCAAGATTAACCCTCTATCCCATGTGTTGGTCAAAGAGAGTGTTTTGTTAGCTAAAATGATTATGGTCCTTCCCTCTTGGCAGGGTAAGGCCTGTTTTCCCTCTGAAATGGTTTTGTCAGAGGTGTCCACTGTTTAGTTAGTGGATTTTTAGTGTAAAGTTGGGTTTATGCATGTCTTTTGTGACTTGGTTTCCATAAACTCGTCACTGTGCCCCCCAGCAGACCTAATGACAATAGTCCATGGTTACCTAAGTCTTGGAACTAACTCCCCTCCACCAAACCACACTCCTCAAGTCAGATCAACATAAGGAGAGTAACTTCCTCACGGGTCTGGGCCGTGGGAGCTACTCCCTGAGTCCTTTTGGGACTGGAATGGACATGGCCATTAGCTTTTCCACCATACTTCTTTATTTCCAGCATGTTTTGGTTGCTGCCAGTGGTCCTTGAGCTGTTGTGCACAAGTCTGCTGCGTGAACAGTACCAGAATTCATGATTTCCGGTGGAGTGTAGAGCTGGACTGAGCTGGTGGTGTTTGAATAATTTGAAAATGGTATCTCAATGGCTCTTGTCACGTTGGAGAAGATGGGAGCTGTTGCACTCCTTCTCTTTTAGTGTAATAAGACATGTCGTGGGCTCCACAGCAGATATACAGCCCCTGCTCTGTCAGCATCTCTTCAGACTTCATGGGTCCCACGGGTTGGCTGTATTCAACCATTTGGATTTTTGGGGCTGGTTGCCATTTGGGCTCCAGCTGTTTCCCTTCCTTTATTTTAATAGTATTTGGGCCAAATAATTGTATAATAAGCACACCTTGGGTTATGGGCTTCACATGAGTTTTCTTTGGGTTTGTGAACAGTGCCAAAATTCCCTTTTAGTGGGCCCAGGTGGCTCATTAGGTACTATTTATGGCATTTTAGTGGATTGGGCCATATATGTTTTAGGTTGTGGGCTTTTTTAGAATTGTGTCAAGGCACTTTAAAATAAGCCCAAGTAAATTGACATTTTTTAGGATATTTGAATGGGTTGGGCTTATTGGGCTAACTTATTAAAGCCCAAATATTTTATTGGGGGCCCAACAATTATTTAATCAAAAAATGGGCATGTACAGGTATATTTATAAAGATCCAGTGAGTATTCTAGAATTCTCTAGTGTAGTCTAGGACCTGTTTTATTTTGAGATTACTGCAAGAACTTTCTGGGACTTTTGAGAACCGTATAGGAGCTATGGGAACGTGGTGGGCCTAATTTGCTTGAAGAGAGCCCGTTGAAAGATTCAATGGGCCAATAGTAAAGCAGAGAGTGTTTTTCTCTTTACAGTAGCTAGTGGATGGCCCATGGTTTCTCTGATCCAGTGAGATTCAATTATTAATAACTTCCTTCAATAATTGCTGGTTATATGATTTTTTTTTTTAGTGAAAAGGAATATTAATTAAAAACTAACAAAGCGAATAACAGAAATATCTGAAAAATCAAAGTCCAACACCTCTAGCACATGCGCTCGAGGCGATATGAATATAGTTTTAGAGCTAGTAGCTACTAGCTACTAGCTACCATGCAATAGACGGAAAAAATCTATATATGATACAAAATTAATTAATAAGTATTAATAAATTAAAATATTTGTAAAGAATAACTTACATAATTTATTAGAATTTATTTCGAAAAATATAATATCTAAATTAATCAGAATTTGTATAGTGTTGGTTTGCACTATACAAAATGATAATTAAAGAGTTCTAATTAGTTTTAAATAAAATAATTTAATATTATTTGTAATTCTGAAAACCAAATTAAGAAATACATATTGGAATGATGACATAGAAAAATATGAGTTTTCAAGAGTTTATGTAATAACATTTGATAAACTGAGTGAAAAGTCAAAGACTTTTATTATATCTTACATTCTCTAATACAAATATACTTACAAAGGAAAAGGAAAATGTTATATTTTAGCTCTTTGTCATTCACTTTCTTTTTGTAAGAGTTGTATTGCAAAAATAAGAAAATAATGGTTATGATTTATGAATATGAATTGAATATTTGAATGTATGATAGTTCGATAATACTCTTTAAGCCTATAAATAGCTCACTTAATAGTTTTCTCAAACTATCACTCAGAAGTCAGAAACACGCTTGTTCCTAAGCTTGCTTCCAAAGCTCACTTCTACTTTTGTATTATTTTACTCAAAAATATAAAATGTTTCTACTTTATAGATACAAGAGGTGTTGGAGTGTCTATCTTTACAAGTTTGTGCAAATTTGTAACAAGTAGTTGAGTTTCCCATAGGCCATATCATTATGAACGACTTGTTAGTAACTTATTTGTATCAGAAATTTTCCTAAGAGGGTGCCAATCTTTTCAAGTGAGCGACTTGGTCTGTGTCTCAATTGGTAACACATAAATCTTTGCAA
>OU015763.1:13731751-13754251 GCA_907173295.1 Fagus sylvatica
ATTGAAACGCGTCCACAGATAAGCACATAGGGATACCTCTTCAATTTTTGTTTGATTTTTTTTTTTGGGTAATCAGGGATACCTCTTCAAAGTTCAAAGTTCAAAGTTTTTTTGATAAAAAAAGAGCCTTGCTTATTGCAGTACTTTTAACATCATGAAATGGATAAGGTTGGAGATTTAAACTTGGATCAGTGCTAGTCCTTTGTAGGACAATCTTGAATCTTCGCTTGATTAGAGGGCCCAATTACCAAACTCCAAAGTGGTGACGGGTACACTCCATCTACCAATCACATGTAATATTTCCTGAGCTGGATATATATATATTTATACTTGCCCATTTGATTCTTGAACCTTTAATCTTTATTTTAAAATTATTATATATTTAAATGTTTTATTTTTTATTTTTTATATTTTTTAAAAATCATTACGGTAAAATAATCAAATGACAATCACAATTCATATCACGTTTTAAATTTCAAGAAATTATTACATCCTCTCCAACTTTAATATACCTTCCTCCTCTCACAGGAGGTGTGGTTCTCATGTGAGACCCAAGGGTGTGGCTCTCATGTAGATTACACACAAATGATGTAATAATTTCTATTAAGCTTCACGTCATCACAATGTTCACAGTTTTATCATTTATGAAATATGTTGTTATGTCATAAATTATCATCCATCTGATAAAGATAAAAAGAGAAGACTTGTTTAAAATATTTTAAAGTATAAAAACGATTTTGAAATGGAATTTAATCTTTTTATTTTTTGTTTTTTTAATTTAATTTTAATGGTAAGAGGGGAACTTCATTTGAAACACAACGAACAATTGAAGAAATTACAACGTTGCTAAAACGGAGGAAAGACCTAAGTCAGAAATCTAGATTTAACCACATTAGAACATATGGGGTTCATTGAACAGCACAAAATCTTCTTAAGTCTGACATCTTTGTTTTGCAAAACATTTGCACACCAGTTCACCTTTGGATAGACATGTCTAAGTTGAAAAAGGAAAATTCTCGCCATTAATACCCATTAATCCATAGCAACAATATGTAAACATTTGTTAGGAACGAAAATTTAGTGACTCGTTTCTACTTATCAATTCAAACTCTAATTTAATGTCAAGCTCTAATTCTAAGGACTCAAAAGTCAATATCTAATTTTAATTGCAGTTCATCTTTTAGAGGCCATAACTCAACTATGATAACGTTTGTTGTAATTTTCATGATACCTTGAAAAACCTTTCACTAATTCCCTATTTGAGTAGGAATGAAGGATAAGGCTAAGCTTACCTATCTACCAACCTAACTTCCATAGTCATGTCCCTTGAATCACTTCACAATCTAAATTTTTATTGCATTTAAATACCAAGTAGTTTAGTTCACCTTTGTAATCAACCACTTCACATCCTATATAAGGGTCATATTCACATCGATTTGAAGTATGCACAAAAAACCCTAGCCTTCACCCTATGGGAATTGAGACAAAGACCTAAACCCCAAACTTAAGCATCGTAGGGTTCCCCCACCAATCCAACTCGACAATCTTTTAGTACTATTTTCTCCTTATTTGCAGGTTCCCATTGATCAAGGCCAAATTGTGTAATCAACTGCATCACAATCGATATTGAGTATGACCCAACCAACCAATCGTTTAGCTATTTCACTAAAATCAATGTGTGGTTAACATTGTGCCTTCAGTGCCCGGGCAAAGGTGTAAAACTTTATTACTTATGCTAAAACTTCCCTACTAAGAAGTGGATTCAAGGCCATTTTGGTACCCATTACCAAATTGAGATTTTAGCTAAAACACGTTTTTTGCCAATAGACGTTTGAGCTCCATTGGAAAAACATGCTTTTACAAGGCAAAATCATGGAAACTTTTAGCTCCTTAGATATTACCAAAAGCGCAATAAGCATGTTTTGGTGCTAACCGTGCTTTTTGGAAACCCATTATATAGGCGCTATTTCATTTTGATCAATCAAAAAAGCCCATTAAAAACTTTCGGAAACACCACTTTCCAATAAAGCTCAAAGAATGTGGTAGCTCTCTTAGGAGCTAAAATTAAATGAGTAATTATACAATACTTCCAGTGCACATTAATGTTGTACTCTCTTCTCGCACATAAATGGTAAGTCTCCCTAATTAAATTTATAGTAGGACCCCACCATTCATATGAGAGGATGGAGTACACCATTAATATACTCCAGAATATTCTATAACTTTCCTAGTTAAACTTCAAACCATGTTTCTAATTAAAACCAAAGGAATTAGTAGTGTTACCCGACATTCCTACCATGTTTAAATGGTAAGGGAAAAACAAAAATCTCTATGGAGATGAATTAATGACTCTCGTGAAGAACCATACAAAGGGAAAATTTTGAGAATATTGAGGCATCTAGAGTTGGGATAATTATCTGATGTAGCCGCTTTGCAACTACTCTCTCACGATATGTAGAATCCACACACATGTAGGCCCCATGTAATGTGAGAGAGCTATTGCAAACAACGGCTCCATGAGATACTACCCCAACCTAGAGCATAAAGTTTCCTTAATATGCACACTATTGTGGTGACACAACACCACAATAAAAGTGATTAATGTTAGGAACACAATTTTTCACATTTTTTTTTTTATATAAATATTAATGTAGTAAGTTGTAATTGAGAAGTAACACCAGTTTCACATTCGCTCATTACTAGTATCATTTTTTTTTAGGCAATACCATTTTTATTAATATCAATCATAGTATGCTAGTTTAGCATTTGTGAAAAATGATTTATTTCAATAAAAATTAATTCGAAATATCACTTCCAAGCTTCCAACTTCCAACTTCCACATCCAAACTGCCAAAGTATTGGAGCCTACAGAATCCTGAGTGCAGCCCATCCTATAGCTAGATTTAATATTGAAAGTTATAACTTAGTTACAGTTGCTTAGGGTGTTCCATAATTAAATTTAATAATGTGATTGTATTAATTAGTGCATCATATCTTTTTGTATAATTAATATATAGGGAGGAGATCAACCCATGCCCAATTGAATAGAGAATGAAGAGTGCACCACTGAGTCAAATGAGATCCATTAATCCTTTTTTCTCTTACCGATGGTCAGAACTTCATGTGGATTTGAATCCTACTTAGAGGTCCATTAAAGATCAGAAATTGTTGCTTAGTGGATACTACATAATTTAATTTAATTAAAAAGCTTAAGGCACGTAAATTTTCCCTAATATTGAATACGACATTATACGCCAACTACCTAAGATCCCATCTCCCCTCTTAAGCAGGTATCTCTCTGCTCTGTTTAATTGTTGTCCAAGTGCTTGAGCACAACAAAGAGTTGGTGTTTAAGGAATTTTGTTTGGGCTTGGCCAAATGCCTAGAGTTAAAGGAATTGGACCCAGAAGGAATTGTCCTCCTAAACTAAATGTCAATTTAACCTGGCAAGCCAAATTTTTTGCTCGAGTAAAGTGAAGGCCCAAACCTCCTTCCTAGTTCCTATTTGTGCCCGGTGATCTCCTTCCATGCCACCGAACCGAATGCATCATATGCCTAAACTCCTACTTCCATTATGGAAAGGCAAGACCCCGAATTGTTCCCCAGCCCCAGGTTGTAGCCTTGTAGGTAAGTCCACATTAAGAGAAATGCTGTCAAATTTAAAACAAAAATAAATAAATAAAGATTGAGAAGCTTGAAAATTAAAAAAAGGAGAAGTCAATAGTATTATTTGCATAAACACTTTCAGTGAACACTTTGCAAATTGCAATTCGTACACACAACATTCACAATCACAACTGAGATTAAACCATGTTTCCCAAAGCACATAAAAGACACACACACATTAACACACGCTTCTATATTTTACAAACTACAATTCCAAACCAAAGCACTAATGGAAGATGACCCACAAACACAAACAATATCAACCAGAGACTTCAAAAGCCTTAACATAAGATTTCTTCACCTCTGCTTTACGTTTAACAATATTAGAATTTCTATAAAAAGACTTACGTCTATTTTTTTTTTTCACTCAGCCCACATATCAAATACCTTGTCTACAATGTCAAGCTTTGATACCATGTGAAAACTCAAACACAGAATTTCTAATATTTCTATAAAAAGATTACATTACAGATAAAGAGTTTGAATTTAAAAAGAAGTTACACATGAAAACATTTGAATGCCGAGTTTATCTTATCATGTTGTTGGATGAGTTTGCTGTATCTTTATCTGTTGAAGAATCCCAAATATAATAATGTTTATGCCAATTGGAAAACAACCCTTAGAGCACTTCAAATATAATAAAAGAATGAACTTTTGGATTAAACAATGATAATTTGGATAGGCCACTAGTGTTAGTTTGCGGAAGCAATTTTTCTATTTTATTCAAGAATCGTTATACCACAGAAAACATGGATTTTAAAATAGTAAGCATACCTTTTTAGCAACCCAAGTAAGCCTCTTCTAGCAACCCAAGTGTGTTGCCTCCCAAGGTATTCACGTCTCTCTCTCTGTTTCTTTAGAGTTTTTCTAATGGTTGTAAAATATCACAATAGTTCTGATGGCCAACTATGAATGTGATACTGCTTATTTATATATATCCATAGAAAAACCCTTAGAGAAAGATTATGACGTGGGATCCTTAGGGATCTCTATCTTCAGCAGTAGGATAAGTCATAATCTCTATCTTTTTGAAAAGATAAGTCACTATCTCTATCTTTTCAAAAAGATAAGTCACTATCTTATTAAAGTTCGTGACTTACATTGAATGTGACTTACTTTGAAACTCTTTCAACTTTCAAGATAATTCTTTAATTATCTTCATTAAATAATTCTTTAATTATCTTAATCATATCAAGATAATATATTGAACTTCTACAAATTACAATAATGTCCATCAACACATTGTAATTGACCCTTGAAGATTAGAGAATAATAACTGAAGTCCCTTTACTTACAATTTTATATCTATATATCCTTCCACCATACTATATTCCACATAAGCCACTAAGACTGGATTAATATCACTGTTATGTCCCTAGCTTATGTAACCCTTTAATTTCTTGAATTTCTTATCATTTTGTAGAATCATTATGACCAATTTTAATCCCTTGGCTAAGATTTTAGATGACAATCGGTTGACTGGACCGAACTATGTTGATTGGAAAAGAAATTTAATCATTGTTCTCACTGCTGATAAGATAGTTTATGTGCTTAATGCTGAGCCACCAGAGCTTGCTTTAACTGATGCCACTGAGGAACAAAGAAATGCATTTGATAAGTGGCATGAGGCTGATGAAATGGCTAAATGCTACATATTGGCCTCTATGACCAATGTGTTGCAAAAACAATGCCAAGGCCTAGTTACAGCAAAAGATATGATGTTCCATCTCAAAGAAATGTTTGGAGAACAAAGCAGAAGTGCAAGACAAACTGCTATGAAAAACCTAATGTCCACTAAAATGGTGGAAGGAACTCCAGTTCAGGAACATGTCCTGAAGATGATTTCATTCATCAATGAACTGGATATGCTAGGTGCCGAGATGGATGCTGAAACCAAAGTTGATGCGATCCTGTCATCCTTAACTGATTCTTTTAATTAGTTTATCATGAATTATAACATGAACAAAATGGATGTGACATTGTCAGAGCTGCTCAATATGTTGCAAGCAGCTGAGGATCTTATCAAGAAAGAAAAGCCTGCTATCATGTTGGCAGAAAAGCTTGAATCAACTCTTAAGTTCAAGCCTAAGGGCAAGAACTTTAAGAAAAAGGGATTTCAATCTGTTACCCAAATATCAACCTAAGAGGGGGGGTGATTTAGGTTGAGGCAAACTTTTTCGATTTAAATGCGGAATTAAAAACTATTTTCAATTAGCAAAAACAAATTTAAGAACACAATTCAATTGCAATAAGATATGATAGAAAATCAAACACAAGCATATATAAGCAATTGAATAAGTAAGAGATAGAGATAGAGAAAATCAAACACAGTGATTGTTATCGAGGTTCGGCTTCCCCGCCTACGTCCCCGCCTCAAGATCACTTCTCGAGGATTCCCAAATTCACTAATTTGACAATCTTCTTTCGGGTGAAGATCAAAACCGTTACAAATCTTCTTTACACGGTGAAGAGTAACCACCGAGTGAAAAATCCTTTTCACTCTTAGGATTTATACCAAGACCCACAAATCTTCCTTACAAGGTGAAGAGTAACCACCCAGTGAAAAATCCTTTTCACTACTTAGGATTTATACCAAAACCCTAACAAAAACACTCAATGGTTTCAACAAAGTATTTGTTGTACAAGATAAGGCTCTCTCAAAGAGTAATTGTACACAATATGCTCACTCTAATAGTATATCAAGGATTTGATCAATATGGCTCAAAAAGTGTTTAGAGAAATTTTCAATCAAGGATTTTGAATGATATGAAAATATAAGCTTGAGAAGGATGGATTGATGTATAAGATGTTATCTTTTCTATCTTTGATTTCTCTTGTATGCTTGATGTTTAGAAATGAAGAAAGGGTAGTATTTATAGCCATCATGTTGTCTTGCATTCTTCTTGATTTTCAATCAATCAATTTGCTTTCTTTGAAAACTTTTCTTCTTAAGATTTTTCAACCATAATTGATATGGTTGTCTTGCATGTGAATTTCAATCAATTAAGTTTGTCTTTGAAGACTTTAAGAGATTTTTCAATTGATATTGTTGTCTTATATTTGAATTTCAACCAATCAAGTTGTCTTTGAAGACTTTAAGAGATTTTTCAATTGATATGGTTGTCTTATATTTGAATTTCAACCAATCAAGTTTGTCTTTGAAGACTTTAAGAGATTTTTCAATTGATATGGTTGTCTTATATTTGAATTTCAACCAATCAAGTTTGTCTTTGAAAACTTTAAGAGATTTTTCAATTGATATGGTTGTCTTATATTTGAATTTCAACCAATCAAGTTTGTCTTTGAAAACTTTAAGAGATTTTTCAATTGATATGGTTGTCTTATATTTGAATTTCAACCAATCAAGTTGTCTTTGAAAACTTTAAGAGATTTTTCAATTGATATGGTTGTCTTACATTTGAATTTCAACCAATCAAGTTTGTCTTTGAAAACTTTAAGAGATTTTTCAATTGAAGTTGGTTTTAAAGTTGAGCCTTAAAGATCAAATCTTAATAAACTTTACAAAACCTAACTCTTACTTCTCATATGTCTCGGATCATTGTCTTTGAGCTTGATTTCTTTGTCTTGAGTCTTGATGACTTTGATCTTCAATGAATTTGCAACTTATCAACTTTGCATTTGCTTGATATTTGAATTGGCCATCTTGGTCCAATTAAATCAATAGTCAAAATTAAGCTTTAAAACATAAATCATTAGTTCATATGAAAATATCATTAATGAACAACTTAAAATCATGGTTATCATCAAAACTACATGAATGTCCTTGGATTAATTAGCCAATTAATAATTATTGAAACCTTGAGGCTAACAATCTCCCCCTTTTTGATGATGACACATATGATATGATATTTTTATACGATTTATGATTTTGAAGCTTTTCTTGAAAAGCTCCCCCTAAAATAATGCATATCTTTATATTAGAGATTTTTAAATCTCCCCCTATCTTTATGCATAGATCAATTTGTCATTTAAGTATTATCAAGCAATCAATATATATGCGTATTTTTGCCAATTATTGCAAGATATGATAATTCACCAATAGATATGATAATTCATTGAATAGATAAAAAAAAATGTCATATCTTTCTCCCCCTTGGCATCATCAAAAATAAATATTATATTCAATATTTCCAAACATCATTCAACATTTTAAACAACCAAAAAAAATTTATTTATCCTTTGATTTTGTTCAAACATAGAACAATTAACTAACATAACATATTTCTCCTATTTGGTACAAAGAAATAAAACAAATACATTCATATTTGTAAGATTCTTCATCCTAGTGGTTTGGTTGGATTGGGGGTTCGGTTGAATATTGCCGTATGCCTAAGATGCTGATGATTTAAGCAATCCGGGAAAGGACATGGGATGATGCCCATATATTACGTACTCTCTCTCTTCTGTCATACAAAGCTTCAGGTGTATCAACAGTTGTATGAACGGGATGATTTTGGATGAGGAAGATATATTTGGAGTGTATGCTAAAGATCTTCCCATCAACCTGGTGTATGAGAGAGGTACTTCAACCGAGAAGCATGATCAATAATAATCTTGCTTCGTGGAAACTTGATCAATAATAATTTTGCTTCTATCTGAGAAGATCAAGTATTTGATTTTATGAATCTCTAAATGATGCTGCATCCTCTTAGAGTGTTATCTAAAGAATGAGAGAAAATATTATCGGAGAGGTGTGAGTATGTAGTGGAGAGGTGAAGCGAATTTATAGGACAGACGCGCTGTTTGAAAGAATGGTTCAGATTTTGCTACGTGTCATAAGTGTGAATGAATGGTTCAGATTTTGCTATGTGTCATAAGTGTGAATGAATGGTTCAGATTTTGCTACGTGTCGTAAGTGTGAATGAAGGGTTCAGATTTTGCTATGTGTCAGACTTATCCAATTACGCACGCCATAGACACCGATAAATCAGGAAGTTTGAAAAAAAAATTTCTGCTTTTTCAGAAAACAGATCTTGTCGACGCATCGAGTTCTGAGTCAGTGATATTTCCGTATACGTTAAATCTCGAGATTTGAACGTTGAATTTTGAAGAAAAATCTCGGGAGTCGGGTGATAGGTACAGGCTGTTGTTCAAAAATCTGAGGTTTATTTAACACACACTAATTTTCGATGAACTTCATCATTTTCAAACTCTTAGCTTAATCTCTTATTAGATTTTCTAGAATGGCTTCCTCTTCTTCTCAAAACAAACCAGAAACAATTAATCTAAATGATACGCCTAGTGTGATGCCAGAAGTCTGGCGTCCTTACTTCCTTTCAATTAATGGCCCTGTATCAGTAACTGATTCAGTGATATTGAATGGTGAGACTGCCACCGCAGTAGCTGCCGGTCTTTGTACTCCGGAGGATGCAAAGGTTTTAGCTGGGAGGACTGACCCACAAATAATAAATGAATCATTGGCACTCACGATTCAGTGTACTGCCACTGTTTCTAACATGGGACGTCGTCTTCATGTTAGGAATATGGAAGTGAAAGCGCTGCGTTCTCAAGTCACCATTTTACAAAGGTTGCTGAAGGAGAGTAAGAAGAAAGTAGGGGAGGTCAAGGAGGAGAACAAAAGGCTGAAGGCGCTCGTGGATTCTTATGCCGATGATTTGGTAATCCGGTCCACAGAGCAGAGCAAGACCACTAATAAGCTGCAGAAGCAGTACGAGAAGCTACTAGCTGAGGTGAAGGAATTGACTTCTCGCTCTATCCCCAAATAAATGTAGTGGGAAGTGTAGTGGTTTTTCCTTTTGTGGTGACTTCTCCTTTATGGCTTTCTTTTTAATAAACTCAAGTTTGTTTAAATGATGAGTTTTATTTCTTATTTTATGCATGAACATATACGCAAATATACATAGAACTGGGCATATAATTTAATGTTCAAACAATATAACTAGGAAGATATAAAATGAACAATTTTATGAACATGATATGCATAAAATCATTTTATATTCAATTCTTAAGGTATATATAGATTTAACATAGTTGAATCAAAGAGAAGGATAATAAATTTAAGCTTATTTGATATCAACGTATCTAGCCATACCTATTTCACGTCGAATTGTGCAAAATCGTTCTTCAATGAGAGGTTTCGTGAGAATATCCGCCCATTGACTATCGGTGCTCACAAATTCAAGTTCAATGTCCCCTTTTTGCACATGATCTCTTATAAAATGGTATCTAATTTCAATGTGCTTTGTGCGAGAGTGTTGGATAGGATTTTTACTTAAACTTATGGCACTTGTGTTATCACACCTTATGGGAATATGATCAAAAAGAATTTTAAAATCCTCTAGTTGTTGTTTTATGTAGAGAGATTGAGCACAACAACTACCGGCCGCTACATATTCGGCTTCCGCCGTTGATAAGGCCACAGAATTTTGCTTTTTACTAAACCATGATACTAGTGAGTGTCCTAGAAAGTGACAAGTACCACTAGTGCTTTTGCGATCAATTTTGCAACCAGCAAAATCCGCATCCGTGTAGCTTATTAAGTCAAATGAATTTGACTTAGGGTACCATAATCCTAAATCAATGGTTCCAAGCAAATATCGAAATATTCGTTTGACTGCAATTAAGTGTGATTCTTTAGGACAAGGATTGAAATCGGGCGCAAAGACATACACTAAACATTATATCGGGTCTACTTGCGGTTAAATAAAGTAAACTACCAATCATACCTCGATATAGCTTAACGTCCACCGGTTTACCTTTCTCATCTTTGTCAAGCTTTGTTGAAGGACTCATGGGAGTTCCATATGCTTTAGCATTTGTCAATCCAAATCTTTTTAGTAAGTCTATGACATATTTGGATTGATTTAAGAATATCCCATCTTCGGTTTGCTTTATTTGAAGTCCGAGAAAGAATTTTAGCTCACCCATCATACTCATTTCGAATTCATCCTGCATAGTCTTAGAGAATTCTTTGCACAAGTTTTCATTAGTAGAACCAAATATAATATCATCAACATAGATTTGCACAATAAGCATGTCTTTTCCATCAAACATTAGAAATAATGTTGTGTCAAGTTTTCCACGTGTAAAACCCTTTTCAATAAGGAAACCACTTAGTCGTTCATACCAAGCTCTTGGAGCTTGTTTTAAACCATATAAAGCTTTTGATAATTTAAAAACGTGGTTTGGAAATTCATGATTTTCAAATCCAGGAGGTTGTTCTACATAAACTTCTTCGGCAATAAAACCATTTAAAAAGGCACTTTTGACATCCATTTGAAATAATTTAAAATTTTTAAAACATGCAAAAGCAAGTAACATGCGTATAGCTTCTAATCTAGCAACTGGAGCATAAGTCTCTCCATAATCAATACCTTCCTCTTGATTATAACCTTGAGCGACTAACCTTGCTTTGTTCCTTACTATTATACCTTCTTCATCCTTTTTGTTTCGGAATACCCATTTTGTACCAATGACGGAGTGGTCCTTGGGTCTAGGTGCAAGAGTCCATACCTTGTTTCTTTCAAATTGGTTTAGCTCTTCTTGCATTGCCAAGATCCATGATTCATCTTCAATAGCTTCATTTATGTTCTTTGGTTCAATTTGTGAGAGAAACGCCATGTTGTTGCAGATGTTCTTGAGCTTTGATCTTGTGCTTACTCCATGTTCAACTTCACCAATGATCAATTCTTTAGGATGACTATGGACTACGTTCCAACTTTTTGGTAATTCTTCATTTTTGGTTGGAGGAAGCGCTTTTTCTTCATCTTTTGGTTCATCTACTTGATCTTTGACTTTTTCACTTAAATCAACTTGGTTAGATGAACTAGCTTTATTTTCAAGAGAAATTGGCTCATCATCACAATTATTTTTGATATGGAATGGATTAGTTTCATCAAAAACAACATGCATAGATTCATCAACAACCATAGTTCGTTTATTGAACACTCTATATGCTTTACTATTTGTAGAATAACCAAGGAATATACCTTCATCGGATTTAGCATCGAATTTACCAAGATTATCTCTATCATTCAATACAAAGCACTTACATCCAAAAACTTTGAAATATCCAATGTTAGGTTTTCGATTATTCCATAGTTCATAAGGAGTTTTATTTAAAGTGTTTCTAATGATGGTTCTATTTATAACATAGCAAGCGGTGTTAACAGCTTCAGCCCAAAAGTATTGAGGTAAATTATGTTCATTAAGCATAGTTCTAGACATTTCTTGAAGTGATCTATTTTTACGTTCTACTACTCCATTTTGTTGAGGAGTACGAGGTGCCGAGAAATTGTGTCCAAAACCATTTTGATCACAATATAGTTCAATATCTTGATTATCAAATTCTCTACCTCTATCACTTCTAACATTGTTAATTGTATAACCTTTTTCATTTTGAATTCTTCTACAATGTTTAACAAATGCTTTATGAGCTTCATTTTTGTGAGCAAGAAATAATACCCATGTATAGCGAGAGTAATCATCAACAATTACAAATGCATACAATTTACCACTTAAGCTAGCGGTTCTAATAGGACCAAATAAATCCATATGCAATAGTTCTAGAGGTCTTGAAGTAGAAATAACTTTCTTTTTCTTAAAAGATGACTTTAGTTTGTTTACCTAGTTGACATGCATCACATATTTTATCTTTAACAAATTTAGTAACCGGCAAGCCTTTTACTAAATCAAGTTTAGACAATTTTGAGAGTAATTCCATATTGACATGTCCTAATCTTCTATGCCACAACCAACTATTTTCATTTATGGCAGCAAGGCAAATTGATTCTTTTGAAGTCATATTATCAAAATCAATAGTGTAGACATTCTCATTTCTAAATGCCACAAATAAAACTTGATTATCAATTTCATTTACTATAATGCACATGATTGATTTAAATATTACATTATAGCCTTTATCACACAATTGGCTAATACTTAGCAAGTTATGTTTCAAACCATCAACCAAGAGAACATCTTCAATAACAAGAGAATGTGTTTTACCAATATTACCTATACCGATGATCTTTCCTTTTGAGTTATCACCGAATTTGACATTTCCTCCATCTTTTAGAGTAAGAGAAGTGAACTTGTTTTTGTCACCTGTCATATGCCTTGAACATCCACTGTCAAGAAACCACTTATCCTTGGTAGATTTGGATATCAAGCATACCTACAAAACAACTTCAAATAACCTTCTTTGGTACCCAAATTTTCTTGGGTCCACTAGGGTTAGCTTTTGGAGGAGTAGTTCCTTTGACTACCCAAATCATATTTTTCATGGGACATGTATGAATATTATGCCCTAATTTTCCACAATGTTTACATATGGGAGATTTCAAGAAGTTTTCATTAATGAAAAATTTTTGATAGTGTTTTTCTTTTATTTTCGGGTTATATCCAATACCCGCTTTGTCAAAAACACATCTTTGACTACCTAACAAATTATCCAAATTTTTCTTTCCATTTGTAAAGTTAGTCAAAATTTTGTTTAAGTTTTCAACTTTGAGTTTTAATTCTTTATTTTCATTTACTAAGAGATTTGAATCATAAGCTATTTGTGATGATGTTTCCACATCTTTTGCTTTCATTTTCTCAATGAAGCTTTGTGATTCAATTTTCAACTTAATTATTTCTTTTTCTAAAGATAGATTTTTATCATTTAAAGAAATAATTTGTTTTTCTAAAATTTCATTTTTGCTTTTGAAATCATCTAATTCGTTTGAAAGAGATGTGACTTTCTTTTTAAAAACTTTATTTTTCAAAACATTCTTCTCAAATTCTTCAACCAATTCTTCAAAAGCATTTTGTAATTCATCATAGCTATAAGATTCATCTTCTAAAGAATTAAGTTTAGAAGTTACCTCATCTTCATATGCCATTAAGCAAAAAGCTTCGGTAGAATCTTCTTCATCGTTGGATGTTTGAGGGCTAATGCTTGTACATTCATCTTTCTCTATTTGAGGCAATTTGTGATCATGAACAAGCATGCTCATCTTTGATTCTTGACTTGCTTCTTCATATGTAGCTTCAAGTCTTTCCCAAATTTCTTTAGCTGAATTACAACTTGAAATTTCATCAAATTCCTTTGAGTCAAACGCACAATATAAACAATTCATAGCTTTATAATTTAATTCAATGAGTTTGACATCATTTTCATCCCATTCAGTTTCTTGTTTGGGTATTTCTTGTTCTTCTACTATTTTAGTAGGAACATGAGGACCATTTACAATGATTTTCCATATGAGATAATCTTGACCTTTAATGTACGTAGTCATTCTAGTTTTCCAATAACTATAATCACTACTATTGAACAAGGGTGGTCTATTTGTAGATTGACCTTCAACCATTTGAGGTCTAAATGTGTTTGCCATGATCTTAACTCTAAGATTGTTAAATCTATATGTAGAGCCTTGGCTCTGATACCAATTGTTACCCAAATATCAACCTAAGAGGGGGGGTGATTTAGGTTGAGGCAAACTTTTTCGATTTAAATGCGGAATTAAAAACTATTTTCAATTAGCAAAAACAAATTTAAGAACACAATTCAATTGCAATAAGATATGATAGAAAATCAAACACAAGCATATATAAGCAATTGAATAAGTAAGAGATAGAGATAGAGAAAATCAAACACAGTGATTGTTATCGAGGTTCGGCTTCCCCGCCTACGTCCCCGCCTCAAGATCACTTCTCGAGGATTCCCAAATTCACTAATTTGACAATCTTCTTTCGGGTGAAGATCAAAACCGTTACAAATCTTCTTTACACGGTGAAGAGTAACCACCGAGTGAAAAATCCTTTTCACTCTTAGGATTTATACCAAGACCCACAAATCTTCCTTACAAGGTGAAGAGTAACCACCCAGTGAAAAATCCTTTTCACTACTTAGGATTTATACCAAAACCCTAACAAAAACACTCAATGGTTTCAACAAAGTATTTGTTGTACAAGATAAGGCTCTCTCAAAGAGTAATTGTACACAATATGCTCACTCTAATAGTATATCAAGGATTTGATCAATATGGCTCAAAAAGTGTTTAGAGAAATTTTCAATCAAGGATTTTGAATGATATGAAAATATAAGCTTGAGAAGGATGGATTGATGTATAAGATGTTATCTTTTCTATCTTTGATTTCTCTTGTATGCTTGATGTTTAGAAATGAAGAAAGGGTAGTATTTATAGCCATCATGTTGTCTTGCATTCTTCTTGATTTTCAATCAATCAATTTGCTTTCTTTGAAAACTTTTCTTCTTAAGATTTTTCAACCATAATTGATATGGTTGTCTTGCATGTGAATTTCAATCAATTAAGTTTGTCTTTGAAGACTTTAAGAGATTTTTCAATTGATATTGTTGTCTTATATTTGAATTTCAACCAATCAAGTTGTCTTTGAAGACTTTAAGAGATTTTTCAATTGATATGGTTGTCTTATATTTGAATTTCAACCAATCAAATTTGTCTTTGAAGACTTTAAGAGATTTTTCAATTGATATGGTTGTCTTATATTTGAATTTCAACCAATCAAGTTTGTCTTTGAAAACTTTAAGAGATTTTTCAATTGATATGGTTGTCTTATATTTGAATTTCAACCAATCAAGTTTGTCTTTGAAAACTTTAAGAGATTTTTCAATTGATATGGTTGTCTTATATTTGAATTTCAACCAATCAAGTTGTCTTTGAAAACTTTAAGAGATTTTTCAATTGATATGGTTGTCTTATATTTGAATTTCAACCAATCAAGTTTGTCTTTGAAAACTTTAAGAGATTTTTCAATTGAAGTTTGGTTTTAAAGTTGAGCCTTAAAGATCAAATCTTAATAAACTTTACAAAACCTAACTCTTACTTCTCATATGTCTCGGATCATTGTGTCTTTGAGCTTGATTTCTTTGTCTTGAGTCTTGATGACTTTGATCTTCAATGTGTTTGCAACTTATCAACTTTGCATTTGCTTGATATTTGAATTGGCCATCTTGGTCCAATTAAATCAATAGTCAAAATTAAGCTTTAAAACATAAATCATTAGTTCATATGAAAATATCATTAATGAACAACTTAAAATCATGGTTATCATCAAAACTACATGAATGTCCTTGGATTAATTAGCCAATTAATAATTATTGAAACCTTGAGGCTAACACAATCTTTTAAGAAAGCTCAAGGTGACAAAGTGAATAAAATCACTGAAAATAAGAAACCAAAAGGAAATTGTTTCCATTGTGGTAAACCTGGTCATTGGAAGAGAAACTGTCGCCACTACTTGGCTTCTCTGAAGAAGGACAAACCTTCAGAAGGTATGTCTAATATTCTTATCATTGAAACAAACTTAATGGATGGTCCATTTAATAGCTGGTGTGTAGATTCTGGTGCAACCTCACACATCTGCAATATGTTGCAGGGGTTCAAGGAGACCCGAAGGCTAAATGAAGGAGAAGTGATCTTGAAAATGGGGACAGGTGCAACTGTTGCAGCCACTGCCATTGGAACATTTTGTTTAGAATTATCTTCTAGTAGAACTCTTGTTTTAGATGAATGCTTATATGTGCCAGAAGTACGAAGGAATTTAATTTCTGTTTCAAAACTTGGTTGTTCTGGATACTCTTTTCTTTTTACTGCTAAACTTGTTATTAAGTTTAATAATAAATTCCTAGCTTCTGGCATTTTGCAAGATGGTCTTTATGTTATAAGTTCTACTGATAATTCTGTGAATTGTGTTGAGAATGATAATGCTACCAGTGTGTTATCTCTTAAAAGAAAGAGAGATGTTAATCCAACGTACATGTGGCATTTAAGGCTTGGTCATATTAATATTGATAGGATCAATAGATTAGTGAAGGATGGGCCATTGAAACTTTCACAAGTTGAGCCTTCTCCAATTTGTGAGCCTTGCTTACAAGGAAAAATGACCAAAAACCCCTTTACAGGAAAGGGAGTTAGAGCCACTGATGTACTAGAATTAATACACACTGATGTTTGTGGTCCTTTGACTCACATGGCAAGAGGTGGTTTCTTTTACTTCATTACATTCATTGATGATCATTCTAGGTATGGTTATCTGTACCTAATGAAACATAAATCTGAATCTTTTGAAAAGTTCAAAGAATTCCGTAATGAGGTTGAGAAACAAACTGGAAAATGCATAAAAATCCTTCGCTCAGATAGGGGAGGGGAATACTTCTTGGATGAATTTAAAGATTATCTTAAAGATAATGGCATTATTTCTCAACTGACTCCTCCTGGCACACCGCAACACAATGGTGTGGCTGAAAGGAGAAATAGAACCCTATTAGATATGGTTCGTTCCATGATGAGCATGTCAGAGTTGCCTGTTTCTTTTTGGGGTTATGCTTTGGAGACTGCTATTTATTTATTGAATAGGGTCCCCACAAAATCGGTTCCTAACACCCCATATGAGTTATGGACTGGTAAGAAACCAAGTCTAAATCATATAAAGATATGGGGTTGTCCATCACATGTTAGAAAGTCTAATGTGGATAAACTAGGACCAAGGAGTGACAGATGCTTATTTGTTGGCTACCCCAAAATGTCTACTGGATTCTACTTTTATAATCCTAGTGAGCAAAAGGTTTTTGTGAGTAGGAATGCTATTTTTCTTGAGGAAGATTATAGCTTGAATGAAAGTAGAACCAAAGTTACTCTTGAGGAACAAAATGATAGACCAATGACTGTGCCTAGTGAGAATAATGAAGAGCAAGTAATAGTGCCTACTGAACCTTCCAACATGCAAGAGCCTCGGCGTAGTACAAGGATTATTAGGCCCCCAGTTAGCCTCACTTTGTTAAATGAGATTTATCAAATGGAGTCAGATGGGTTTGATAATGATCCTGTTACTTATCAAGAAGCAATGAATGATAAGGACGTTGAGCATTGGAAAAAGGCCATGGAATCAGAGATGGACTCAATGTATACAAACCAGGTCTGGACCTTAGTAGATAAACCAGAAGGCATCAAGCCTATAGGTTGCAAATGGATCTACAAAAGGAAATTAGGACCAACTGGTAAGGTGGAGACCTATAAAGTTAGGCTAGTGGCGAAAGGGTACACTCAAAAGGCTGGTATTGATTATGAGGAAACTTTTTCGCCAGTAGCCATGCTAAAGTCCATAAGGATTCTTTTGTCAATAGCTGCACATTATGATTATGAGATATGGCAAATGGATGTTAAAACTGCTTTCTTGAATGGCAACATTCGAGAAGAAATATATATGGACCAGCCAGTAGGTTTCATATCTCATGGGCAAGAATCAAAAGTGTGTAAGTTGATGAAATCTATTTATGGCCTGAAACAAGCATCACGTAGTTGGAACATCCGTTTTGATGAGGCAATCAAATCGTTTGGTTTCTCACAAAATATTGATGAACCTTGTGTTTATAAAAAGGTCAGTGGGAGGATTATTACATTTCTAATTCTTTATGTGGATGACATACTACTCATTGGGAATGACGTAGGAGCAATGTCATCTATAAAGATGTGGTTATCTAGTCACTTTGCAATGAAAGATCTTGGTGAAGCGTCCTACATACTCGGAATCAAATTGTTTAGAGACCGAAAGAAAAGATTATTGGGACTTTCACAAGTCAATTATATTGACAAGATATTGGCTAGGTTTAGCATGCAAGACTCCAAGAAAGGGTTTTCACCTTTCAGACATGGAGTTCATCTCTCTAAGAATATGTGTCCCAAAACACAAGAAGAGAGAGAGAAAATGAGAAACTGTCCTTATGCTTCGGCTGTAGGAAGTCTCATGTATGCAATGCTTTGCACTAGGCCAGACATCTGTTATGCAGTGAGCATTGTGAGTAGATATCAATCCAATCCAGGTCCTGAGCATTGGACAGCAGTGAAACATATCCTTAAATATTTAAATAGGACCAAACATTATTTCTTAGTGTTTGGTAGTAAGGATTTGAATATTCAAGGGTATACAGATTCAGATTTCCAGTCAGATATTGATGATAGAAAATCAATTTCTGGATTTGTATTCACTCTTGGCAAGGGTGCAATAAGTTGGAGAAGTTGCAAGCAAGATACTACTGCAGATTCTACTATAGAAGTAGAGTATATAGCTGCAAGTGAAGCTGCAAAGGAAGCTGTGTGGATTCGCAAGTTCATTCAAGAACTTGGAGTTGTTCCTTCTATTGAGTCGCCCATTACAATCCATTGTGATAATAATGGTGCAATTGCAAATGCAGTAGAACCAAGAGCTCATAAGAGAACAAAACACATTGAACGTAGATTTCACTTGATACGTGATATCATACACAGAGGTGATGTGGAAATAACACATATTGCCTCAGCCAACAATGTAGCTGATCCATTCACTAAAGCTTTGCCTCAGAAAGTGTTTGAGAAACATCTTGACACAATGGGTGTTAAATATATGTATGATTGGTTTTGAGTGCAAGAGAGAGATTGTTAGAATTATATGCCCTCAAAAACCAATTCTATGAATTTTATTTTATAATAAATTTGTTCTTTCACATACATGATTATTAAAGGTATATTTATTATTTAAATGTGGCATATGATGTCATATTTGTGGAAAAATCATGCTAATGGTTAAGGAACCAAATGCAGGGAGTAATGATTTTTCATAAACTTAAAATTGTTCTAGGCTGTGGATGTTAATAGAATATCAACACTAAAGCCTACACTTGTTGTGCTTCTATATGATAGGATGATTTACTCCATCATTGAGGTAGTGACTTTAAGTAGACAAGTGGGTGTAATGTAACAAGTACATACACTGAACTGGATCTGATTAAGAACACCTTATGGGTTGATCACTGTTGGTTAAAAGGTTGTTCTATCACAATTTTCCTATTGTCCTCAGACATGAGAGGTTTGCATATATTTATTTATTATGCACATAACTTTGACAATGTCAACCGGTGATGCTCATTTAAAGGCTATATACGGACATGTTGGGTTATATGTATAATGAGTAAAATATGTTAATGCTTAACAATGGATCCACCAGTCTCTAAATGAGATAGTATATTCAGTTGATTTTCATAATAGTATTGGACTCAAAACAAAACCGGCCGGTGACATTTTTCAAATTGTTTTCATATATATATAATATCTATATATATTTATAACGAGTTTTGAAAATTATTTTGGAGTCCAAGGGAATTATGAATTCAAGAAATTAAAGGGTTACATAAGCTAGGGACATAACAGTGATATTAATCCAGTCTTAGTGGCTTATGTGGAATATAGTATGGTGGAAGGACATATAGATATAAAATTGTAAGTAAAGGGACTTCAGTTATTATTCTCTAATCTTCAGGGGTCAATTACAATGTGTTGATGGACATTATTGTAATTTGTAGAAGTTCAATATATTATCTTGATATGATTAAGATAATTAAAGAATTATTTAATGAAGATAATTAAAGAATTATCTTGAAAGTTGAAAGAGTTTCAAAGTAAGTCACATTCAATGTAAGTCACGAACTTTAATAAGATAGTGACTTATCTTTTTGAAAAGATAGAGATAGTGACTTATCTTTTCAAAAAGATAAAGATTATGACTTATCCTACTGCTGAAGATAGAGATCCCTAAGGATCCCACGTCATAATCTTTCTCTAAGGGTTTTTCTATGGATATATATAAATAAGCAGTATCACATTCATAGTTGGCCATCAGAACTATTGTGATATTTTACAACCATTAGAAAAACTCTAAAGAAACAGAGAGAGAGACGTGAATACCTTGGGAGGCAACACACTTGGGTTGCTAGAAGAGGCTTAGTTATCAAGAAGAGGTTGGGTTGCTAAAAAGGTATGCTTACTATTTTAAAATCCATGTTTTCTGTGGTATAACGATTCTTGAATAAAATAGAAAAATTGCTTCCGCAAACTAACAGTGGTATCAGAGCCTACCACATCAAATCATGGATTTTAATTTTCCATAGCATGCCGTGAATAGCATATATGAAAGTTTATGCGGTAATCTATAAAATTATATTTATATGAATGTTTACGAACTAATCCGCAATCCATGAATTATATAGTTATATATGTAGGATTCGTTGTTTAGTTTATGCCGCATGAATTGCAATACGTTGATATATATATATATATATATATATATATATATGAGATATATGTTTTGATGTTGTTTATGCCGCAATGAGAATATATATATATATATAGATATGAATCTGTATATATGATTGTTTGTTGTTTATGGCACATGACTTATATACATATATTCATATGAAGTAATCAAATACATATAAGTGTTATGCCATGAATGATATGAATGATATAAGGGATGATTGTTGCCGTGAATGATTATGTGAATAAATTTTCTTGTTTCGGCAATTATATATTTTGTTTTTCAAGAGCATGCCATGAATGATATATTAATGCTTGCCTTGATTGATTCGTATGTGATACTGTTAGAAATCAAATTTAAGTTATGAACTTAGTTGTTATAACAATTGAAACTGTTCAATTTTAACTAGTGGAAGTTGTATTAGATACAAACTGTAAATGTATACAGAATAATAATTAAAAGAATGCTGCAATTAAAATATTAAGTGCAAATAGGATTCTTTTATAAAAGTAATTCCTATGGCCCTCCATTATCAGTAAATAGAAGTTCTATTGAACTAAAATTTTGTTGAAGCCAAAAGGATAGACTAATTTTGGTTTAATAGTTGTTCTTATTTACTTCTTGGGAAGATAGGTGTGTGTATAACTAGTGGGAACTGTTGGCTAAAATAGCAACATGATTTTACAGTATATACATAACACCTAGATAATGGTTTGCACTTAACCAAATAAACATGACCACTAAAATAGTGTAAAACATGTTTGATTTGGAGGCCAAAAGAAAATCGGGAGTCATAGATAAATATAATAAAATTTAAAGCATGAGATGAAATCATGATGAATAGGATCTATTCGCCTTTACAAGGTGTGTGCAGTAAATTTCAAAAGAAATTATTGTAGCATGCAAGGTAAGGGTTCCCGATACCCACTTTGAACTCTTATGGATATAATTGTTATATTCTATTTTGCAGATCTATAAATTTTTGTTCTTGTGGGAGGAACCATTATTGATTCAAAAACCTGAATATAATGGATATATGTATGTGAAAGAATTTCTTATTATAAAATAAAATTCATAGAATTGTTTTTGAGGGCATATAATTCTAACAACTAGAAGTCAACAAGAATCCCAACCTTAGCTTCCAATTGTTTGAATGAAAAGGCTGCCCCACTAGCCAACGAAATTGACTTTGAAATATAACAAATAATCAAATTTATTAAGACTAAAATTAAATCCAGTATTCCGTCTAAAATTACCAACTAAGAACACCAACTAATTAAGAAAAACACTAATGCGAATTAAGCAAAGCTATTCCATAGAAACATCATACTAAACTACCGACTAAACTAAAACTTGTTGCAAACTAAAGCCTAAGCTGTTGAGAAAAATTTAGAATATACAACTCTAAATTTTTCTATCTCTCAAAGAAGAAATTCACTTAAAATTGGAGACACAACAAAAGACTTTATTAAACTGAAAATATTACAAAGAAAGCTCTCAACTTTCACAAACACTCAACACTCAAGACTAAAACTACATATAAGACTAACTTCACTCCTCGAATCACTCAAGACTAACACTACATATAGGACTTTCACTCCTTGATTAGTACTTCACTACTTCACTCTGATACAAAATGGGATCCATTGCTCCCTATTTATACTAGCTTGAGAGCTTCTAGGACATTCTTGCATAATGGCAAAATCAACTCTTCTCCAAGCTTCTAGGACATTCTTGTGTGTGGAAGTCTCTAGATAGTGG
>OU015763.1:13761751-13906120 GCA_907173295.1 Fagus sylvatica
TGCACAAGAAGCTAATAAAAATGGATCTAAAGAAATATTGGGTTATTTTTCTTTTTCTTTTTTATTTTATATTTTTTTCCCTTTTAGTTTGAGAGGATACTTCAATTTTTATATCAAACCAAAATAAGAGATAACTAAAGAAAGACTTCCATTAACAATATTTTCAAAATAAACCTTAGCTTCTTAATTTGCTTCAAAAAAGTTACGAAAAGAGCAAAATAACCTTTCAACATCACGAACCAAAGGAACAATATTGCATCTTTAATAGTTTAGATTATGCCTAGCCTGTTGAACTGACATTGATTTCCTATCTTCCCCTTGACTCTTATATATGACTACATTAGCTATATGTAACATAATATTATACCATATTATCTCTACCATTTTATTATTGCAAAGTAAATGGTTATCTTATTCATAAGCCATCATCCCCTTCTTAGCCTTTTTTGTCTAACGTTTCAATATGTATTAACTTGAAATTCTATTCAAATTTGTTAAACTAAAATCTCGCAATGCATGACAACAAAAAGCCCCAACCACTTAGTTAGAAGAGTATCCCTTTTTTCTCTTTCCCTTCATTCAGATTAATTTAAGACTCATTTAAATTAATCCTTTAACTATATATCGGTTTTTTTAACTAAAATAAATATTTATTTTCTAAATTTCTAATTTTCCATCATTTTTTTTTCATTTATATTATTAATTCATTAAAAAAGAAAATAGAAATAAAAATATTTTCAACTTCATTTTTAATTATTAAAATTCAAGGGTTATTGTTTATTTTTCCCATAAAAAATAAAGATTAAAAATAAACGAACATTAAAAAGAGAAATCAAAAGCATTATTGACATAGAACACTTCATAGTTCATACAACATCCACAGTCACAACTGAGATTAACCATGTTTCTAAAGCACATAAAAGACATACATCGACACACTTCTATGTTTTAGAAACTAAGAGTATGTTTGGTATCAGTATTCAAACACAGTTTTCTGTGTTTGAATACAGAAAATGGTGGGCCCGGATTAAAATTTTTTTGTTTGGTTACCGTTTTCACTTTTTGCATTCAAATACAATTACTGTGCAATTGATACTCAATTCACTTAAAATGAGAACAACTTTTTGTTGTTTTCACTTGAACTCAACCCGAACTCGGCTACTATTCAAAAGACCGGTGGCAATTTTGAAATTTTTTGCACAAATTGACCGGTGGCATGAGTTAAATAAACACACAATTTTACTGAAAAATTCTGACATTTGCAACGGCCATCAACCCATCTAACCTCATTTACTCCTTCACTCCAAACCCCTCTGCCATGAAACCCCTTCTCATAAACACACTACTACCTGTGACATTCGCAACAGCCATCTACCCATCTACCCCATTTACTCCTCTACTCCAAACCCCTCTACCATGAAACCTCATTTTCATAAACACACTAGCTGATGGATTTATGAAATCTAACAACCCCATTTACTCCAAAGTCCAAACTCATCTGCCATGAAACGAAACCCCAGCTCTCATAAACACTCTACCTGATGATTCCATGAAATCTGACCGAAGAGACGGCTATCAACCCCCTCTACTCTAGTTCAATCTTCTTCACCGAATCCAGCTTGCTTCCTCTGGTCTCACGCTCGCCGCTTCTCTGTCACTTCTCATTACTCCCTTCCCAACCTTTACGCCATCGCCTCCCTCCGTCGATCATTTCTCATAATCACCTCAACCTCCTCATAAATCCTCAACTAAACCCTCTTTATCCCAATATAAATGACCTCACAACCCGATCGTGAACCGAGAGAAGAAGTTGAAAGAGCCACAGATCGAAGTTTTGGCTCCATCCGGTCAAGCTCTCCATTCCGCTGAAGGTAGCTGTTCTGACCTCCTCTGTCTCACAAAACCCAGGTATCAGTCCAGATCTGAAATTTTGCCCATTTTTTGATCTGATTTGGTTGTGAAACTTTCTGAAATATGGTTTGGTTGTGTTAATTGCTGCGTGATGTTGCTGTTTTGGAGATAATTTCTAGAATTATTTTTGCTCTGTTTTGTGTTAGTGTTATGCATGCTATAGTGATTCTGGAATTATTTGGGTTATAATTTCTGGACTAATTTGGGTTACTACATTTGTGGAATTATTTGCCTATTTGTGGATAATTTTGTTGAAATAATTTTTGTTGTTGGGGTACATTTTGTTTTTGTGATGGATTGATATTGTTTTAGTTGAAATTAGTTTCTGGTTTCACTTTAAGCTGATAAAAACCCAGTTTGTTAGAAACTTGTTATTACCCTTAGAACTAGTAGATTGGGTTGGGTTTGAGACTGAAATGTTTACAAATTTTAGAGGTTAGTGGATTTGATTAATCAACATGACATCTATATATAATTATTAAATGGCAACTGAACTGAATGATACCGAAGACCAAAAACTATGGCCTCCACAAATAGAGAAGTTGTTTATAGATCTTATGGTGAAGGAGTGCATTAAAGGAAACATGCTAGATGATGTTTTTAAGAGGTCCACTTGGAACATTATGGTTACTGAACTGAATGCCCGTGCAAATCAAAGCTTTAATCATAAAAAACTGAAGACAAAATTCAATAGGCTCCAAACAAGGCATCGTATATTTTTTCAACTCCTCGAACATATTAGGATGGGTTGGAATCCAGTGACCAACACTATTACTGCTAGTGAGAAAGTTTGATAGAATGTGTTAGCGATAAGTTTTATGTAATTGTTTCATGAAATATTTCTAAGTAGTTTAATAATCTATATATGTCTGTTCCTCTCACCACATTCACATTATTTATTGGCAGGCAATCCCAAAAGCAAAGAAGTTTAGAAAAAAGGGTTGCGAACATTATGACAAGTTTGGAACACTTTTCAATAAAATTCCAAACCAATTATGCTTCCATGAGGACGCTAATGGAAGATGACCCACAAGGCCACAAACAAACATTATCAACCAGAGATTTCAATAGCCTTAACATCAGATTTCTTGACCTCCGCTTTGGGAACAGTAACAGTGAGAACCCCATTCTCCATCGCAGCCTTAATTTGATCCATCTTTGCATTCTCCGGCAACCTGAAACTCCTCAAGAACTTTCCGCTGCTGCGTTCGACACGATGCCACGTGTCATTCTTGTCGTCCTTCTCTATCTTCCTCTCTCCACTAATTCGAAGCACTCTGTCATCTTCGACCTCGACTTTCACTTCCTCCTTGTTGAGCCCAGGAATATCGGCCTTCAACACGTGGGCTTCTGGGGTCTCCTTCCAATCAATACGGGTATTGACGAAAGCAGAAGTCTCTCTGGGCACGGACAGAGATGAAGCTGAAGAAAATGGGAAATCCTTGAGTGGGTCCCATATGTCTACCGAGAATGGATCAAAGACATTGCTCCGTTGGCCACCGAAGAAGCTAGGAATCAGCGAATTTTGAATTTGAACTTGAACTGTTGTTGAATAACTATGAATAACTGAGATGCTTTACTGAGATTATTGTTGCTGAGAAATTGGATGGTTTAAGAATTTAAAGGGTTGGGTATTTATAAAGATGTAATTTTTAATTCTAGATTTCTCTAGTGTAGTGTAGGACCTGTTTAGTTTTGTGATTACAGGAACTTTCTGGGACTTTTGAGAACCGTGTAGTAGCTACTTTGTGGGCACATGGTGGACTTTATTTAAGCTTGAAGACGGCCCCGCCAAAAGACTCAATGGGCCAATTAGGAAATAATAAAGTTGTTCTTTGTCTTTACATTCAGTTAGTGGATGGCCCATGGTGTACAAGTCCCTTGAATATCTGGTGGTTATAGCCCAAAAAACATGAATAAATTTTTTAGAGCTGATAGCTAACCCTGCAATACAAAATTACATATTAAATTAATAAATATAAATATAAATTGAAATTTTTTGTAAAAACTAACGCACCTAATCTACTAAAATTTAATTTAATTTAAACACAATTAGTTTAGTATTGGTTTTCATTATATTAAAAGATAAATAGTTCTAATTAGTATGAATTAACGTAATTTACCTTTATTTGTGTTGGAAATTTTTAATTTTAATATTAAATTAAATTAATATTAATTTAAATTGACAAAATTAAATGTGAAAGCAATTTCACGTCTTTAATGATTTTTAAATTGAGGAATTAGTGTTCTGAAAAAAATAAATAAATAAACTAGATCCCACATTGATAAAGGAGAGAGAATAATCATTTATTAATAAATCCTTCCAATTATTGAGTTTGATAGTAATTGTTGGATTGTTATATCTTGGAGGAAACAAATCAAGTAGAAGGGTCATTGCACTAATCTTTGGGATTTGCAAACTATAGACAAATTGAATCTCCTTAAAAAGTGCAAGATATCTGCGCGCCTTAATCCAATTATGTTCAAGATATTTCTATATTTCTTGTAATTTATATTTTATTATTCTGTATTTTTACCAACAATTTGAAAGAGACTCAACAATAGAACCTATTATGGAGAAGCCTATTGAGAGCGTTGGACATCTCAACAAGCATTTTTGTTTCAAAGGAACTCACTTCAATAGATGGAAAGGAAATGTCATTTTCTACTTGAGCCTTCTCAAAGTTTCCTATGTCCTTCATCAAGAAAAATCCAATCAAGATTCCCACAGATGAAATGACTAAAGATGAATTTTGTGTCAATCAAGAAAAAATAGAAAAGTATCAAAATGATGAGTATAACTGTCGTTTCTATCTTTTGAATTGTCTTGCGGAATATTTTTAGGATTATTATGATACTACTTACACTTTTGCAAAGAAAATATGAAAAAACTTACAGAGCAAGTATGATATTGAAGAAGTTGGTGCAAAGAAATATGCAACTAGTTGCTTCTTCCGTTATCAAATGGTTCGATGAAATGTCCGTTGTGGAACAAGCTCAAGATTTCCAAATAATTGTGGCAGAAGTTAGATCTGAGGGCATTAAGATATGAGACAACCTTGTGGTAGCTAGCATTATTGA
This sequence comes from Fagus sylvatica, assembly GCA_907173295.1. Taxonomy (NCBI): domain Eukaryota; kingdom Viridiplantae; phylum Streptophyta; class Magnoliopsida; order Fagales; family Fagaceae; genus Fagus; species Fagus sylvatica. Next base: position 13,766,744 of record OU015763.1, read on the forward strand.
CAAGTTGTTGCCATTTTGGAGAGAGTTCCAAAAGTCTTTATGCCATTAGCAAAAGGAAATGTTATGGGCTTCAAATGGGTAATCTTTGAAGGAGATACTCTTAATGTAATTCAATCTCTCTAAAACACCATGGGTGGAGGGAGATGGGAGGTTAGGGAAAGGCTTGGCTCCCTTGACTTTTTTGAAATCCCCCCTTCCCACATACAATTTTTTATATATATAAAAAAATTATATATATAATTTAAGTAATGTCTTCCCTTTTTATTATTTTTTTTTTGTTTAGGCTCTGTCGCTACCTTATCCCTTTCTTATTGGATCATAAAGAGTAAGACAAGATTTGGCTACAACCTGGTTTGTAACCCATTTGCTACAACCCATTATGTGGCAACTTCTAAGATCATCCAAATGTATTATTTAAAGAAGTCATATGACTCATTAAATAGGTCATGTGACTAAAGTACACGTGAATAATCTTATTAGTTGACACGTAATGGATTGTAGTAAGCTAGCTATAAACTAGTTTGTAACCAAACTCTGTTCTAAAGGGTATTATAAAGAGTAATAGAAATATTTTTTATTCCTTCTCATCTTAGTTTTCCAAGCATATTTTTAGAGAATCTAATTTTGTGGCACATAATTGTGCAAGGTGGGTTCTTTTGTATAAATTTAAAGATAACATTCCCTCCTCCACTATCCATGATTTTTGCCTTGGGAGTTAGGAGGCTAATGGACCTATTTCCCTTATTTTGTAGTTGGTTTTCTTTTTTCTCAATGAAAAGTATTCTAAGTTTGTTTAAATTTCAATTTAGTACTCTAAGTTTTGACCGTTTTAATTTAGTTTATATATATCCCTCCTCCACTATCCATGATTTTTGCCTTGGGAGTTAGGAGGCTAATGGACCTATTTCCCTTATTTTATAGTTGGTTTTCTTTTTTCTCAATAAAAAGTATTCTAAGTTTGTTTAAATTTCAATTTAGTACTTTAAGTTTTGACCGTTTTAATTTAGTTTATATATATCATAAAAAGCCGATGCTATTTTGCTTTGAATTTTTTTAATTAAAAAATAAATAAAATATTTTTCGAACAAAAAAAATCAGAAAAACAATTAAGAAGAACACATGCCAAAACAAACAACATAATTTTTTCATTTAAAAAAAATATGAATTTTTTTGGATGCATTTGATTTTTTATTTTTCTTTTTGGATTTTATAACTTAAACATGTTCCACAAAAATCTAAAATCTTAAAGATCTCTCTCTCTTGTTTGGTTCTTCATTTTTTTATCGCAAAACCAAGAAGAAGACTAGTTGAAATTTGTTCCTTAGCCTTGCCATCACACGATCCCAACGTGCTCAGCCCCCTTTGTGCCAACGTTTGCGAGGAGAAACCAGTGACGCCAATCTTGATATCCTCGTGTCCTATAATTGCATGAAGAGACGCTAATTGTCGCTCTTAACACTTCCTACCACCGTTTTAAACCATTAATAGAATGAAGGATATCAATTAAAATAAAACCAAAGTCAAATATTAAATTCAAACAATCAAAACTTAGAATTGTGAATTGAAATTTAACCAAATTTGTAGATATATTTTTCATATATAACAATAAAATAAAGATTAAAATAATTGAACATTAAAAGAAAAATCAAAAGTATTATTCACTTTCATAGTTCGTACAACATTTAGAGCCACAAGACTCACAACCGAGATTAACCATGAAGCACATGAAAGACGCACACTCACTGACACACACTTCTATATTTTACAAACTAAAATTCCAAACCAAAGATGCTTCCATGAGTAGGCTTATGGAAGATGACCCGCAAACAAACAATATCAACCAGAGATTTCAATAGCCTTAACATCAGATTTCTTCACCTCCGCTTTGGGAACAGTAACAGTAAGAACCCCATTCTCCATCGCAGCCTTAATTTGATCCATCTTCGCATTCTCCGGCAACCTGAAACTCCTCAAGAACTTGCCGCTGCTGCGTTCAACACGATGCCACGTGTCATTCTTGTCTTCCTTCTCTATCTTCCTCTCTCCACTAATCCGAAGCACTCTGTCATCTTCGACCTCGACTTTCACTTCCTCCTTGTTGAGCCCAGGAATATCTGCTTTCAACACGTGAGCTTCTGGGGTCTCCTTCCAATCAATACGGGTATTGACAAAAGCAGAAGTCTCTCTCGGCAAGGACAGAGCTGAAGATGAAGGAAATGGGAAATCCTTGAATGGATCCCATATGTCCACCGAGAATGGATCAAAGACATTGCTTCGTGGGCCACCGAAGAAGCTTGGAATCAACGACATTTTGAAATTGTTGTTGTTGTTGTGAATAACTGAGAGACTGAGATTATTGCTGAGAAATTTAATGGTTTAAGAATTTAAAGGGTTGGGTATATTAATAAAGATCCAGTGAGTATTCTAGAATTCTCTAGTGTAGTCTAGGACCTGTTTTATTTTGAGATTACTGCAAGAACTTTCTGGGACTTTTGAGAACCGTATAGGAGCTATGGGAACGTGGTGGGCCTAATTTGCTTGAAGAGAGCCCGTTGAAAGATTCAATGGGCCAATAGTAAAGCAGAGAGTGTTTTTCTCTTTACAGTAGCTAGTGGATGGCCCATGGTTTCTCTGATCCAGTGAGATTCAATTATTAATAACTTCCTTCAATAATTGCTGGTTATATGATTTTTTTTTTTAGTGAAAAGGAATATTAATTAAAAACTAACAAAGCGAATAACAGAAATATCTGAAAAATCAAAGTCCAACACCTCTAGCACATGCGCTCGAGGCGATATGAATATAGTTTTAGAGCTAGTAGCTACTAGCTACTAGCTACCATGCAATAGACGGAAAAAATCTATATATGATACAAAATTAATTAATAAGTATTAATAAATTAAAATATTTGTAAAGAATAACTTACATAATTTATTAGAATTTATTTCGAAAAATATAATATCTAAATTAATCAGAATTTGTATAGTGTTGGTTTGCACTATACAAAATGATAATTAAAGAGTTCTAATTAGTTTTAAATAAAATAATTTAATATTATTTGTAATTCTGAAAACCAAATTAAGAAATACATATTGGAATGATGACATAGAAAAATATGAGTTTTCAAGAGTTTATGTAATAACATTTGATAAACTGAGTGAAAAGTCAAAGACTTTTATTATATCTTACATTCTCTAATACAAATATACTTACAAAGGAAAAGGAAAATGTTATATTTTAGCTCTTTGTCATTCACTTTCTTTTTGTAAGAGTTGTATTGCAAAAATAAGAAAATAATGGTTATGATTTATGAATATGAATTGAATATTTGAATGTATGATAGTTCGATAATACTCTTTAAGCCTATAAATAGCTCACTTAATAGTTTTCTCAAACTATCACTCAGAAGGTCAGAAACACGCTTGTTCCTAAGCTTGCTTCCAAAGCTCACTTCTACTTTTGTATTATTTTACTCATAAAATATAAAATGTTTCTACTTTATAGATACAAGAGGTGTTGGAGTGTCTATCTTTACAAGTTTGTGCAAATTTGTAACAAGTAGTTGAGTTTCCCATAGGCCATATCATTATGAACGACGTGTTAGTAACTTATTTGTATCAGAAATTTTCCTAAGAGGGTGCCAATCTTTTCAAGTGAGCGACTTGGTCTGTGTCTCAATTGGTAACACATAAATCTTTGCAACTATTTAACAAGATAATAATTGTTTTATATTTTCACCAAAATAAATAAATAAATAATTGTTTTATACCTTTTTTTGAAATATAACTTTTTTATATTCACCATGGTAGTGTAGGTCCATTACTTGTAATAAAAACAAATCTAGTTCTAGCTAGAATAGTTTGTCTAGTATATATACCTTACTTGGGTCTTATTGTAGGTGAAGTATTATAATAAAGATGTAAGTGTCAAATGCTTTCGTGTGTAGATGTAGGTCTTCATAACCAAACCACGATATCTTTGTGTATATGTTCTCTATTTGTTTTCTCTCTTTTTCTAAACTCTTTTCTCTCTAGCACTCTCATATTTAACATAATATCAGAGCATCCATTCTAGTATGGTATTTAATATGGTATCCAAGCATCTGTTTTAACAGTCCAAAGTATTCATTATAAATATTTTGACAAACAAAAGCAAGGAAGAAGCCATGTTAAGACTTAAGACTAAGGGGGAATCTTGTCCAATGATGTCCTCCTCCCCCACTTAATCTTATCCCTCATTGAGGGTGTGGATTCACTCATTGACGGTGTGGATTCAAGTCCACACAAGCGCACACACTTACACTAAATTAGTTAGGAATTTCTATCTTCATTTCCATAAGAGTGACCTCAAAATAGAAAAGAAAAGGGAGGCCCTAGTCCCTACCAGTTATTTAAAAAAAAATCAAGAATATATATATTAATAAAGGCTGATTTAGAAGTTAGATCCATAAAAATTAAATTTGTACCGACTAACATAATTTTTTTGTCCACTTAAACAAAAATAAAAATAGCCCAAATATCAACAAAATTTACCAAAATTCAGCCCAAATTACAACACAAATCAACCCAAAGTCGTCTTCTTTTTTTTGGGTAATGAACTGTTGAAGCACTGCCCTTCGTTGTTTGGAATAGAGGAGGAAAAAAACAAAAACAAAAAAGATGATGTTGAGAGAGAGATACAAGGGCGCAGTGAGAATGAAAAAAAAGAAAAGATAAAAGAAAGAAGAGAGATAGAGGCAGGTGAAAATGAAAAATAAAAGAAGGTGAAGTGAAGAAGTTGTAGTAGTGTTAGAGAAGGGTACGAGAGATGAGAAAGGAAATAAAAAGGAATAGAAATGTGAGAAATGATTTGGTCACATCCACACCTTGATTTAAGTTGAAGCAAATACAACTACATGTTTACTTATTTACATAAATACCACATTTGATTTTTTGTTTGTTTGTTAAATAAAAAAAGTTGATCAGCTTGATAGAAAAACTTGTAATAGACATTCACTAATTTAAATTATTTTATTGAATGGACAGAGTTTGGTTACAAACTAGTTGTAGTAAGCTTTGTAATCAGTTTACTATAACTCACTACGTGTCAATTAACACATGACTTATTTAATGAGTCATGTGACTTCTTTAAATAATATGCGTGAATAGTTTTATAAATTGCCACATAATGGATTGTAATATATGGATTACAAACTGGTTTGTAATCAAACCTTATTCTAATTCTAATAAGTAATAATTTTTTTTATTAATTCCTATGTATATAAATAGAGGTAATTTTGGAATGGTAGTGGGTACAACTTGTTATATGTCTTGTACTGGGTTGTGTCTCTGTCATTGTGTGATTGTGATTGTGTCTGTTTCACTGTGTGAGTGTGAATGTGAATATCATATGTGATTAGTGATTATGTTATGTGTGAGTTGGTAAGTGAAGCGTGAGTTGTGAGTTGTGACTTGTGTGTGAATTCTTATAGTGTCAGAGAGTTTTTTCTTTTTTTCTTTTTTAATGTGAGCAATTTGAGTGGTTGGCAGAACGTGTTTGGGTGACCTAATAGTTAGTAGGTGTTGGATAGTGTTGTGCACTGTGCATTAGTGTACAAAGCTACTTCGTTTTGTCTTTTAATTTTGATTCTTTATATCAAAGAAACAAAGTGTCAAAGACAATTAAATCAACAATAAATAAATAAAAATTAAGAGCTAATGAATTTAGATTATCATGAAAAAAATTGTTTCATACATCAATTCCCACTCTTGTAAAATTTTCGCTCTGTCCTTGCGCAGAAGTATAACTCAAACATAAGTTTCAACTTTCACTTATGTATGTTGATATATATATATATATATATACCTAAACTAAACAAATACAGATAACAAAGGTATTTTAATGAACTATTAAGTAATAATAACATAATAAAGATGAAAACTTTCTTTCCATTGTCCTTCAATCGTGGTGGAAATAAAATGCCTAATCCACTAAAAAACAAAAAGGCCTAATTCCTGTTATTGAAACAAACAAAAAATTGCAAGTCTCATCTTTTAATGGTACAAGGCAACCTTTGTTATGTGGAAATCCAAGAACAATGGCATGATTTAGGGAACATGAAGGCCTTGAATCATTGATATGCGAATAATTTTCTCAAGGGTCAAAACCTAGTTGTAGTGCAGCAAGAAATCAAAGTGAAATGATGAAAACCCGTTGTGGGTCGACCAAAAAACTAAAATCAACACAAAAACTAAACATAAAAAGAAGGTAACGTGGACCTAGACAACTTGAATTTTGAAAAGATACATCCAAAAAGCCCATAACATGAGTGGGCATCAAAATGTTTCCCATATTGATGGCATATGAGTGCACCTATCAGTCTTTCACAAACAAATGGACAGTGAGCATGGTCCCCAAAAATCCACCATTTTTGGGTACCGACGCCAAATGGTCCAGCTCCAAACCGTTTTGGACAGAGGCAGAAGGTCATATCAGGGTTATTCCAATGTTGCTTCCGGTCGTAGCAAAGTTTCATTGGGTTTTTTACCTTTTTCTTCTTGAGACCTATATACGTCCAAATGGGCCGACAAATCCTTGAATCTTCTTCAATATAGCCGTTAAAATGTTCTGGATCTTAATTAACCGTTATAATCTTTTAGCCAAAAAAAAAATTAACCGTTATAATCATTCTCTTTGGCTCTCTTGTATGAGCATTCCCGGCTTGGAGTCCCAATGTTTGTCAAAAATTCAAAATATTGCTAAATCTTTTCCTTAATACATGTCTCCAACGACAACGAGCTTGTCTAAGTGCTCAACAATTTTTGTGAATTTGTTAAATAATATATTTTATTTACTTCAACATATCTCTTTCTTTGGTCATCTCACCACCCCGTAATGCCAAAACCAATTTATTCAAAGAGTAATGTTAAAGGTATAACAATTTTCATAATTTTTTTTCACAATTTTTGATATGATATGTTGTAAGTTGGAGTAACATCATTTTTATCTTAATTAATCACTAATACTACTTTTATTATGTACTAATCACAAAAGATTATATCAATAATTGTAAAAAATATTCTGAAAAATGTTATTCCCTTAAACTTATTGCTTATCAAATATAATCATACATTGTCCCCAAGTCAATGCTCCTTCAATCAACTATACCTAGAATTGTTGCCATGAGCCATCATCTGGAACCCTATAAACAATGTTGTGAACCTCTACCCGTTTACCACTACGTTAAAGGTATAACAATTTTCATAATTTTTCTTCACAATTTTTTATATGACATGTTGTAAATTGGAGTAACATCACTTTCACCTTAGTTCACTACTAATACTACTTTTATTATGTACCAATCACAATAGATCATATCAATAATTGTAAAAAATATTCTGAAAAATGTTATTCTCTTAAACTTATTGCTTATCCAATATAACAATACATTGTCCCCAAGTCAGTGCTCCTTCAATCAACTATAGCTAGAATTGTTGCCATGAGCCATCGTCTGGAACCCTATAACCAATGTTGTGAGCCTCTACCCGTTTACCACTACCCACTATAATTATACATATAAAGAATCCATAACACAATCCGTTAACAAAAGCATATCAATTTGGATTAATTTCATTGAAGATTGAAAAAAAAAAAAAAAAAAAAGGAACAACTAAAAAAATATCTCGGATTGAGTAAAAGGAATTAACCAACCTTGTCATCGTCAGTGTGTTCCAACAATATGACTCATTGCCAACCCAAGCGGGCATTGTTGTCCTTAGGATGAGCCTTGGAGTCGTCTGTCATCCTTCTACCTAGATCCATTACCCATAACCTTAGATTTACCGACTAGGACAACTCAAGTACTTGGAAAAACTCGACCCACCTGATCGACCCATTTTGGTCCTTAGGATCTTGGACGAGTTCGACTAGTAAGAAATGCTCAATTGGTAGAGTCATCATGAGTGGTATTTTGACACCAAACTCGATCCGAATTGACTCATGAGTATCCCTACTATTAAAGAGAGAGTCATGTCCCATATTACTTAAGTTTCCTTGGGTTGTTAAATTTATAAGTCATAAGCATTCTTCATCTCTCAAGGTGTTTTTTGAGATATGAGTTAAGCCCATTGGACTTTAACATGGTATCAGAGCCACCCTTTGAGTGTTGGGCAGATCTCCCCCTTATTATTGTCCACGTGTTGATGATCATGTCACACGTGAGGGGGCATATTAAAGAGAGAGTATTGTCCCACATTGCCCAAGTTTCCTTGGGTTGTGCAATTTATAAGCTATGAACATCATTTATCTCTTAAGGCGTCTTTTGAGATTGAGTTAGACCCATTGGACTTTAACACCTACGAAAAGATTAAAAAAGAGAGATCTCTAGAGAGAGAGAGAGAGAATAATAAAAAATATTTAAATGAAAATAGACTTTGTTTGAATGTATATGAAAAGTGAGCCAGTTATAAAATATGTAAGTTGTTTTCTAGCTAAATTTGGATAAATTTTGACCAGTTCATATGGAATGCTTTACTCTATTTTTTTTTGGTTGGTTGGAGAGGGGGGAAGAAAATTTGCTCTTTTGTTGGATATATAATTATAGGTACACTCTCTCTCTCCCTAAAAAAATGTACACTCTGTTATCAAACCAAGCTTTGATACTTTATTTATTCTCTTGTTTGTGCAAGTACTACTTTTATTTATGATTTTTTTTCTCAAAAGTTGTCAAAACTTTGTAGCGGATTTGAAACGTTATTTATTCCATAAGATAGTACACTACTTCTTTGTGCTCTACTATTAGCTTCCTTGTCACAAAGTAGAATTGAGTCCAAATATCTAGAGTAAGAATATGACCCATCGAAAGCGGAATGCTAACAAGAATTATATTTGGGTAATTATTATTTCAATTTCAAAAACTGTTGTTTAACCATCATTTTTTTTCAATTAATAATTTAGAAAATTGAAAGACATACTTATCACATCCATTTCCTACTGGACATGACAAATACATGAGAATTAGACTCATGTTTGCACCGTTGCAACTACGTAACTAAAAGTGATTGGGTGACAAGCTTTATGTCCTGAAGTCACGATCATAGCTAGTGTTTCTGAAGCCAAACAGAGGCATTGCATTACATAAATAATTTAGGCGCTCCTTCTTTAATAAGATTCGCTACCGTGTCAATATTCTTGGTAGCGCACCCTCACGAATTTATTCAAATAATCATAAATGTGCTAGGTGCCCACTCACTGTCAATCTGTCATAGTGTCATTGGTGGTAACCAACAATAATATCACCTTCGTTTGCCGCAAATTACAAATAGCCCTATTCCGACTCCATAACCTGGAATGCCAATCAAGAACTTGCAATTTTGTCCAAATTGCTCTTCATTCATTGCATATATTGCCTTAAACTAAACAACGTAGATAACATGCCAAGACTACAACTTACTATCATATGTATTATCACATACATGTCCGGATCCATATGAGAGGAAAGTGTAGTATATATATTATATATTGAGTGTATTTAAAAATTTCCCTTGAAAGATTTTTATTGGTTAGAATGATAGAATCACCAAAAATAATGTAGGGCCTCTCTCCAAGTAGGAATTATTTCCTTTATAGTTTTCACCATCTTTGGGGTCACTTTAATCCTTCAAAATCAACAAGGTTCAATGTTAAGTAGAGGGAGGAAAAGCTTTAAGGTTAGATGTATGATATTATTAACTTTGCAAATGAATGATTAGGTTAGTTAAATTGCATAATTGACATACTCGTTCAGTTTTATACTTTTATTACCTAGCAGTCTTTTAGGTAGTGTTTAGATCCTTTATTAAAAAGTGATTTTTTAGATTTTTATGTATAAAATGTATTTTAAAAAAATTCTGAGATATTTAATTAGATTTTTAAGAAATGCAAATTATATTTTAAATAAAATACATTTTGTAAATTCTCATTTCTAAAATAAAAGTCAAAATTCTCATTTCTAAAATAAGAGTCAAAATAAGAAAAAAAATAAAAAAAATAATTTTGATTCTAGCTTGTGATTCTTATTTTAATTAAACTAAATATAACCCACTGACAGAGCATTAATCGCTCCTCATACGACAATTTACGTTCATTTTCTCTCTTTGCTTTCTTTTTTCTGTTGTTCTCACACTATTCTATTTTCATTCCCGGGAGCAACAAAAATCACTTAAAAAACAGAATCACAACCACCAACAATGAAAAAAATTCACAAAAAAATTAAAATAAAAAACTAGATCTTGTGCAAGAATATCTGAAATCACAAATACAGAAAATGTGAGCAACAAAATGAAATCACACATACAAAAGTGAGCAAGAAACCCAGTAATAACAAATTTACAACAACAACAACAACAACAAAAATCAACCGTGTAAACAAAAAACACAACTAACAACAAAATCACAAAGATAAACAAAAATACTCTTTTTGCAATATCAAATCCAAAAATAAATACTCTTAGTAATGGAGAAAATAAACAAAAAAATAAAGGTTAAAGAGAACAGAGTGTGGGGCTGAAAAAACAAAAGAAAAAAGAAAAAAAGACTTAAGGAAAAAAAAAAAAAAAGCAAGAGAAACAGAGAAAAATGAGACTTAACCGGCGAAAAAAGGAGAGGGAGACAAAGAAAAGAGAGAGAGAGAGAAGAAGAAAGAAAAAAGAAAAAAAAAAAAAATGTGGTGTACGTGTGTGGTCATGTGGTGTGGGGGAAAAGCAGGAAAGAAAAAGAAAGAAATTGGGGGGCATGTGTATGGTGGGGAAAATAAGGTGAGGGAAAAAAAATCAAAAGGGATAGGGAAAAAAACAAAAGGAAGAGGAAAAAAAACAATAGTTTTATTGTTTGTTGGTTGCAAAGTGTAGAATTGTAAGTAAAAATAGTTCTATCGTTGTTATAAAAAAAAAAAAAAAAAAAAAAAGTTAGTAAAAATAGTTTTATTGTTTTTTGGTTGCGAATTGTAAAATTATTTTATCGGAAATGATTTTTGTACATCTCATTGCACATACAATACACATTTGTCCAAATTTTTATCACATTAAATTTTGTAAAAGTGTGCATTGTGGATGTGTATAAATTATTACTCTTTTTTTTTTTAGTAGACATTAATTTAAATTACAACATAGTACTTTATTTTTTGAATTTTTTTCATATTAATGTTGAGAATGAAAAAATAAATAAAAATTTGTTGAGGATTTTTTTTTTGTGTGTGTGTTAATTTTGTATTGGTATTAAATGTATTTTTAGCCTTGTCTTGAGATATTTTTTTTTAAAAATTAATTGTTAATTACATAACATATCTTAATAATATATTATTTAATCGAAAAAATGCATTCTCTAAAATACCAACCAAACGCAATTCCATTCAACATAATCATTTCTTAACAAAAGTTTCAGTATTTTGCCAAACGCACTATTTTCAGCAAAATACATTCTAGAGAATGCATTATTTAGAATCTATTCTAGCGGGAATGCATTCTCAAAATAGAGGATCCAAACGTAACCTTACTCTTTAGAGTCATTGGACATAGATGAATTCATATAGAGTAATTTAGAGAAAATTATTCAGTAGTTCAGTACTACAAATAAATGTGTAGTCACTCTCTCATATGAATTGTGGGTTCTACCATAAATTTAATTAGTGAAACTCACATTTATGTAGTGAGTCTTACCTTGAATTTAATTAGTGAGACTTATATTTATGTGTTGGGACTCACCATTAATGTGAGGGACTACTGAATAATCACTCGTAATTTAGTGGTCTAAAAGCATGTACTCATTAAGTGTTTTTACTTTCTAGAGTCAACTTAAGTGAAAGAAAATTGGACACAAATGAATCCAAGCACACAATGGATGGATCTATATGAAGCTGCATGCAACTCTATAAAGGAATGGAATTTCGGATTTCCTATTAAAATAGCTCGAGATTGTCTAATTACCAGTTCTTAAAGTTTGCTAATTAAAAATTGGAAATATATTGAAGAGACTTTTCATTTACCAGTTCTTACAGCTCGAGGTGAAATGCTATTTTCATTTACCAAAACTATGAAATAACCTTTTATTAATTCCATCCAGCCATTAGTTCAGTTTTTCAAAGAAGAGACTTTTTAGTTATATGCAAAATCTATTTCAACGTGTCCTACACGCTAATCTGTGGAGTCTAACCTTGTTTTTATCTTCTTCCTCCCTTCTTATTGGGTAAGTATTTGAGCCATAGAACTGTTCCCAAATATAGTAATCAAAGTATGTGGGTGTCAAATTAATTTTGTTTAAGCAAGAGTCTGAGAGGTACATATTCTGAGAGGTACATATATAACTATACATTAGGTGAAAAGTTACATGGATAATCACGTGCAACTTGGTCAAGACAAATGACGTAGGGGGATTCATTCAAAGCTAAAACAATTTCTTGGGATAACTTATGTTCTACTTAAGGGTTCACTGCGTCCAACCTAAGAAGGAAAAAAAAAATGAGGGGGACAGGGTAGTTGAAACTTGAAACTTGTAAACAAGTTTCAATGTTGTCTCATTCTGATTCCAATGCTTAATAAAATTAGTAAGAATCTTTCTTTCAAATTAGGAAACTTATGACAATGAAATATTTGCTGTTGATACCAACCCATCGCTTGGCGGTGAATCTTTTTGGCTTGATGCAAATGGCATGGGATATGTAATTTATAAAACAATTAATCTAGATACATAATATTTTTTACAACGATTAAGAATGTTATGATTGGTACATAATGAAAGTAGTGTCAATGATGGACCTAAATAAAAGTGATGTTACTTCGATCATAACAAGTTATGTTAACAATTGTGAAATTTTTTTATGAAACATATCAGGCCTATTGTCTTACATGAGTACTCTTTCTAAAATCAACCATATTTTATGTAGCAAATAGTTTTTTCAGTTATTAGGCATGACTATGAGCTATGAGTATTGAATACTGGATTCCGTCATTGTTACCTTAAGAGCACACAAGTAAGTATTTGTTCATTCACACATTATGTACTCAAAATGTTGATAATAAACACACTGCAACCAAGCTGTCTCCTAAATCCTAATGCTCATAATCAAACCCTTAAATATTATTTTTATGAAGAAAACGTTATGATTACACATTGATATAATGACTGAGTTGCTGCATAATAATATATATAAAAAATTACGTTACCCAGTTACCCTACATACAATATCAAAAATTTTTCTGATACATACAGCATATTATTGACGAAATATCAAAATGACTATTATGGTAGTGCATTATTATTAAAGAGAGAATCTAGTCTTATATTGATCAAGTATTATTTAGTTGTGCAGTTTATTATTTATGAGCAATCATCATCTCTTAAAGTATTTTTTGAGATTGAGTTAGGTCAATTGGACTTTAATAATTATAATTCCATATCAAATTGCATGAATGGTTTTGTAACTTTATGCTCTCTCCTCATTCCGATAATTAATCAAACCCTTAAATTTTATTTGGTGAAACGTATGCTATGATTACGCATTGATTAATAATTGAGTTGTCGTCTAATAAATGTCATGTTATCACACTCTTGTTCATCTGATGGATATGAAGCATATAATTGGTAAAATACAAAGATAAAAAAAATGGTTGTTGTGATGTTATAATAAACTCCATATCAACTTGCATCAATAATTCTGTTATATAATTGGTTACTTATAGTATTTCTTATTGCTTGAACTACTAGAATTGGTTGAAGGGAAAGAAAATGACAATTATTTATGATGATGGGATTTTAAGACTCATTTTAGCCATGTGAACTTATTTAAGTTGTTTGGCTTCCATGTATTAGACTTTCTTTGTTAATAATTTGACATAAAATGTAAGTATAAGTTGTTTCCATGCATATAAGCATTTGTTTTTTAATAATTTTGAAATAAAAATGTAAAGTTCCACAACGACATGCCATTTGCTAAGGCTAGTGGATACACATCTTCGTACTTCATGAAAAGAACAAGCTCATCTTTCTAGCTTATAGCACTAATCACTTCTACAAAGAAAAGTAGCACTAATCACTTGCTTAATTAACTTGCACAACTTGACTTCCAAATTCAGTTACCGACATTAAACTTGACTTACTTCCTAAGCTTACAATTTTGACATCTACTCAATCATTCTAAGTTAATTATTTTGGTCATTTAGACCTCTATCGGTCATGTCAACCTTTGGGAGAACTGTGTTTGGTTTTTTTTTTGATGAGTTGAGAGCTGTGTTTGGTTGGAGTGAAAAAGATGAGGAAAAAAAGATGAGGTGGGGGGAGTTTTCCACTCGAAGCCACAATTATTTTTCCTTCCAATTTGGGAAAAAAATGGGAAGGAAAATGATTACAAAATGTTCTTCAACTTTTATATGTAAGGACATAACAGTTATTTATTATCTAAATTTCCATTTTTTCACATGGTAAAAAATGAAAAAAGAAAAAAAGAAACAGAAAGAAAGACGTAATAGTTAATTATTATCTAAAATTTAATTTTTCAATCTTATAAACCAAACACACATTATGAAAACCATAAATATTTTCTATCCTCGACCTGTTACATAAAATGCTTTTTCAGCCACACTCACAAAGTCACAATCCAATGTATTTATGTGACTATGTGGGTCCTAAACTGTAGGATAACTGATGAGCTTGCTTTACACATGTTGTTCTTACATGTTGCATATGACAGATGCAGGAACTTAATTAGTGTCTGTTAAATTAACGCACAGTACAGTGTCATTTCCGTAATAGTCTCTCATACCCAACCCTGAAAGTAACAGCTTCTCACTCGGCTTTTTCCCTCACTCTTTTGCCTCCTTTTTACTTTGTATCCGTTGAAATCCCACTCTCTCTCTCTTTCTCTCTCTCTCTCACAGCAAAGACTTTCAAATCCCTACTAATATCTTCAAGCTATGAACAACTTTTAATAATTTTCCCTTCAACCAAACACTCTGTTAATCTCTCAAGCCTCAAAGTCTTTCCTATTTATCTCTCAGTCTTAACATCGCTGGAAACAATGCCGGTCTCCGGCAATTACTCCGGCGAGCTCGACGCTTCCGAAGAATCTCTCCCCGACAAGCTCACCACCAAAACCTCATTTCTCAGCCTGAAACTCTACGTCGTGATCGGGGTCCTTGTGATATGTGCAATCGCGGTCTTCGTAGCGATCTTTCTCTGTATTCGTTCCAAAAGGAACTCTCGGAAACGCAAAGGCAAAATGCGTGTGAAGCAAAGCTCGGGGCTAATCCCGCTCGTCTCCAAGGAGATCGTGGAGATCAAGGCGTTGGATCGCGACGTGAATTCCGAGAAACCCGAGGGCAAAATCGGAAACGAGGATTTCAAAGAGTCGGAGATTAAAATTGAGGTTGAGGTTGTTAAAGGAGGAGGAGGGAAAAAGAGCGGAGAGAGTGACGTGTCCGGTGGAAGCCGCAGTGACGCGTCGTTGGAGCCAGAGAATATCGGGTGGGGCCGCTGGTACAGCTTGAAAGAGCTGGAGGTTGCGACACGTGGATTCGATGTGGACAACGTCATCGGAGAGGGAGGTTACGGCATCGTTTACAGAGGTGTCTTAAACGACGGGTCGGTTGTCGCTGTCAAGAACCTTCTTAACAACAAGTATGTAAATTGGCTTTTTTTTTTTCTTTTTTTTTTTTTTTTTTTTTTAATTCCGTAAATTTCATTTTTTCCATGAATAGCTTTTTCTGTCGAAACAAACAGAGAATTAGTAGCATAAAAGCTCATGTATCTCTGTTTTATTACGATTGTTTGATTGAAATGTGGTTTTGACTTTCATGTTTTATTTATTTTAATTTTGTGTAGATCCAAATATCCAATCATCCAAGGTTGTAAAATATTGTGTAGATTTTGTTTTTATTATTTATTATTTCTTTATTTGTACCAAGAAGAAGTTAAAGTAAATTTTGACCGGGTGCACCTTCAATGATTCGATCTGGACCGTGATGTTCTTTGTCGGTAATAGGCTGTCTTTGTTGCGCAGTACAAGGAAAAGTAAATGGTTGCTAATTGCTTTGCTTCATTTTTTTTTTTTTTTTTTTCTTTACTCACTTTTGTTCTTTTTGCATCTACTATATTATATAAATATTCATAATTGCTACTTTGTTTTTCTTTCTTTTTTTTGGATTAGAAGATAGAAATTTTATTGATAAAGAAAATTACATGTAAAAGAGATCACCCTCTGGTTTGTTAAAGTTTAAAGTTTGCTTATTTTCATTATTATTATCTGTGCTTTTGAAAGGACTTTAAGTTGACACTTATTACATATTAATCAAGATGCCGCTGAGAATTAATCACATCGAACTTTTGAAGAATCGGACTACTTTTTTTAATAATTAATGAGCTTTATAAATTTTAAGATATTAGATATGGGGGTCCCTATTCTTTTCTTTCATTATAATTTATATAGATGAAATAACATCCCAAATCCTCTATTACATCAGTCTTTATCTGGTCCTCATGGAAAACAAAAAAAAAAAATTAATTTTTTTAATATGTATTTATTCGTTTGAAATCATTGATGATTTAATCCGAATATGAATTTTATGTTTATTATTATGAAAATGTATTATTATGTTTGATATGCTGAGGCCTGAGGAAGACTTTGGGTAAATTGATCTTTTGTATAAAGAAAATTGAGAATGTGAATATTGATAGCTAAGGTTGTGTTAAATTCTACAGTTGCTTTCACCAAGTGAAGTTGGTTTCTGTAATGGATGTTGCTGGACATTGCTTTCAACTTTTTGACATTCAGTTTTATCTTTTGCTAATAATGCAGTTTGTAAATGTAGTAATTTTGATTGATCCATTGATTGTATATTTCATGCATTATCATTCCGTTAACTCAAATTAACTAAAAAAATCCTGGCTAAAAAATTCTGTTATCATTGTGTTTGTAGGGGTCAGGCAGAAAAGGAGTTCAAGGTGGAAGTTGAAGCCATAGGGAAAGTAAGGCATAAGAACTTGGTAGGTCTAATTGGCTATTGTGCAGAAGGTGCTCAAAGGTACTTTCCATGTGCCCATGGGACTCTATCATCTTAATTTGAAATGTAAAATGAGATGGAAATTCCTGTAATTCACTCTAATATGTTTGTGGGAACTTCTAATTGTCATTCAGAATGCTTGTGTATGAGTACGTTGACAATGGCAATTTGGAGCAATGGTTGCATGGTGATGTAGGCTCAGTTAGTCCTCTGACCTGGGATATTCGAATGAGGATTGCCATTGGAACAGCAAAAGGGTGTGTTAATCCATTTTCCTATTTAATTCCATCCTGATTAGTAAAAGGCAAAGATAAAAACTGGAGTGTCACCTCTTTGACTCTCAATTAGTTCAATATTATTTACTTATTTTGTTTTTTACATGATGAGATGAACTTATTTATGGTGCTTATTTCTGTTTCAGGCTAGCCTATTTGCATGAAGGATTAGAACCAAAAGTTGTGCACCGTGATGTAAAATCCAGTAACATCCTCCTAGATAGAAAATGGATCCCAAAAGTGTCAGACTTTGGACTGGCCAAGCTCTTAGGATCAGAAGCAAGCTATGTGACTACTCGTGTTATGGGGACCTTTGGGTTTGTTCTCCATCACTTACCTAAATCAATGTTCAACATGAATTAGTTGGATGACATTACTCTGTATTATGGACTTATTTGTCATCATTTACTGCAGATATGTCTCTCCTGAGTATGCAAGCACAGGAATGCTTAATGAGGGGAGTGATGTGTATAGTTTTGGGATTTTACTCATGGAGATAATTACTGGAAGAAGTCCAATTGATTATTCCAGGCCAGCTGGGGAGGTGAACCAAGTTTTTTTTAGATTTACAACATCCATGTCTTAACACTTCATCACTTTCAAAAGTCATAACCATGTTTCCACTAAATGAATTTCAGATGAACTTGGTGGATTGGTTTAAAGGGATGGTAGCGAGTCGTCGTGGAGAAGATCTTGTGGACCCCCTGATTGGGGTTCAGCCCTCTCCCAGAGCTTTAAAGCGTGCATTGCTGGTTTGCCTCCGCTGTATAGACTTGGATGCCAATAAGCGTCCAAAGATGGGGCAAATTGTTCATATGCTTGAGGCAGATGACTTCCCTTATCGTTCAGTAAGTCTTGTGCTAAACCTCTAATCATCATTAACTAGCTTAACAATGTTATGTCCAGCTGATGATCACTATTGTTCAGTTCATATTGTTAAGCTACTGTTTTATTGCTTTCATAAGCAAGCTGAGATGCACACTCAAGTGTGGGCACTTAAAAATTTGAACCAAGAACTTGTTATCATAGTCACATATTGTTGGACAAGGCTAGCATATTAAATATCCTTTTAGTATAGGGAAAATTTGCATCTTATACATTGTAGCCATTTGGGCTCTGTTGTTGTTTGATTGCCTGTATTATTTCAGGATTTTCTGCTCATTATTAGTTTTCAAGTTGCATATTGTTAATCTTGCTTGCTTTACTTGTGGACAACCTGCGGTTGTTGTTGGGCACTATAAACACATCACAATGCAAATATGCAATCTAGACTTATTCTGCTATGCGAGTAGCTTTTAGTGATACCTAGCACTAGCAAGCTAAACCGAACATGATCAATAAGTGCAATTTAATATTATATGGTTATGCAAGTAAATAAATCAAAACAAAGTTGTACTGAGGATTGTCACTATAATAACTGCAATAGCTTGAAGACATACTGTTAGGCTTGCTAGTTTAAATTGAAGTATCACATCTCAACACAAGTTACAAATGGGCAGCTAAATTTGGTATTAGATTTTTTTTGAATCAACTACGATGCTTTTCCTTTTTAGGTGCACTCTCTAATTATAATTTGTTTCATCATCTGCAGGAACTCCGATCAGCCCGGGAGAAAGATCCCCACCCCTCCCGTGCAGATTTGTCCATTACAACATATCCATACAAGAATGGTGGGGGTGGTGATATAGAGAGATCCGGATGGAGATGATCATTGTCTATATATAAGACATGGTAGTCACTGAGGTCAGATTATTTTGTACTATAATTTTTCCAGTAGTTTTCAGTGAATAAATTACGGAGCGATGGATGTGCATAGTTTACCTTTCCCTTTTTTGCTTATTCTGATACCTTTAAATGATATTGAAACAGGCCTTGTAAATATATATTTTAATATGTGAAGGTTATATAAGTCTGTCTGTCGAAAATTCAAGATTATTTTTTTCCCAATTTTTCCAAATAAAAAAATTAGTAAAGTGGGGGCAGCTCAAATATGCATGATATATCAGCCAAAGTAATAGTTGGGATTTCAGTGAAGAACTGTACTATTAACAGATCTTGCTCCTTTGCATTCAGATTCCAATTACTAATTAGTTTAAAAGCAACAAAGCCACAAGATCGCTTAATTTTCTGCTCCACGTGCCCATCTTTCTTTTGAGAAGTGGTTTGAAGCTTTTTCTTCTCTACTCCACTACTTGTTAGGAGTTGTCAGAAAACATTGACAAGTAGTGGAGATTCCTGTGAGAAACCGAAGCAGACACTGTTGTTGGGCCTTTATGATGCTTGCTGCTTAAGATATGCTTAGCAATATAATTCAGAGTGCCTTGAACATGATTATTTATTTTTATTCAAAACTTGGTTACTTACCCCACCTACCCAAACAAGGTCACGCAACGCAGAAGCTTTTATGCTTTCACATTGCAAGGCTGCAGTCAATGAGGGAGAAAGAAAGAGGGGTGTTGTTTCCTTTGAATTCCTCCCCTCCTATTACTACGAAAATTATAAAATAAATATTGATTTACTTAATGGCATCCGTTTAATTTTTTATTTTATTTTTTAAAATTATATTACTTTTTATTTAAATGTCATTTAATGTTCTTTTGCATGATAAGTACATCACTCAAATAAGTCGCATAGAAAACATAAACCTATACAAATATATTGTGAAACGTGTATATATATATATATATAATTGCTCTTACTATCAGGTCAAAACACCAATCGGTTTTTGGTGCAGGTGGGATTTGAATTTAGGTCTCTTACTCAATGACAAAAGACTTTACCAGTTAAGTTAACTGGAACTTATAAAAATGTTAAATTTTGAATTCCCTATAAATGTTCAAATATATGAACCTAATGATATAGGTATTACCGAGACATCATATTTTTTGCTAATAAAAATTCATAATAAGATGAGAATAAGTTATTGAATGATTGTTTACTTGTGTAAAAGAAAAGGATTGTTTAGAAATTTAGTACAATATTATCTATGAAAGAAAATATTTGTTTTGAGCCATAGAAAAATGATTTTAGATCTTAGGTATAAATTTTACAATATACTTATAAAATAATAGCATGTGTTGAATTATTATTTTTTGTTAGTTTTTAGCTTGGGCCCGAGAGAAATGTTTTTTTTTTCTCTGCCACTTGCTGCAATCCTTGGTAGCTTTCGCTAACGTTGTGATCCGAGCAGTACTGTTGTTATCATGGCTGTTCTTACGTCAATGTTTGTTGCAATAGCCTATTCCTCCTGCTGCAGCAACCACCATTGCCGTACCCACTAAGACACAAAGTTTAGCAGTACATCACTGCATGTGTGGTTGTCTCCCAAAGTAGGTGCTTCTCTTGCAACTGAATTTTTGATGCTCCTGAGCTCATCATTTGGTCACCTTTGGAAATTGTGATTTCATGTATATATCTCTCTGTTTGTGCGCACATGTGCGCCTGTTCACGGGTGGCAGTGGTGAGATTTTCTCTTCAATAGGACGATACCAGCCTAGCAGGACAGTAAGATGCTCTATGCCAAATAAGAGGAGATTTTTTTCCCCCAATCTCATAATATAAAATCTTCAATAATTCTTCATCAATAAGCTAGCTAACCTTTTGCCCTTGATCAATTTGTTACCCTTTGGTGATTTTTTTTTATTTTTTTTTCCTATGGTTAAATAGAAATATTAAGTATTTAAGTATATATTAACTTTCGTTTATTTTTTTTAATATAATAAATTTAAAACTTATGACACTCTTTCTATAATAATTACTTTTTATCATCAAGTCAAAACATCAAAGAAGAGATATCGACGGTTTACATTTCCCTTCCCCTAACTATTGAATTATCAAAACAAAGTAAAAAAAAAAAAAAATCAATACATAAAAAAATTTCTTTTTTGTGTACAAGTGAGATTAGAATTCACATCTTTTGAACCACAAACAACTTTACAAAACTTTATCAGCTAAGCTAAGCTAAGCTAATCAGAAGTCACTAAATGGTAAAAATAAAATTAAACTTTGGGCCGAGCCTGCCTTGAAATTTGGTCAGGCTAACTAAGGAACATCCGCTTAGGTACTAAAGCTTTCAGGCTGCCATATCTGGCCCATGAGCCTCCCACCCCTTCGGTTTGTAAATGGGGTGGGAAATCCCATTTGGGGTGATGCCAAAATCAAGCATTCTGTGAGTGAAGGGTGGGAACATTCGGTGGTGCTTGGTATAGTATTTCCATGCGGGGTTTGTCACGGTACTTTAGCTGAATCAAACCATTAAAAAGCCACATACCTGTGGACCAATTCATAGCATCAAACGAAATCAAATATATGCTTCCCACCTGTAATTAATTGCTAGGAGGAACAGAGATTGCACCAACTCCTGTTCAATTGCAATCATGATGAACCTAACCATCGGCCCAGGCATTCTATTGCTTGGAAGCCTCAACACAGTTGCACAACGGTGAAAAGGAATTGAATTATATCAAGACAGCTTTGGTTACATACTGACCAGAATGGTCAATGGAATTATTAATAAATGGCATTGGTAGCTATGTTAAAGTCAATTTAAATCAATGAAATAAGAAGGTGCACCAACACGACTGCACGTTCAATCAAGTTGTCCTCAATTCCATTTTATTAGGGAGGAAAATGTTTAGGACCATTTGCAATTCCTGCCGTACGGACTGCATGCATGACAGTCATGATTTATTTCATTGATTTATGGCCAAAGATTGAGGAAGATGCCATTGATAGTTTGTTCTATTCATAATTGTCCTTTGCGGCATCTAGATTTGATGATGGCCCTTTAAAAATTTGCACTTCTTTTTCTTCCATATGGGGTACTATCTTTTCTTTTTCTTTTTCCCCCCAAGCAAAAGTAATAAAAATCTGTCTCCTATACATGATCGTATAGGCTAAGCAGTAAACAGACAAACCCCTATAGAGAACATAGTAATATTGGGTGTTCATGTATCCATTTCTTGATTTGCACATGCGCAATTCTTCAAAAGACAACTTCTGTTTCTGTAATGAATTGTTTTTTTTTTTTGGGTGCTTGACAATTCTAAAACCCCATAGGTCTATAACTTATCCCATTTTGATCATATAAGACCTTAACACTAAGACAAGACACTTACACAACAAATGGCACATATACTCCTCAAATGTGCTCAAATTTAGTTTATAAAAAAATTGTGAAGAAAAAATGAAGACAATTTCTATATTCATCAATAATTACACAATACAAACCAAATTCACTAATAATTAATAGACTTCATTGTGACTCAATTAGAGGGATTTTATTTTTCTTACAACAAAGTAGGAGAGGGAGTTTTTGGACCTAGATTATTCTCGTGAGAGAGATTGGATAATACTTCCCCTTACAACAACTAGGAGTTAGAGAGTGAGTATTTGGGCCTACGCTCTTATGAAACTATGAGAGTGATTCGACAGTGTTATTGATGCTTTCGACAACTTCATTAGTGCATATTTTTTAGCTTATTTAGGGCACATTTGGAATACTATAATGATCATTACATAAGAATAAGAATCAGTATTACAATAAATAAAAGAAGTTATAATAGAATAAATATTATTATTCATCTGTTTAGTGACAATATAAGAATAGCATTCTGAACAAATATTTCACAACTTGATATAATATAAGGTGGTGGAATAAAATCATATTTAATTCAAATATTTTAAACTAGATTTATGTATAAAATTATATTTACATATTCTTTGTGGTTAACTACCTTCTATATAAATTGAATGAATTCTATAATTAATATTATTGTCCTTTATTCAATATTAATATTTCCATAAATATTAAAAAAATAAAAATGATAATATCTTCTATGTACATTAATTTCTAGATTCACCTAATTAAATAACATGGTTTCATATAAAACAATCTATATATTATTTTTAATAAAATAAAACACATGTTTCTTGCAAAAAGAAAAAGCCCACCATATTTTTAAAAATCATAAAGTTATGGAAGGAATTTTTTAGATATAAATAACAAAAGAGTGAGGATACTTGTGAATCTGGAGGAGAATGACATATTTTTCTTTTTTTTAGGGAGTAGGAGGAGCAAGAGCGACAACCTATAATCAAGATTTTAAGAACTCAAGGTTATTAGTTATTACATAGGTTGAAAAATAATAATTACAAATTTGTTAGTAAAATATAAAAGAAAGAATAATTAATTTAGTATGATTATTGGAAAAACAAACCAACAATATAATAACTATTTCATTATCACATCTATTCTTACAAACCAATAATACCCTTATCTTTTTCTTTTTCTTTCTTCCTCAGTAATACCCTTATCTATTTGCTTAGGTGCATTTATAATCATATTCTTAAAAAGCAAGATTAACCGACAAAAAGAGAAAATATAAGCTATCCAAATCAAGACTTAATGAATCATAATTGCTTATGAGAAAAAAAGAAGAAGAATTGGATGGTGGCTGAGCAAGGCAGTAAAAAATCGATGGCCGTCGCTTAGGTTCCACGCCAAATCCTCTGGGTCCTACCTCATTCTCCCTCGTCCATTCTCTAACCAGTTCTCATTCCTCACTGGTCTTCCATAGCGCACGAACCGCCGAGATTCCATCTCAGACAGCCACGTGTCCCCCACATTCCCTTTCCCTTTCTCTCTTGACTCAAACCCGCGCCAAGATTAGAACCGCCAAATCAAATCCCTTTTCGCCTTTCGGCGTCAGAAAATTAAAAAAGAAAAAAAAAGAGAGCAAATAATTAAAGCCACCTCACCAGTCACACAGACAGTCTGTGTTTTTCAAAATCTCAGAGAGAGAGAGAAAGAAAGAGAGAGAGCTATGGAGGAGAAGCTGATAGCTCGGCTGGAATCGGCGGTGGCTCGGCTAGAATCTCTTTCGACCGGGTTCGGGTCGGGTGGTTCGTCCGGATTTGGCGAAGAAGCGGCGTCGTCGGATCCGTCGATTTTGGCCTTCGACGATCTGATTAGGCAGTACTTTGGTAGGGTTTCAAGCGCTGCTGAGAAAATTGGGGGACAGGTCTTGGAGGTCACGAATGTAGTGCAAGAAGCTTTCAACGTTCAAAAGGAGCTTCTTATCAAAGCCAAACAAACTCAGGTCACTGATTTTCACATTCTTTGATTTATGTTGAATACGAATTTTCTCGATGCATTTTCAGCTTGCACGGTGTGTTTTGATCGTAGAATTGATGCTTTTCCCTTGCTTATAAGATTTTGTAGAATGTTTGATGTTGAATATTGTAGGGTTTATTTTTGGGTGACTGTGACATTAACATACAATAATCAAATTGAACAAACTTGATTTGGGCTATTATGCATGGATTGCTTTATTATATAGAATATAGATCTCACACTCTAGCAAAATTTTAACAATAAGAATACAAATTGTGTAGATATGTTATATTTGAATATGATCTAGGTGAGTTTTCATTTCTCATGCTGATTATTGATGTTGATTGGCTGTATGGTGAACCGCGATTTAGAAAGCCTGTGAGTTGCCCAGAAACCACATTGAGAATGACCAAAATTAGCAACGATTTATTTATTTTTGTTAATGTTAAAAAAAGAAAAGAGAAATTCAATTTTTGAGGTTATTGGTACCTTGATTGTTTAGTAATAGCTACTGAAAGTGGTGGAAATGATAGGTTATGTGGGTGCTATCTAATTTTAGTATCTTTTCCGGTGCTATTGCTGGTGAGTTAACTGTGATGATCATATGGATTTCATGCCAATGAGTTTTAGCTCAAATGACACTTTTTTTCTTTCATAAGATGGGTGGAGGGTGATGTTATGGGTTTAAAACTCACTGGGCGTGCATGTAACTTACCAATAAAAGAAAATGATCTTATAGGTTTATTCTTATTTTTCAGAAACCTGACCTTGCGGGGCTTGCTGAATTTCTCAAGCCATTGAATGAAGTGATCATAAAAGCAAATGCATTGACAGAAGGGAGGCGATCTGATTTTTTCAACCACTTGAAGTCTGCTGGTGACAGTCTTTCGGCATTGGCATGGATTGCATTTACTGGAAAAGACTGTGGTAAGGGAAAGAATTGATTGTCTTTGTATGCCAAAAGCAGATGATTTCATTTTATATTCTGACTTCTTATGTTTCCCGCCCTTTTTTCAAGGTATGAGCATGCCTATCGCACATGTGGAGGAAAGTTGGCAAATGGCTGAATTTTACAACAACAAGGTAATCTAAATCTTTTTAGGTAGCCAGTACTTTGCTTTTAAAATGCTACCATGAACTACTCAATTATGATATTTGTTACATACAAACAGATGAGAAAGGAATAATTGACTGCTGTGGAAGCAAAATTAGACTCAGAAGAAAAACTAAGTAGTCCATCATCCTTCATTTTCTTACATGTTCTTCACTGTATCTAGTGAATATTGATTCATTACAAAGAAAAAGAATTAAGAATGGAAAACTTAATGTCTAAGAATGTGTGATGTCTATTGGATTTCATTCCTTTGATATCTGATACTTGTATTGCACTTTGGGATTATGCTGTGGTCCAAAATTACATGACCTAGTCACACACATTGTTTCGTACTGTATTTAATCACACTTTATGAGTTAAAATTTTTAGTGGTTAGGTACTGACATGTTTTACTGTGAAAGTCAGATTCTTGTAGAGTATAAAAGCAAAGACCCAAATCATGTTGAGTGGGCCAAAGCTGTCAAGGAATTATATTTACCTGGCTTGCGAGATTATGTTAAGAGTCACTATCCTTTGGGCCCAGTTTGGAGTGCTACTGGAAAACCGGCCACTGCTCCACCAAAAGCTCCTACACCTGGAGCCCCTGCTCCTCCACCTCCTCCACCAGCTTCTCTTTTCAGTTCAGAGTCTTCTCAGGCTTCATCATCACGCCCAAAAGAAGGAATGGCTGCTGTTTTTCAAGAAATTGGTTCGGGGAAGCCTGTGACTGCAGGTTCTTTATATCCTCTCTTTTTATCTTTACTTTATCTTTTGTTTTCTATTGGAATTCTGGGCAATTGTGATATGGATTCCCAACATCCTAGGTCTGAGAAAGGTCACAGCTGATATGAAGACAAAGAACCGTGCAGATAGAACTGGTGTTGTTGGTGCTGGTGAAAAAGAAGGTCGTTCAAATTCACCTTCTTTTTCTAAAGCAGGACCACCAAAGTTAGAGCTTCAAATGGGTCGTAAGTGAGTACGCTGATCTGCTTTATATTGTTTCGCTTTATGTAAGGAATTGATGCAGTATGTGATTTCAATATTTTCACCAATGTTGTGTCTTCTGGCAGGTGGGTTGTTGAGAATCAAATTGGAAAAAAGCAATTGGTTATTGATGATTGTGATGCAAAACAATCTGTATATGTTTTTGGATGCAAAGATTCTGTCTTGCAGATTCAAGGTAATTTTACAACTGTTTGCTACTGACTCATGAAAAATGTTTTTTGTTACTTGTTTAGAAAGCCATGAGGAACTCATTTTTATTTGAGCAATCTGCAGGGAAAGTGAACAATATAACAATTGACAAGTGCACTAAGATGGGAGTTGTATTTACGGTTAGTATGATATATGTAAAAAAAAAGAACAACTTTTTTGATTAATGGAAGCAATGCATATTGGTTTATATGGATTAATTAATTACGTCCACTTGAAAATGCAGGATGTCGTGGCTGCTTGTGAGATTGTAAATTGCAATGGGGTTGAGGTTCAATGCCAGGTATCCTTATTTCACCCCATAAAACATTGAGTGATTTTATGATGTCAAATTGACATCCAATTATGTTAGTCCAAGATTTCAAAAATAAGGCATAGAAAATAAAGTTTGATTGAGAATGATATTGATGCCTGGTATATGAATTTATAGTATGGTCTAAGTCATTTACCTACTATGTGGCTATTATAGGGATCAGCTCCAACTATTTCAGTGGACAATACAGGAGGCTGCCAGTTATATTTAAGCAAAGAATCTCTTGAGGCATCTATAACAACAGCTAAGTCTAGTGAGATCAATGTATTGGTACCTGGTGCTGAGCCTAATGGTGATTGGGTATGTTTCCTTGTTTCCTTGTTTTTTTTATCCTCTATAGTTGTTTCTGACTTCTTAAATGCATTCTTGGTTATTCTTCTCCTTTTTTGCCCCCTTCTTCCTAGTTTGTGCTTGATGACAGTTTTTAAAGTTTTTGAGGTAGTGTTCATGGTTCTTGATCTTTTACTTCAATTGCTGGTCCAAAACATAATCTTATTTACTTTCGACTATGCAGTTATAGTTTCATTTTGACTGAAAGTTTGGTAGAGCTGGCCTGTTGTGTTACATGTGATATTTGGTTTGTTGGGATGCTTGTTAAATGGCTCTGGATTGACTTTGATTTGTGTTACCATAGTTTGGTTACAATTGACTGATGAAATTGAACATTAAGCATGCATTGCTCCATGCCTAGTAGTGTAAGGTTAGAATGACATAATTGAATCTGAAACCCTGATATATCTCGTGTAAGATTCTCTAATCTATTTGGAAAGTGTTCTGTTCTGGGAAAGGTTTCTGGTGATCAAAGGACACATAGGTGCATTGGTTATTGGTCGATTCATACTTCTGTTTTAGGACCATTTACTTGTTAGAATGACATAATTAATCTGAAAATATGATATAATTGTCTAAGCCCATCTAATCTTTTTTTGAATGTGTGCTGGGAGAGGTCTCTGGCAATCAAAGAACACTTGCTATTTGCCAATATATAGTCCTTGTTGAGGGCTATAGCTGTGAATACTAGCCATTTCCTATTGGTAGTCTTTGCATGTCAAAGTAGCTAGCATAAGGATTAATCCGAGTAAACCGCAAATCTTGGAGATTGTTGCTTGAGGTGGGGGTAGCAAGAGGTGGTATAGTAACAATGGTGACTTGACTATGTTAAAGGCTGTTACTAGTGTCGATGCTGCCCTGCGTTGTCTGGTAAGGGTGACTAGAGAGTGCAGGTTAGGTTATATGGCATATAGTCATCTTTGTCAGGTGTCAACTGGTGTTTGTGAAAAAGCATTTCTCTTGGCACTAAGTCTGAACAACTTGGTAGCCACCAATCATGGCTATGATGCGTTAGGATTGATAGTCACTACCTATCCTTCTAATGTGCTAGATAACAATTCTGCGATTTGATGGATTTTAGATTCATTTTCAACCTATAGATATACTGTGTATGATCTATATTGCCTTATTTGCCTAATTACTATAGGCTGCAAAGAATATAAGTAAAATAATGAAACTTCTCTGAATGTAAATAAAGTAAGTGAAATGGATCTGTACTTTGTTACTATCTAATATGTAGTCGGCTGGCCGATTATCTTTCCATAAACTATCTGCATCTAATGGAGAGTGCATTTATGCTAATTAAGTGTATCAATAAAACCAAGAGGGAAGTAAAATTAAGTCTGTTCCTTGAGTTCCCTTTGGATCTCTTACCCACTGTTCTGTTGCAGGGGGAGCATGCTCTGCCACAGCAGTTCATTCATGTATTTAAAGACGGCCACTTCGAAACTACTCCAGTCTCTCACTCCGGAGGGTAATTGAACTATTTTTAATTGCCAAATTAGGATCCTATATCTTTTTTTCTTCCTTGGATGTTCTGGCAGCTTCTGTTTCTTTTTTCCTTGATTCAATTGCGGT
Organism: Fagus sylvatica; assembly: GCA_907173295.1. Classification (NCBI taxonomy): domain Eukaryota; kingdom Viridiplantae; phylum Streptophyta; class Magnoliopsida; order Fagales; family Fagaceae; genus Fagus; species Fagus sylvatica. Next base: position 13,795,665 of record OU015763.1, read on the forward strand.
CGGTACATAGTTGTTATACATTCATGGTCTGTTGGTTATGTTGTTTTTTCTATTGGTTTATCAGACCATTGGGATTTTCTAATTCTGCTTGATTCTTTTGCGAAGTTTGTTTCCAAATGAGTGTCTTCTGAAATTTCTGAACCTGCCTTTGTGCTGTAATGAGAACTTACTGTAATATTTTGATTTGTCAAATTTTCTTAATTAATTATGTTTTATTGCTCCCTCTATTTTGAGTGTAATTTGCACAATTTTTTGAAGCTGGACCTGACTGTGATCTACTAAATTAAAAAAGAAAAAGAAAAGTTGAAGCTGTGGATTTGGGTGTAAAAGATAATATTAAAGCATATATTAAAAATGGGGAAGAGCATTTTTCCCTTTAATACCATAAAAGATAATATAGCTGGGAATCTTGGGATATGCTTCTTTGACGTTTGGATAAAACTTCTACATGAAGTCTGCGACAAATCGTGTTATGCCACAGCCCACAGCGGAATTTGCCGAAGCTTTTCCGCGGACCAATGAGGCAAGCCATGCGAGAGTCAGCGACCTATTTGTCAAAGAAAAACATATGATCAAGAAATAAAAAAAAACAACACGCACACGGGGTTAAACCATAAAAATAGGTCACTTATTTTTAATGAGTTAATAAAAGAGAGATGCACTCATTTTGAGGTTGGGTTGATATTGACACCATTTCTGATCCCTCTTTGCATTCTAGTGGGTTGATCTGGTATGAGAAGTTAAGACGGTATGTCTAATTCGTGATCTGAATAGTCTCAAGCTAAATTCTTCAATTGAAGAGAGAACTCCAATAAGCAAACAGAAATGCAAAGATTTGTGAAACAATATTCAATACATTATTGAATGCTGAACCAACCAAAATTTTTGAAAAAAAAAAAACTATTAAATTAACCGAAATATACTTAATGGTAGGGGGTAATTTGTATATTATCAATGAATTATAGGGACATTATTTGGTATTATATTTTAGTGGAAGGATTTAACTTGACATTAAGGGGATAAGTGCAATTTGCCTAAGTTAAATAAATGAAGTAGGTGTGATTTATTTTTGTAAGTTTTCCTTAAAGTTTGCCCATGTGTCAAGTGAAACCACTATTTAGGGACATGAGTATTAAAATTCTCAATCTCATTATTCCAAACACTTACAAATAGAATCCAAAATCTTTGACAAAAAAATGAAAAAGGGCATCATTTAATTACTTATGTCTAAGAAATGAATTAAAGTATTAACTTTTTCCGATATGTAATTATTTAGTGAAAATGGAAAGCAGCTTGTGAAAGTGATAAATTTTTTAGCAAACTTTTCCCTCATTTAATTTTGAACCTCACTTTATTATAGTGGAAAAAGTATCTTGCTCCTTCTCTTTGTTGTGTAGGATTTGGCTCATTACTAGTCATAAATATTATAACTTTTTCTTACATTTAATTGAACCTCACTGTATTTATAGTAGAAATCTTACTTTGCTCTTTCTCATTTCAATCGTGGGGTCATTCTATAACACCCACACTCTTTTTATGAGTATGGTATCTACTCAATTGGTACCATCAAATGTCATATAAGTACCATCATATGTAATGTTGGTACTATCCAATATGAAGTTGGTAGTATTTGATTTTTTATATATATTAAATTTAAATAATAAATAAAAATTTAGGGTACCAAGCAATGTGATGGTAGGTACTATTATATGTGAGGTAGGTACCATCATGTATGACATTGGTACCATCAATGTGAGATTTTATCTATTAAAGGTACCGTACCTACATAGGTATTGTAGAATTACCCTTCAAAATTGTGTAGATTTAGCTCATTACTATTCATAAGTACTTAAGGCTAATGGAGAGCATTTAAATATACTAAAACTCTATGCATTGAGTGATTATTTAGTAGTATAGGACTACAAATAAATGCATAGTCTCTCTCTCACATGAATGGTAGGTCTCACCACATGAACGATAGGTCACACTAATTAAATTCATGGTAGGACCCATCACTTTATGAGAGGGAGACTACGCATTTATTTGTAGTTCGGGACTACATAATTTTCTGCATTCAAGAGTTAGACCCTTTGTATGCATACTTGGTGTTAATAAAACATATATATATATATATATATATATATATATTGTATATTTAATTACTTAGGGAAAATAGAAAGCAACTTTTGATTCGTCTTTGCTCAAGGGATATTATCATAAATGTATATATCATAAAATATAAAATTACAACAACCTCCTTGAAATTTTGCGAAATGACACTTTCTCCTTTATTTTAAAAATGACACTCCGCCCTCTCACCTTCGTTAGAAAATGATATTCTACCCCTCACCTTTTGATAAAACGTTTTTCAAATATTGGATTCTTATAGAGAGTATGTAATCTTTTTTTTTTATTCAATGTACAATAGCCTACCCATAATTATTATGCTATATAAAAAAATTTCTAATTTGTAATAAGTACATAAATATTTATGTTGTTTTTTTTTTTGCAACAAAATATTTATGTTGTTGTGTAAGTACATAAGTATAAACATATGTTATAAAACTTTATACATTAAACATTATAAAAATTTATGTATGTTATAAGTACATAAGTATAAACATATTTTAACCGTTGTTATGTAATAGTATAAACTTTATACATTACATATATTTGTGCAATGTTGGAGAGTTCAATAAAATGTGATCTTCTCTTTCTATTTTAATTTTGATTTTTATGCTAGTTATTAATAAGCATTTTATTAAACATAAAATGAAACACAGAAATGGAGATAATAAGATTTAGATTTGTATTATTCTAGCGTACTTGATCCAATATTAAAGAACTTTGTGTCCTAGGTCTACATGTAGAAGTAAAACTTTACCTTTTTTAACAACTAGTAAGGGGATTCGGGGAATTCCCGCGTTAAGGAAGGATTCATGGGTAGCGACAATATCAACATTGCTGGAGCATGCAAAAAATGTCAAATAGAAATATGAGAAAATTTTAGAATTTAAACTATTCTCGAATCTTACTAATAAATGTTCAGATAATATCTGAGCTAAATCTCATTGATTTAAAATTGCTAAAAGATGTCTTATCGTGACCTAAAATCCATTTACTGAAGTTAAAGTGTTCTAATTCAAGGCTGACCAAATTTCACAAATATAAACAAGAACTGTCACCAAGAATTGAAAAATCCATAATCTACTGCATAATCATCCAACAACAACCATAACGCTGCTTAAAGCTGTTGAAGTAACATGAACGCCAAATATGCTAGGAGTGTGCTTTTTAAGCCAAATATAGAGTTTATTAATTAACCAACTATATACCTTTTTGTTATCAACACCACCCATATAACGTCTTATAGGCATAAATGCTCAGGGCATCGCACCTAAAAACCAAATGGCCATGAACATAATTATAATATAATTCATTAAAAAAAAAATTGAACATCAAATAGTAAACAAATCGAAGTTAATGTTCTTATTGATGTCGTATCCAAATACGAAGCCGCCTATTGCGGCAATAATAGCCATATGACTAACTTGAGAAGATCACATTTTATTGAACTCCCTTGCATTGCACATATTACTAATTTGCATCTTCACATGCGCTACACACGTGTTCAGATGCTTTTATTTTTATCATAAATGTTTTTGTTATGTAATAAGTACATAAGTATAAAACATATGATACCTGCCTTTATAGGTATTAACATGAATAAAAATTTATTAGGTAGGTTGAAAAGTGTAATAAAACTTTCTTATTAGAAAATTAAGAAAAAAATTGGATATGAAGAAATCATTTTATATTAAAATTGTTGTTCTTCACCCAAATTTATTATTGAAATAAGTCCCAATAATAGCACCAAATATGGAAGTTGAGCTTGAGCTAAGGAAGAGTAATATGTATCTATCAACACATTGGAACTCGTTTTTTATATATCTCAAAGTCATAGGCATTACACCTAAAACCAATCATAAATCATAGAATATTTATTTTTAAAAAATCAATGTATGATACATGCTTATGATAAAACATTTGTCAAATATTGGATTCCAATAGAGAGCTTGTAATCTCTTAATTATTCAATGTATGATAGTATAGCCAGAAACAATATGATATATAAAAAGTTTGTATTATGTAATAAGTACATAGTATAAACATATGTAGCTCTATACATTACATATATAAAAGTTTATGTTATGTTATAAGTACATAAGTATAAACACATGTTCTGTAGTTTTATATATTACATATATATATATAAGTTTTTGTTATGTAATAATTACATAAGTTTAAATATTTGTTACCTAATTTTATATGTATATATTAACATGAATAAAAGTTTGTATTATGTAATAAGTACATGAGTATAAGCATATGTAGCTCTATACATTACATATATAAAAGTTTATGTTATGTTATAAGTACATAAGCATGTTATGTAGTTTTATACATTACATATATATAAGTTTTTGTTATGTAATAATTACATAAGTTTAAATATTTGTTACCTAATTTTATGTGTTAACATGAATAAAAATTTGTGATAGAGCACGTAAAAATCCATGATTTTCTACTATTGGTCTCCCTCTTTTTTCTTTCCTCCTCTGTGTCCAAGATGTGTGGGTGAGTGCAGATCTAAAAATCTGAGCAAGCGTAATTTATGAAAGGAAAAGGAGTAGTACTGGTTGGTGTGGCGACAGATCGGCAAAGGTCTCTACAGCATATCATTTTTTTTATTTATTAAAATTTGAGTTGACATGAAACATTTTTAAAAAAAAATAAAAAAAAATCATTAGCTAGTATTTTTTATCTAACACTTAATGATAAAGGATCCATTTTGACACAAGGTTAAAAGGTTGAGGATCAATTTGAACACAATTGAAAGTTAGAGACCAATTTGACACAAAAGTCAAAGATTGAGGACCAAAACGATATTTAAACAAAAAAAAAAAAAAAAAAAAAAAGGAGCTAAGTGTTAATTATTTTGCAAATTTGGAACTGAAGTGTCATTTCTCCAAAATAAGGTGTAGCGAGTCTAGTTTTCCCAAAAGAATGGGGTGTCAAAGTAATTTACTCTATTATATATTATGCAATTAAACACTTGAAAATGTTTTTTCAATTATATATTTTGTAATTTTGTTTAAAATAATTATCATAAGGCTCATAACACACACACACACACACAAAATAACCTTATGCTTTAAATTAATGTCTAATATAAAAAATAGGAATAATTACACTTTACCCACTCGTGGTTTGGGTAAAATATAATTATCCTTAAAAAATATAATACACTTGCATGAACAAATTTGGAAATAAACAATTTTTTCGATTTTCTATAGGAAACTAATCAAATTAATCGATATTTAATGGTTGTTGGAGTAATTAATACTCATGTCAGATGACCCATTTGCTTTAGCAAAAATCAGAATAAAAAAAAAATGTTTAAATACCAATTTGGTCCTCAACCTATGGCCTCTGTGTCAAAATAATCATCAACCTTTCAATTGTGTCAAATTGGTCCTCAACCTTTCGTGCTTGTGTCAAAATGATCCTTACTATTAAATGATGGATGGAAAAAACTGACTAGACTAACGATTTTATTAAAATAATATAAAACTGTGATGTGGCATGCCAACTCAGGAAAAAAAATTTAAATTTAATTGAAACTCACGTTGAGGTGCCTGGAAATCCTAAAACCATTATTTCAAATCTCATCTACCACAATTGTAAACCCCCTCCGATGAGGCTGTGATTGCTCCTCCACACGCCGCCCCTTGCCTAGGCCCACGCTGAGTCAGCACTCCTACTCTTTCCATCTCTATCCATTCTCCTCCACTTTTTATATATAAACTCCACCATCATACTTTTTTCAATGTTTGTGTTCACATATTGTTTCGTTCAAACAAATAAATGTACAACCCATTTATCTTTTTTGTATAAAACTCAAACTTCCTCCCAGTGCCACAAAATCATAAAAATTAAAAATTAAAAAACCCATAACACTGAGACCAACTAATCACTACCATAAACCCTCAAATTTGTTGAGGGATTAACACTTTCAAGCGAATCAATGATTTGGGTCGTCGCCATCGAAAGCAGAAGAAGAACGCCAAGGCCGGTGTCTGTAGCGATGCCATTGAAGATTATACCAAGGAGAGAAACGATCCTTGACAATATATATATATATATATATATATATATATATATATATATATTTATTTATTCTACAATCTGAATGCTTTAATGTGATTTATTGGGGCTTTTTCTCAAAAGAACACAAGGGGAAAGGGGCTAGGCGAGGGGCGGTGTGTGGTGTAGTCACAACTTCACCAGAGGGGGTTTATAATGGTGGTAGATGAGATTTGAAATAATGGTTTTAGGATTTCTAGACACCTCACGTGAGTGCGTGAGTTTCAGTTAAATTTAATTTGTTTTTTTTCTTGAGTTGGCATGCCACATCACAGTTTTATATTATTTTAATAAAACCGTTAGTCTAGTCGATTTTTTCCATCCATCATTTAATAGCAATGACCATTTTGACACAAGTACGAAAAGTTGAGGAATAATTTGACACAATTGAAAGGTTGAAGACCATTTTGACACAAAGATCATAAATTGAGGACGAAATTGGTATTTAAACCTAAAAAAAAAAAAATGTGCACTCTAGAAATGAGAATTAAAATAGCAACAGCTTTAACCGCTATCGGTGCCTATCTTTCTCTCCCTCCTCATCTCTGCTTTCAACTTGGCAGCTTCGGTATCATTCCTTTCTAATTTAGTAATTTTTCGTTTTTTGTTCTCTTTCCTCTTGGGAATTCGTGATTTTTAAATTTCAGTGAAGTGAAACTCAAGCTATTGCCTATTATACTATATAGGAATAATAACTTGGAAGTAGTAACACAAATTGCGCTTGAGTTTTTCCTAGCAGAAATTCACACGTTATCTGAAGTGTGAGGTCCCTGAGACAACCTTCTAAAGCATTTTCCAGCACAGTTAATATGTGCATTTGATGCATTGCATTCTTAAACTTCTATACTCTACTGACTAGGGCTTTTGTTAATGAGAAATGTTAGACAAAATAATTCATAATTTTTTTAGTTAAAAGTTGTATTTTTTTTGACAAAAAATAATAATAAGTTGTTATTGATGTAACATTTCTCTCATATGGATTCATCACTGGTATCACTTTTGTTAGGGTGAGTAATGAGTATATGAATTTGTTAGGTCTCTTCACCTATAAACTTAAACTTTTGGATTGGATGCTTTAACATAGTATGAGGGGAGATGTTAGAGATTATTAATCTCATATTGAAAAGAGTTTGAGTGAGTAATGAGTATATGAACTTGTTAGACTTTTCCACCTATTAGCTTAAACTTTTAAGTTGGAAGTTTTAACAACTTTTATTGTATACCAATCACAATATATCATAATATATATTCCATATATATAAATACAATTATAATAAATGTCTAATACTATATTATATTCTATATATAAACGTAATAATAATAATTTTTTAATAATCATCATAATTATAAATTTTCATATTTAGACAAAAAATAAAAGAGAGAAAAAATTATATTATGTTAAATTTTATGTGCGGATTACCGACTAGTTATGAGATAACGACTAGTGAATACATTTAAGAGAGTATATATTTGATTATTACTTCCAGGTTATATATAAATTGAACCTTTCATTGGTCCCATACAGCTCCACAAAGATCTTACTAGACGCCTTTATTCTTATGTCTTTTACTTTCAGTCTTTTAAAACAAATATTTCAGTCTTTTTCTCTTTTGGAAAGCGTTGGAGTTGCGACTTGGAATTTGGAAGTCTTTGTTCCCACTGCAGTGCCTAGAGTTGCTGAGATTCACCAAAAAGGAATACGCCTTTATTAGGTAGGCGATTCCAAACCCAATATAACACATCGAGGTGGAGCAAGTGACCTCTCTCAACTTAGTCCCACGGTCATGTCTAAAACATTATTACAGGCCTAGCAGATTGGCAATGCTTGCAATTGTGGGTACGATGGGATATGATATTACAAAAAGAAATTATTGAAATGTTGGTCTGTCTGTGCTTACTACGAGACTAGTAGTTGGTAATTTGGGATTTGATCGGTTTCTATCAGCAAAGAAGGAAAATACAATTGGGATTTGGGAATTATTTTTAGTATGAAATTTCTTATTTTGTCTAAATAATTAAAATAAGTGACGATTTCATTTACATGTACAAATCAACTTTCAAATTTAAAGGATTGATCCATTGTTAGTTAGGTTTCATTTTGAGGCTCATTTGACCCCCGGATCGTAATTCTCACAGTACTTCAAGATTTTTTTTTTCCTAAATAATTTGATAATTGAAAAATAAAGATTTGAATCTTAATTCTTCTCATAAAAAAAACTATTTAATATTAATTGAGTTACAAGACTTTCAATAATACGCAATGATTTCACCTCATTGTTATGTGTTTTTTCTTTCATGAATTCAAAGGTCTTATCCTTATCGTTTATCCCTTTAGTCTTTCAAAACAATTGTTTTAGTCCTTTCCCATTTGGAAAGCGTTGCAGCATAGAAAGGATTTGTAAGTCTTTTGCTTTTAGTCTTCTAAAACAATTGTTTTAGTCCTTTCTCTTTTGGAAAGCGTTGCAACTTGCAACATAGAAAGGATTTGGAAGTCTTTTGCTCCACGCGCAGTTTGGACTGTGGAGTCGCTGAAATACACCAAAATTTAGGAACCCACCTTTATTAGGTACTAGGCAATTAGGCACTAGGCAGTGACTCCATTTCCAAACCGAGTATAACACGGCAAGCTGACCTCTCCCTCGTCTTCTTCCTACGGAAAAATCAAACAATTTAGAGATCTTGCGGGCTGGGAATGCGTCCAATGCCACCAACCACCAAGAGACATGACTTTGCAAATAATTATTGAATGCTCCGTCAAGGGGCGGTCCTAGAGTTGGGTCGTCCTAATCCCGTTCTACTTTTGGTTGTCCTACTTATTATTTAATATTAAAAAAATAACATAATGTCTAAGAAAATTCTTTTATGCAAAATCAAGGTTACAAAATTTGAAGTCTCAAATAAATATTCAACAACATAACATTCAAAATCTCAAAAAAACTCAACAATACAACATTTAAAGTCTTAAATAAGTACAAAATAAATCTTCTCATACACCGTCATTATAACACTCACACAAATCACAATATATTCGGTCAAAAAGAGAGTAAAGAGTAATGACAATTCAATAAGAAAGAACTTGTTGGTTCCTCCACACAACCTATCATCCAAACGGTTATGAAATTTTTTGTTTCATTAGAGTTATTTTTTTGTTAAATGAGTTACTTATAAAAAACTTGAGCCATTTAGTTATGTCTTAAACCCTTATTGCATAATGATTACGCAAAATGTCCAGCTCTTTTTTTAATGGCTAGTGAATACATTTAAGAGAATATATATTTGATTATTACTTCCAGGTTATATAAATTGAACCTTTCATTGGTCCCATACAGCTCCACAATGATCTTACTAGACCCCCTTTATTCTTATCTCTTTTCCTTTCAGTCTTTTAAAACAAATATTTCAGTCTTCTTTTCTTTTGGAAAGCGTTGGAGTTGCGACTTGGAATTTAGAAGTCTTTGTTCCCACTGCAGTGCCTAGAGTTGCTGAGATCCACCAAAAAGGAATACGTCTTTATTAGGTAGGCGATTCCAAACCCAATATAACACATCGAGGTGGAGCAAGTGACCAATCTCGTCTTAGTCTCACGGTCATGTCTAAAAAATTATTTGAGGCCCTGGCAGATTGGCAATGCTTGCAATTGTGGGTACGACCGTACGACGGTATATGATGTTACAAAAAATTGTTGAATTGTTGGTCTGTTTGTGTTTACTAATAGAGCACGTAATAAGTTAGATTGATCTTATCACTTTGTAATAACTTGATGTATTTGTATTTTAAATATCCAGTTGTATTCGTTTTTCAAATAGTTTGCATTTATCTTATCTTATCTCAACTCTAATTTATCTTGTATTGGTTCAATAAGCACATACCTTTATTTAAAGGCTGCTACATTAATGAAAAAGATTGTCTAAGTTTTCACAGAGAATATTGGGTCGTTATTTTCTTTAAAGTATAAGAGCAATAAAAACTCTAACGAGTTCGATCCAAAAGAAAACAAAAATGGCTACACTATCCCTACCAAAATATCTTTCACATCTCAATCTAGCAAATTTTATGCCTTTAAAGCTTAGCTCTACCAATTATCTCTTATGGGAAATACAAGAACCATCCCACCTCATGAAGGTGAGATTACTTCTTCTAAAGAAGATAACAAAATCCCTAAATTAGACCTGGCGACATGGATACGCACAGAAAGACTAGTTAAAGCTTGGATTACAACCACTTTTGATGCATTTAAGACCAAACTTGGCTTTTGGATACAACCCACGCCAAGTGTGACGAGAAGTAATAGAGCACATAAAAAGTTAGATTGATCTTATCACTTTTGTAACAACTAGATGTTTTTGTATTTTAAACATCCAGTTGCATTTGTTTTTCAAATAGTTTATATTTATTTTATCTTATCTCAACTCTTACTTATTTTGTATTGGTTCAATAAACACATATATTTATTTAAAGGTTACTACATTAATGAGAAAGATTGTCCAAGTTTTCACAAAGAATATTGGGTCGTTATTTTCTTTATTTACTAGTAGACTGTAGTTAATTTGGGATTTGATGGGTTTCTAACTTTCTATCAGCAAAGAAGGAAAATCTAAAGTGATCAATATGGCCTCCTCTTTGTACCTATCAACCCTGAACCTGATAGAGAGGATTTAACGTTTCTCTTTCGAGTCATTATTCCTATCCCCATCCACACATCCCCACCAAAAATAAAAACAGTACTAATAATAAAGTTGAAAAAGAAAGTCCCTCTACAACCATTGGCCTTTCAAATCGAATTCCAGCAAACTAACTTGTGGAATTGGTCCATTGCATTGCAGTCTTTACTTCCTACCTACTTAGGGGGCCCCTGTTTTGGGCCTTTTCGCGGTAGAGGGCTTTTATGATAAACAAATTTACTTTTAAAGAATTTTAGCATTCAAAGTGTTTAACAAACCACAATAATAGATAGTGTTTTGGAATTGTAATCCCATTTGGTGACCAAATTGATTAAAAAAAAACTTTTAAATACAAGAAATGGCAAAAGTGGTGGGCACCAAGTGTCATTTGTGAAAAATAAATATGGGACAATTATTTCTATTCAATATCTATATTGAAAGTTGGAACAGTGCACCAATGAACTGTAATGCTAAAGCTCAAAATTCCAATTTTAGCTTAAAAACTTGTGTGGTTTTACTTTTAAGGGGTTGAAAAGCGCTTTAATGGGGTCAAAGCTCTTTTAACTAGAATTCCCAAATGTTTGGCAATGTCACTAAGAAGCTTTAAGGGAGTCCTTAAAACTTAAAACAACTTTAAAGTTGAAGCTGAAATTTGGAGTTTTTAAGAAATAAAATTTACAATTCACTATCCATACTTTATGTTAAAGTCTAATGAGCCTAACTCAATCTTAAAAGATGTCGTGAGAGATGAGGGATGTCCATGGTTTATAAATTGCACAATCCAAGAACACATTGACCAAGTATTCTGGAGTTGTGCAATTTATAAGTCATAGGTAATCCTTATCTCTCAAGGCGTCTTTTGAGATTGAGTTAGGCCCATTGGACTTTAACCCTTTATAAATTTTAAACTTTAAAATACTATTCATTGTAATATGTGAAAATACTCAAAAAAAAAAAAAAAAAAAGTTAATTATTGTGGATTCTTTTTTACCCATAATATAAATCTCTTAATAGCTGACTTAGACGTTAAACGGTTTCTTGTTGGAATACTGACAACTCATTTTGTTTTGTTTCATTCTCCATTGCAGAAATTTAGGAATTCAAGATCTGATCGCTCGATCAACTATATTAATAGTTTTTTTTTTTTTTAAGTACACAATATTTGTCTATTTGTCATTCCTTTTATAAAAGAGATTATTTATCAAAAAAAATAAAAGAGATTATTGATTATAAATTTTCAACTTACTTTTTTGAAGCCCTCGTTATAATGGACTCCGTAATGGTTTTATATAAATCTCATTGAAGTAATAGTTCAAATTACTAATGGTTAATAGAACTTCTCAATCATCCTACTACCTAATTACTATATATAAACCAGATTCTTAAAACCCAAGAGCTTATTAGTTTATCGGCACTGAACCGTCCTCTTTCAGCTTCTCAAGTTCAAGTGTTCCAAGTCTCAAACTCGGAAACCTGGTTAAGTTAGCACACCAAGCCTCACTGCACTCACCGCACACAAACGTCAAAGCATCATTGTAAACGTGCACAACGAATCCCATTATTCTCCACAGGCCACACACACGAACGCATATCCCCATTTAGCCCCTCGATCTTTCTTACTTGAAATTATACGAACAGTGAAATTACACCTTTGGTCCCACTGCACGGGTCCCTTCCAGCTAAGGCAGGGTTGAAAATATTTTCACTCCACACATAAAAACGTACAGACAAACACAGAGACACATACCACATCCACAATCCCTCTCTATTTCAACCGTTATATTTATTACTCCTCTGCTCTCCCAAATCACAATTTTGTCTACTTTCAGCTATTTCTAGACACACTAAAATGGCAACGCTTTCACCGCTTTCAGTGCCTCTCTTTCTCTCCCTCCTCCTCCTCCTCCTCCTCATCTCTGCTTTCAACTTGGCAGGTTCGTTATCATTTCTTTCTAATTTAGGAATATTCCGTTTTTGTTTTCTTTCCTCTTGGGATTTCGAGATTTTTTAAATTTCAGTGAAGTGAAACTCAAGCTATAGCCTATTATACTATATATAGGAATAATAACTTGGAAGTAGTAACTCAAAATGCGCTTGAGTTTTTCCAAGGCCAAATTCACACGTTACAAGGCACGGCACCCAATATCACCGTAAAAAACGACGTCACTTTCGCCTAGGCCGACGATCTCTCACTCGTCCGAGTTGACTCGTTCGAGTTGAATCGTCTTTGTTTTGTATTCTAACTCTCTCTGTGTCTCACTGTTACAGATTCTCAGTCATTCATCGGCGTCAATTACGGCCAAGTCGCCGACAACCTCCCCCCGCCGTCCTCCACTGCGAGCCTCCTCAAGTCGACGTCGATCGGGAAAGTAAGGCTGTACGGCGCCGATGGAGCGATCATCAAGGCACTTGCGAATACCGGAATCGGAATCGTTATCGGCGCCGCCAACGGAGAGATTCCGGCTCTGGCGTCCGATCCGAACTCGGCAACTCAGTGGATCAACTCGAACGTTCTACCTTACTACCCTTCCAGTAACATCACGCTCATCACGGTGGGGAACGAGGTGATGACAACGATGGACCAGGGCTTGATATCGCAGCTCCTTCCGGCGATGCGAAATGTCCAGAATGCCCTCAACTCGGTCTCGCTGGGAGGGAAAGTGAAGGTCTCGACGGTTCACTCGATGGCCGTGTTGACTCGGTCCGATCCGCCGTCATCCGGGTTGTTCAACCCGATGTTCCAGAACGCTTTGAGAGGGTTGTTGGAGTTCCAGAAGGACACCGGCTCTCCCTTCGCGATCAACCCCTACCCTTTCTTCGCGTACCAGAGCGATTCCAGGCCTGAAACGCTGGCGTTTTGCCTGTTCCAGCCAAACTCGGGACGAGTCGACTCGGGGAACGGGATCAAGTACATGAACATGTTCGACGCTCAGGTCAGTTTTAAATTTGGGCCGGGCCGGGCCGGGCCAATGACCCAATATCAATTTTCTTTTCTTTTTTTAAAAAATAAGGTTGACGTGGAAGTCAACAAAAATAGTACTTTAGGACATAGCTTTGTATTTACGTAGTTTGTTTTTTATTTATTTATTTATTTTAAATTATTATCCATGCTTGGTCACGAGTCCACGACACTGACGTGGACTCTAACGAGATTTTGCTTTTCCTCAGATTTTTAATCTTTTTTATGAGCTATAGTTTGTTTATTATAATTGTTACTTTTGGTCTAATATTCCACATCAGCCAGTTGAAGAGAAGTAAAAGTAAACGTTAGGTGTAGAAAGACATAAATGGATAATAAAATAAAATCCTCACCGTTAAATGACTCTTTTGATAATTCAGTAGTTAAGAGGGAATTTGAATAGTTGTTTCTTCTCATAAAAAAGAGAATATGTATGGTCAATTCAGTTGGAAAGTTCTTGATAAATTTGGTTGGTACTTAATTTATTACAATCATATGCTTATCGATACGGACAGTTTACTGTTTTAAGGAATTTTCTTTCAATCCACTCATATGTCAATTAAATAAATTATCTATATGTATTATTTAAAAAAGTCACATGACTCATTAAAAATATTATATGACTAAAAATACTTGTAGATAGTTTATTTAATTGTCTCGTAGTGGATTAGAGGAAAATTTCTCTAAACTGAGTTTGAGGTAAACTATTTCCTATCAGATATGTTTTGTTATTTTGGTAGGGTCTTTTTTTCAAGATTATTACTCCTGGTATCCTCATGATATTCCTTTGTGTTTTTCATGAAAATATGGGAGCCTTGAGGTGCAATTGATGTGACCTATTGAGCAAGGTAATAGGCTGGCGATTGTAAAGTTGCAATAATGAGAGATAAGTCCTTCCAATACTTGAATTATTCTTGGTTGTTGAAGAATGGACTAAGTGAAAGAGTTATCAGTCTTTGATGGTTTCAAAGACTACCAATTTTTTACTAGGGACCACCAAATGTGACCCTTCTAAGCCCTATTATTCGAGCAAACAAAAGCTTTGTCCCAACTCTATAGTGGATGTTTCACTGTGATTTTAACACATATTGCGGGCCCTTAAACCCACTTGTAAACTGTATCTCACATTGTGAGAGGTAGTGAACTTCTGAAGTACCGTTAAGCTTATATGGGCTATGTATATCTACTTAAATTGGTGAACTTTTTGCTTTCACAGTTACATTAATTATTGTTGCATACAAGCTAATTTATTGAGTTTCAACTACTTTAATCAGTGCTTGAAAGCCTATTGATTGGTTATCATTTGGCATTGTGCAGGTAGATGCTGTACGGTCTGCCTTGAATGCAATGGGATTCAAAAATAATGAGATTATGGTTGCTGAGACAGGTTGGGCATACAGTGGGGACAGCAATGAAGTTGGACCCAGTGTGGAAAATGCAAGGGCCTACAATGGGAACTTGATTGCTCACCTTAGATCAATGGTTGGGACCCCTCTCATGCCTGGAAAATCCGTGGATACATATATCTTTGCACTGTATGATGAGGATTTGAAACCTGGACCTGCTTCTGAGCGAGCATTTGGTCTTTTCAAGACTGATCTTAGCATGACTTACGATGTTGGTCTTTCAAAGACTAGCCAGGTGAGAATGAAACTTCTGTGAGTAACTAAATGGAATGCCTGAGAAATACTATGAGTTTTGATATGTATACATAACACTCAGTGAATCTAAAATATATAATTTATGAAGTTGACTAACAACCAAAAGTATAAATAATTGTACATGAGTTGCTTCATATAGAAGTAATAACTACTAGCTAAAGGGATAAATATGTTTTCTCTTAAGGCGTGGACAAATGTTGTGGAACAAGTTCCACTAAAATTGTAAAGAGAATATTCATGTAAAATAGCCTTTAAAGCATGACAGAGGTTTCAAAAACTTTTTTTGATCCTAGTTTTGGTCATCAATGTCATTTCTTAAGGGCTAGCAATATGCCTAAGTCATAGAATAGTTGTGCACAGTGGAGGTGTGGTAGATGAAAGCGTTGAGGTGGGCAAACTTTAATCCTTATTATAGTGTATTGACTGAAAAGAGAAGAGGTAGCAATCTAAAGCATGACTTTATGATCTAGAAATGGTCTCCATTTTTAACAGTGAAGCACCAATGGCACTGTTTAAGAAAATTTTTCACAGTCATGGATTATTGTGCATGTACTGGTTTAATCATTACTCAAGCTATTAGGGACTTGTGAGAAAGTGTGCAAATTTTTGGAATAAGAAAAAAATTTGACATTAGTGCCACTTCTGAAAAAGTTGGGGGATCTTTGTTACATTGTCCCTAAAATGGCAGTCGCATTCACATATTTCTTATCTCATACTTGCTTTAATTTGAATCATATCAGTCTTAATGGTTTGGAATATTTACTGATATGAAGGCATTCTATATAATTTCCTCTGTAATTTCTTCAAGTATATAGGATGAAGTGATGAACATGAAAACAGACATCGCACATATGCATTTTTATTCAATATCATGCGTCCTAAGAGCATTCACAGCCCTTTAGCTAAATTATCTTTTTAGCAAAAGTAAATAACACTGTAGTTAAAAATCACAAAAACCCTGCTCCCATCCCATCTTTTATAATTGCTCAAAACAATACCTGATGCTACAGTACTCAGTATCAATACCGAGTACTGTAGCATCAGGTAAAGCTATTTTAATTGTTTTTTATTAATTACCCCTCCTCCCTCTCTCTCTCTCTCCCCCCTCCCTGAGACTCTCTCTTTCTCTCAGAATCTCTCTTTCTCTCCCTCGCACTCACTGCCAGCGTGGTGGCTCCTTGTGTGTGGTGCTGCATTAGAAGCTCTCTTTCCCTCCCTTGCACTCTCTCTCACACTCACTGCCGGCGTGGTGGTACGGCTCCTTGTGTGTGGTGCTACATCAGTGGGTTTGTGTGGACTGGTAGTGATTGTGGGTTTGTGGTGGTTGTGGGCATCTTTGATTTGTGGTGGCTGTGGGTGGCTTTGATTTGTGGTGGTTGTGGGTTTGTGGTGGCTGGTGGGTTTGTGTGGTGGACTTGCAGTGATTGTGGGCTGATTTGTGGTGGCTGTGGGTGGCTTTGATTTGTGGTGGTTGTGGGTTTGTGGTGGCTGGTGGGTTTGTGTGGTGGACTGGTAGTGATTGTGGGTTTGTGGTGGTTGTGGGCTGATTTGTGGTGGCTGTGGGTGGCTTTGATTTGTGGTGGTTGTGGGTTTGTGGTAGCTGTGATTTGTGGTGTCTAGTGGTTGTGGGTTTGTGGTGGCTGTGGTTTACCGGTGTCGGATGTGGTGGTTGAGTGTGGGTTGTTGTTGACAGTGATCGGTAATGGTTGGGAGAGTATGGAAAAAAAACAATGAAAAATAAATTATTTTGTAATATTTAATTGTAAAATAAAAAATAGAATGAGAGATGTTACCAAAGGTAAAATAGAAAAATAGGTTTAAAGAGGTAATAGTATTTTCATTCCATTTTCTAAAATTTCTTTCAAAATGCTATTTTTAGCTAAATACTTTCACAATACTTCTTTTAACACTTTATTTATAATATATTTTTTTATTATTTATTTCTTTAACACAAACTTTTCCTTCTATATTATTTGCTGGTAAAAGTAACCCAGAACCACCGGAGAACCCAGAACACCATTGGTACAAACCCATGTTCAAAATTTCACCAATAACCATGAACTCTCATTTCCTAAGCATCTTTAACCCTCCACGAACAAACCCTATTGCGAATAACATTCAAGAACAAAGCTTAACACAATCTCTACCTCTACAAACTCAAATCAGGCATCTGCAACCCATCAACCAAACCCACCACATAAACCCATACAACACCATCAATTTTGACGAGAGAGAGAGGGGTTAACCAAAACCCATCAATCCGATCACAACCCAAGCTAAAATTGTGACAAGGAGGCGACATCATCAAAACCCGAACCCAGATCTGCAAATCCCAAACCCACGGCAAGGAGGATTGAAGGCCGCCATGTGCTAGAATTTAAGCATCTATCGCGGCGAGATGTGGGTGTTTTGGGTAGACGACTATGGCCATGAGAGACAACTGAGATTCAGTGAAAGAGAGAGAGGGGCTGATAGTATAAGAGAGAGTGAAATATTCTGAATAAATTGAGAGGAGAGAGAATAATTGAATAAAAAATGTTGTTTAATAATTTACCTCAGCTACAGTACTCGGTATCCATATCGAGTACTGTAGCTTTGAGCAAAACTCTGATCTAAAGTAGCTCATTTTTTTGCTAATGGGACGTGAATGTTCTAACATTGCTTTTATTTTTAATTGTCCTCAGACTCCATCCACTCCATCAACAACTCCAGTCAACCCATCACCTAAACCAACTGCAGCTAGTTGGTGTGTTCCTAAGGGCGGCGTTTCTGATGCTCAATTGCAGGCAAACCTTGACTATGCCTGTAGCCATGCCATTGATTGCGGTCCAATCCAACCAGGAGGAGCCTGCTTCGAACCAAACACTGTATCATCACATGCTTCCTATGCCATGAATCAATATTACCAAACCATGGGAAAGAATCCATGGAACTGCGATTTCTCACAAACAGCAACCCTCACATCCACAAATCCTGGTAAGCTTTCTTTAGTGCCATCTATATATCCTTCATTTTAATGAAACATATAAAAGCAATGGTAAAGTATTAAAAGTTATATCATGGTCCGTTTGCATGCATATTGTGTCATTGTTGAGGTTGTTATGTGACTTAACTCTTGAGGTAGACGTAGAAGGATAATTCTGGGAATCCTAGGTAGTCAATTTTCTATTATGGTGATGAACTTTAAGACGAAGGCTTGGTTCTATTTACGGGTTCAGTGTGCCTAAAATTACATTCCTTATTAGTTATTAGAAATGTAAAAGAAAACTAGCTTTTGATATTGATGGTGACCTTTTCTTTACAAGTTTAGTAGTATATGACTGGAAGCTTAAAAGAGCATGGGCCCATGGGCTTTCAATTTTCGTGCTTTATTCCTGCCAATTTGCTTTAAAAACCAACTTCTTGTGTAAAAATTGTGTTTTTGTTGTTGTGGTGGTGGTGTAATTATCCTGTTTTCTCTAGAATAGACATTTCTAGTGTATTATGTCATTTGCTTCTCTTCTAAATTGTTTTTTTTTTCTTTTTAATTTGTTTCTTCTCTCTCTGGATATAGGTCACGATGCTTGCGTTTATCCTGAGGGGAGTCCTTGAAAGGCAGCGTAATCTCATTACATATCAAAAACAGAAGTTACTTTTTTTTTTGCAGGTACCTATTAATATATAATTTAACAAATAAAACTTGTGGGTGTGACTTTTATTAATTTCATCTTCAATTGTAAAGGATTATTACTTTAATTTCGGGTTCCTACTTTAATTGGGGCATATATTGGTGTATTCCCCCTTTCATGAAGTAATGTTAGCATAAAGATGAGTGTGACTGTGTGAGATAAAGTAATTATGTCATTGAAGAACTTCAGTGGCTAAAATGAGTCTTTTATTATCAGTTTGTGCACTATATTCGAGAGACATGGCATTATGGCAAATTTTCTTTTTGACTAGACGGCTAAGCCACATGGTCTGTCAGGATGATGCTCGTATATAAGAGCAAGTTTTCTTTAGAAATATGCCCGCAAAAATGTCCGTTACACTACTTACATAAAATATCACCTCCCACTCACTGTTGTACACATTTATAATAGACTGCAAAAATGTTTGAAAAATGAGAGGCTCTTCTCTCTTCTTTTTTCCTATTCTTTTTAATTAGTTTGATTCGTTTCCAAATATCTTGACTACACTTTCATGATCCCCTCAACAATTTGACTTGCTGATCCACCGGTCTTTTATCTCCACTGAGCATAATGAAGTACCTGTGCTGAAACCGGAAAAGATAATGGTAGATGAATATTGATATTTCTCTCCCTAGTATTAGAGCATTCTTAACCGGTTTTGGACCCCTTCTCTATTTTACATCTTCAAAAAGTCATTTTTTTAGTTTAGCTATCCACTTTTATGAAATACCTCACATCTCATTCTCTATTTTACAATATATCTTATTAAAATAGTCTTAAATTCATTTTACAATCACCAGCACTAACACACCTACACCCAACACAAACAGCCATCACCACCGCGCACCGCCCAAATCCATCTCCCATTATAGAACAGACTTTGCAGAAAAAGAAAAGAAAAAAAAAATCAAATCAAACCCAAACAACTTAGCAAGCAACAAGGTACCAACAAGCCGATTCAACCCTTACCACCGTAAGCGGATTCAACTCCTTCGTTTGCCGTTGATGAGGACGCCCAACAACCCATCGGCTTCCACTTTTTATATGGGTATGGCCTTTGTCTGCATGGTCTTCCGCTCAAACCCTTACCACCACAAACCCACCATAATCACCACCACTTGCAACAAATCCACCCAAATCCCAAACCCTAAACGACGGTGTCAACAAAGCCTCAACCCAAACAACGACGTCATTGCAGCCTTAACGCCTAAAACCCAGCAATCCCACACATCCTCAACCCCCAACCAATTGCCTCCTCACCGCCTCAAGCCAGATCGGCCACCATCGCAGAGAATGAGATTTTTTTAAGAGAGGAAAGAGATTTTTTAGAGGAGTTTCTATTGAGAAAGTGAGCGACAGAGGAAAGAGAAGGGAGAAGAAAGAATAAAAAGGAATTTTAAAAAAAAATTTACAGGTTGCTACAGTAACATGTATTTTTATAGGTTACTATAGCAACTTGTAAAACCTGGAGTTATTATACAGGGCCGGTTGAGAGGGTGTTTTTGTCACATTTGATGAACAGTACTATGTATTTTACATTAAAGGGCAGTTTAGAGGTGTGGCTGAGAATGCTCTTAAGAGGTCGGAGCATTAACCTATTTGCGCACTTGAGATTGTTTTGTTTGGGATATGCTAAATATGCTAACCACAGACGGTTTCAACAATCTAAAATGTGAAAAACAAAAACAGCCTCCAGCCTCCACTATTCCCACCATCCCACGTCAATATCTTACAACATCTAGTTAACTTATAAAGCAGGGCCACATATGTTTGAATGGGTTCAATTAACCCTACTCAAATAATAAATTTTTTTTTTCATTGGTTATAAATAAAGAATGGATAATAACTAAGGAAAATCTTATTGACTTAAAAACTCTTTCTATAGATATAGGATTACGATAAAGAATATCTAAGTATCATCCTAATGATTAAGATGAAATTAGAAGAGTATATATACAAAAAAGTCATTGTCAACCTCTTAGTCTCAAATTCCAACAAACGAACATTGGTGGAGTATTTGTTGATTTAATCATGTATGGTTGACTGACCTCATTGAATAATTTTTCTAGCTCCGCCCCTCATATGTCACGTGTTTGATGTTGTGACATTTGTTTCTTACGTGATAAACCATTCCTAGAGAGTAATTCTTTGGTCTAAAGGTGTTATCATTGCTTCTGCCAAACGTAGCAGAGTCCATAGTGGGTTGTAAAAAGAACTACATTATTGATGGCTTCTGTACCATTCTCCTCTCGGAAGTGGCCCGCTCGGCTATGCTGGACATGAGGGACAGAAAAAGAACTAGCAACACAAACATAACAACAACAGAACAAAGGAAACAACAAATTAACAAACACAAAAACTGGTTGGTTATCTGTTTCATAAAATCTCTTGAAAATTGGTAATTGGCCTTGTCACTCGGTTTTGATGCCCAGCCTTCCATACTCATAAGTGTTTATGGTGCTATGCGATAAATGATAAGCAATCTGCTAACTAAAAATCCCATGGTTTAAAATAATTATTTGGTACCAGATCACATGAATGCAAGATCTGATATTTGGTTTCAACCTTTTAGGTTTGATGTCAAGTCAATTTACCTTTCAATCAACTAATTATACGTTTTACTCATAAAAAAACTAATTATAAGTTCAAAGAAGAAAGAAAAAATCAGAACCAACCGACCCAATAGATAAGAATCATAAGATGACAAACTTCTCGAGAGGATGAGAGAGAGTTTTTTTTTAACTCCTTAAGACTTAAGAGAACATAAGGTCATAAGAACACAGAGAAGGGAGCAATTCCCTGATAGTTGATACTCCTTTCTTTTTGCTTTCTGTGGAGAATTTGTGATTGGGTTTTGTTGGTGTAGTACCGTAGTTGGGTTTCTTTCTATTCACTTTTGGGCTTTTGGCTATTTGGGGGACCGTGTTGCCTGAATTCGATTTTCCAAGGCAGCCTTTTCCTTTTGGGGGAAATGATCCACAAAAAAGATGGGGAGTGATATTTTTACATTTAAAGTTGTTATTTTCACACTTTTGTGTTTTGAAAAGACCAAAAAATCCTTAATGCAAGTGGTCAATGATTAAACATTTGTTAAGTACAAAGGTAATTTGATCTTTTTATGGCACATTTTTCTATATTAGTGTGGAAATAACAACTTCAAGTGGGAAATATCATTTTTCAAAAAGATTTGTTTCATTTTTCAAAAAATTTAGTGGTCCAAGAAAGCAGTCACTGAATCCAAGAGAGGTAGATTCGTAAACAATACAAATATAATTATCTTGCAGGCTTTAACAAGTGATCCGTTGTCGTCCAGCGGTTAGGATATCTGGCTTTCACCCAGGAGACCCGGGTTCGATTCCCGGCAACGGAACCTTTTTTGTTAATCTAATTTTCATTTTTTTTTTTTGCTTCTAAAAAGCCTAAAAACATTCTTCTTTGCAGCTCTCTGGATTGCAATTATAAACCATTTATAATCAGATTAATACACCGTATATATGTAATGGGTCACACAACAAATTAAATATTGTTCTTAAGGAATAGGCCATTATTAACTTGATGATTACCAAGGAAAAAAACAGAAGCAATATTAGTCAATTTTCTTATGCCATGGGTTGGGTGATTATAAGCCGCAGGTTGAATAGGTAAACACCCGAGCCAAGATGTTACGAAAGGGTTGACTTCCAATCTTTTTACATTGCGGACTGCGGGACTGGTTCTTACTTCTTATAAGGACTTGACTCGTTGACATTGTACGGACATTTTATGCGTATTATCAGGGTCCAGAAGCCAGCATAGCCAAGCAATAAGCGTGTCGAACCAAGTCTCTCCTTCTTGTGGTTACTCGGCCAATACCATTTGGTTTGAGACTTTCAGTTTACATGCCGCACTTCAATGCTCCAATAACCAGACAATGCATTGCTTCTAAAAAGTGCAACATTTTGGCCACCCCCTCCCCCAATAAGCACCCACAACCACAACAATTGAGTTTTCAGTTTTTTTACTTTTTGTTTTTATTAGTTCTCATCTTGATTTACAACTTCACTATATTATCTATTTATATTCACAACTTAATACATAAATAATTGTGAGATATTTTGTGAAAATTATTGTGCCTCAAGACTTATTAAAGGTGAAAAAGATGAGTTTTTTAAATCAATAATGCATGAAAATATGATATAAATACTTTATTAAATTCTGTTAGTGATTAGAGTAGTGATTTTTAGAAGTCATGTTTTTTTTTTTTTAATAACATAGACTTCACATGAACTCTATATAGAATGTGGATGGATGGATAGATTTAATACCTATTTTTTACATAGAATTTATTATTTAGGCGAGTATTATTTTATTTTTATTTTTTTAGCTTAGAAGTTAGAACAAATGGGGTTTAGGGGATTTGAAAAGTGGACAATTTCAACTCGTCCGACTATGAATCATCTTGATGACGGCATAAAATGAAATCACACCCGCCCACCATGGCCCAGAAAATTCCAATTTTCCAAAGAGCTGTGATATTGACCATTTCATGATGTCGACAAAGTTGGGTTTTTGGGTATGGACAAAACAAAAACGAATCCCCCGTTACAAAATTAATTTCGGACTGAGATTTCACAAAACTACTGAATAATTTATTCAAAGTAGTTAACAGCGTATGACTTCTTCAACCTCCACAACCACAACATACATAAAATGTGAAAATTAAAGGCCTCGTTTGAATTGGAAAAACGAGCACTAAAAATAAGAAAAAGTCTTTGCATTACCCAGTCCATCCAATCCATATAAATTCCATCGTCAAATATGAAAAGGAACACATTACACCTCAACTACACAAAGTGGGACCCACGTGACACGGTGGCCAGCACCCAACCCATCTACGCTGTGGGACACGTGGAAGAAGGTGGGCCCGGCGGCGCCAGTCAATTCAGTCCTACACATTACTCCTCGACTCTTCTTCTCTCTTTTGCAGTCTGAGAGAAATTTTGATCAGACTCTCTCTTCCACCCACACCTCGCTTCACCTTCACAAACAAAACCTCCCTTTTTATTTCTTCTTATATTTTTTATATTTTTATTATTTTTTGTATGTAATAATCTGTTCCTTTCAAACCCCAATTGAAACCCTAAAAAAGCCACTCTTAAATATTATTAAATGACAGTTATTTAGTCAGTTAAAAATTAGTTGTGGAGTGGTAGGGGGATAAGAATGTCCGTTGCGGAGCTCAAAGAGCGCCACGCGGTGGCAATGGAGACCGTCAACACTCTCAGAGAGCGACTTAAACAGAAGCGACGCTCGCTGCTTGACACGGACGGTGTGCCCAATTTGTTTTGTCTTGTTTTGTTTTGTTTTGCTTTGTTTATTCGGTGTTTCTCAGATCTGGTTGGTTTATATGGCGAATTTTGCAGTAGTCGGGTATGCTAAGTCACAGGGTCGGACCCCGGTCAGTTTCGGACCCACGGATCTGGTTTGCTGTAGAACACTCCAGGGTCATACAGGCAAGGTATACATATATTCTTTCTGTGTATATCAATTGCTTAATTGTATTGCTGGAAATGGTGATTAAATTACCAGAAGGGGTTTGTAATTTTCAAATTAGGGAATTGAGGATGAAGTGAGTTTGACACTTTTTGGAATTGAAAAAGGGGAAAGGGAAAGGCAGTGAAAATGAATAGGAGTGGTCAAAATGGGATATGGGATATGCTGCTAGTTCATGGATGGAAAATGGGTATTTCTTATATTGCTCAATAAGGAAATTGGGATATCTTAAGTCAAAGAAATTGGAAAGCCCCAGAGCCCAGGCTCAAATTTTTATTTATTTTTATTTTTTATTTAGTTGGTTTCTTAAGAGAAGGGTTGAGAACTACAATAGTAATGCATAAATTTGTAAGTGACTATTGTTAGAAAATCAATTCCCTCTTTATGAGTGTTGTTAAGCTAAGAAACACGTGATTCGCGAATTAGATTAGAATTATTGTGATGCCAGTTCAAGAAGATTGGGAGTAAACGGGATTTATAATCATTAAAAAAAAAAATTGCAGGTGTATTCGTTGGATTGGACTCCTGAAAGGAACCGTATTGTCAGTGCATCTCAAGATGGTCGGTTGATAGTTTGGAATGCTTTAACAAGCCAGAAGACTCATGCCATAAAGCTGCCTTGTGCATGGGTTATGACTTGTGCTTTCTCACCAACTGGTCAGTCTGTTGCCTGTGGTGGTCTTGATAGTGTCTGCTCCATCTTCAACCTTAATTCCCCCACTGACAAGGATGGGAATTTACCAGTTTCAAGAATGCTTAGTGGGCATAAGGGTTATGTTTCTTCCTGTCAATATGTTCCGGATGAGGACACTCACCTGATCACCAGTTCTGGTGATCAAACATGTGTTTTGTGGGATATTACTACAGGTCTCAGAACTTCTGTATTTGGAGGGGAATTTCAGTCTGGACACACTGCAGATGTATTAAGGTATAGGAGATTTTGAAAATGCCGCCCCCAAATTTTTTTCTCATTATTTTCTTGAAGGAGAGAATATTCTATTGTTTGTTTTTTGGTTCCATTTTTTTTTTTTTAAAGCATTGAAATTCGAAGCATCTGCATAAGTAGCAGATAAATATTGTTATAATTATTTTGTAAATTGAACATAAGATGAATTTAAAACAAGTAAAGAGACTCGACTATGTGTTTTCTTTGCCAAGAGAGCCTTGCCTCAGTGGCATTGCCCAATCTCCCCCTGGAGAGAACCCGGGTTTGAATCCTCTTTCCTGCACTTGTTATAAGCCATAAGAATTTTTAACAAAGACTGTATTCTTTGATATGGCATTTTTTAGGCTGGTTATAGGTAGTTTTGGGAAGATAACCGGGACTTTCAGAATACTAATGGGAGGCTAGGGTCATTTACTCTTTGTAATTTTTTACGTGAAGATTTTTAATATATAATTAGTGAATACTCATGTAGCTAATTCTATGATAAATCATATCTCCTCCAGGTGTCCTAATTGCACTGGAGATGTTTTCCTCTTATATTTTATTCATGGAACTACAATATTGTATCCATATTTTTATGTTTTGTTCAAGTGATGTTTAATTTTAGTGAACTTGACTCAAACATGTTATTATTCAAAGCTTGCTAGTGGTCTTTGGACCAAATGGAATCTTTTCCCCGCATGCATAAGTGGTGGAGAGTGGGTTCAATCCATTATGAGTGTGTGGGTACTGAGTTGTATACTTGTATGTGGCTACCCAAAAAATGTTAATGTTAATGTTCTAGGATTTCTCTAACTTTGTTATTGTTTTGCATTCTTTCAGTGTCTCAATTAATGGATCAAACTCAAGAATGTTTGTTTCTGGTTCCTGTGATGGCACTGCCCGTTTGTGGGACACTCGTGTTGCAAGTCGAGCAGTGCGGACATTTCATGGACATGAAGGAGATGTTAATTCTGTGAAATTCTTTCCAGATGGCAATAGATTTGGAACTGGCTCAGATGATGGAACTTGCAGATTATTTGATATCAGAACTGGGCACCAACTCCAAGTATACTATCAGCAGCATGGTGATAATGATGTACCACATGTGACTTCCATTGCATTCTCCATATCAGGAAGACTTCTCTTTGCTGGATACTCAAATGGCGATTGCTATGTGTGGGACACATTATTGGCAAAGGTATTTTGTACTTCTCTTT
Organism: Fagus sylvatica; assembly: GCA_907173295.1. Taxonomy (NCBI): domain Eukaryota; kingdom Viridiplantae; phylum Streptophyta; class Magnoliopsida; order Fagales; family Fagaceae; genus Fagus; species Fagus sylvatica. Next base: position 13,822,498 of record OU015763.1, read on the forward strand.
TGCTCAAAAGGGTACGTTTGTAATTCAGTGTCAATTAGACTGCTGATATATCCACCTTGGGCTAGTTTTGATATATTCAGCATTGCTAAGAATGAAGCATATAATTTGCAAATTTGGCCTTTCTGCACAAAGGGAAATATTTGAATGGTGCTTAAGTCATAACTACATCTCGTGGACCACGCATTCTATTCTCTTCAACCCCCCACCTGCAGCGGGGGCCAGGTGTTATGAGAGTGTGCAATCAAGTGGATCTTTTGCAGGGCCTGTTAATATTTGAATTGGTCTAATTACTCGCTTTGTGGCAGGTGGTCTTGAACTTGGGATCTCTTCAAAACTCACATGAGGGCCGGATTAGCTGTTTGGGTTTGTCAGCTGATGGAAGTGCCTTATGTACAGGAAGTTGGGATACAAACCTAAAGGTAAGTCTGCATTTAGACCTGGCTATTTTACTTCACTTAGGCTCCATGATATGCATCAGACAAATCATGACCTTTATAAAAAATTTTAAAAAATATATAATAATTTTTGAAGTGCAAATAAAAAGGGTGTAAAAATAGGGAAACAATGGGATTTGAAGTTTCTCTTGTGAGTCTGGATCCCAATGCTTGCATAATCTGCCCTTTGGATGACACTGTCTAATGGCACATGTGATATGCTTGCAAACTGATACAAATAGTTCAAAATTTAAAATAAATAAGGTTTTCTGCCCACCAAAGTTTTACAAGTATTTGCAATTTCCAATTTCAACAGATGGTTCAAGACTTCGTTCTCTAATTTATGTATCTAAATTGTGCACCCATAAACATATTTAGAAAAATCTAAAGAATAAAAATTAGACATGGCAAGTTGGAGAATGATAATGGTAGAGAGCTTGGACAAGCAAAGAAAAATCTATGTGTGGGTGCACACTAGCTCTATGGCACATGAGATTAAGTCTATTAGCAACATTCATAAGTGTTTTGTTTAATATTGAAATAATAATACTAATTTATATATACTGTAAAATCTGTGATCAGAATTTTTTTTTTTTCTTAGGAGGCAACAACTGAATTTTATTATTATTGTACTTAGTTTTGTGTTGGCACTTTGTCAAATTCTCTATAGAATAATGTCAGATTTCATAAGTATGCTATTATATTGTCACAGCTTGGCTTAACATTGAATTATTATATTGAATATTACAGAAACATTTTATTCCAAGGATTGATTGATCCAAGCGTTCTTTGTGTATGTCAGCTAATGTACCTCATTACTAGTCATGTTTTAGCACTGACGGGTTTGGATTCCCTCCAATGTTCCAGTGCACTTGAGGGAGCCTTGAGCTGACACTCACATCCATGGCTGCCTCCAGTGCACTGGACACTGGAGGTAAGCCTTTCCCAGCACTGACAACTAACTTGTCTCATATCACCATACTATTACTCATGTGTTATGGACTTAGTTCTATCATTCCTTTTTTAGGTGTTTGTTTCGCGTTTTTCTTTCTTTTGTCAGGGAATATTTACATGTTAATTAATGCACAGAGCTGAGTTTTTATTGACTTCTATTTATTTGAATTGTGTTCTTGCACGTTTTTATTGACTTCTATTTATTTGAATTGTGTTCTTAAAAAATAAAACAGAAAAATAAAAGAAACAAATATTCTTGATTGCAAGCAAATGAAATCTGAGCTTTGTTTCTTTCTTCTCTCTGCCAGATATGGGCTTTTGGAGGGCATAGGAGGGTACTCTGATCTATTGAAGGGGAAAAGGCTAACTTCTGAGTTTCTCTTTCCTCAGGCCCATGGGTCTCATTTCCTTCTCTACCTTTGCATCCTGGGAAAATGTTTGTATCCTAGTATTTTACTAGGGGTTTGAGAAACCATAATCATGTGATGTTTGTTGTAATTTAGAAAACTGACAATCTGTGGAGAAAGAAATATATTTCGCTTGAGAACTTGAGCTGGAGGGACCATAGTTCTTTACCTGCATGCTGTCTATGTCCCTGATTGTTGTTTGCCCACCTTTTCACTGATCGATGCAGCACCCTATACATTAAATCCTTCACTTTTTCTTCCCCTCTTTTGCTCTTTATTTTATTTGGGTCTGCTAAGAAGCGTAGTATGAAATCTCAGTTCCAAATTTGGCATGATAGGAATGTCTAGCTTTCTACTTCATAGACTTGGTGAGTTTCATTCATCCAGGAACCAACACCATACTTAACCTGAGTGACTACAACACAGTCAACAACTGAATTGTTCAATACTTACTAGCAAAGAGAGGCTTGGATCTTGATATAGTTATAATCATGTGCATACAATCATTTGCAAAAAGTTATTGAGTGATCTCTTTTCAATAGATTGCAGAAGACCATATTCGAATACACTCCCACAATCGAATCTCCTACGCCAACATCCATAATCACATTCACATCCAGCTTATTCTTCCTCAAAATTGCAGCCACCTGCTTAGACGTAACTATTTTTTGCTAAATAAACAAGGACTTCATTGACAATCAAACAATGGTAACGCTTCCACTCAAATGAGATGGAAGGGAATCATAACTGATTACACGGCAAAGCCCATACTCTACAATGAGGGTGGCAAAAATGACATACATCATAGTCCAAAAGCCTATAACAAGGGCGGCAAATAAAAACATACAGAAAAAACAACACAAACAACAAAACAAATTGCAAACCACAAAAAACCAGTAGAAGCTTTAGCAATCCGACTTATCCAAATTAGCAAATGGTAAGCGGACAAGATTCCATCCTAGTGAGGAGGGAATAAATTGAATCGGATTGTCCATGGTAGCCAAGACTATGCGATTCAAGGGCACTCAAAGACGAGATGCTCAGGGTAACCTACCCCACACAGGGAGGGTGGGAGAGAGTTCGAAATTTGAAACTCTCAAATAAAAGATCTCGAGATGGAAGAAGCCCCCAAATCAGTTGCCAAGAGAACAAGAACTTCATCTGAATAAATCGCCGGCATTTCAAAGCGTGGATTCACAAATGTGTAAACCAGAAATAAAACTTGCCCCTACAACATGCTTTATTCAAATTATCTGAGTCTACTTTCATGCTTATCGATTTAGGAACATGTGGCGTAGAATTACATATCTTATATTCATTATGTTTAAAACTCAGTCGTAAGGTTTCCTCTTTTTTTTTCTTTTTTTTCCTTTTCTTTTACAAGTAATCTAAGTCAAAGGGTAATTTTGTCAAACAATTAATTTAATTTTTACAGGCTTGAATCTTCGGACTCTATTCGAGTGGCTGAAGGCTTCTAATTCAGTTTCTTTTACTACTATGTTGAAATGCTTGATTCTTGTTCTTACTGTGCTTAATTGTCAGTGATTTGTGTACACGGGTTGCTGCTTCTCTTTTTTGATTAATGAAGTTAGAGAAAAAAAGATCTAATATAATGGCAGAGTGATACTTTTTGTTTAAAACTAACAAAAGATAGGAAAGTACACAAAATCAGGCCACTAAGATTTACTCGGCAAAAAATTACGGAAAATCTTGCACTTTAGGAGTATGTTGTTACAACAAGCAGCTCTAGCTGCAGACAAAACAATTTGAATTTTCAGTAAACAAAAAGAAAGAAAAAAAATAAAGAGGCATCTGGCAAGTTGTTTCATTATAAACTAAATAATAAGTATATGATTCTAGCCGCTTGCCACAATCTCGTGAATGGCATCACTGACAGCTTCATCCTCAGATCTGACTGCCAGTTTCATTGCCACTTCCTTTGGACCATCAACCCCAAATGAGATTCGTGCAAGCACCCTCACGTTGCCTATATAAACACCAGATAATTGGCAAGTGTGTGATCTCGAATTGTTTGGGACAGCCTCCGTGCCCTGAATTACACAAAACAAATAAATGGAAGATTAATTACGTCAGCTTCTAGACATTGCAATCAAGATATTTTAAGATAATTAATAACATGCTTGAGTACACAGCTTTTCTTTCTAAAGGAACTGACTTTACACCCCAATGGACTGCAGGGGAAATAAAGGGAAGCTACGGAAATAAAGCCTCTGCTTGTCATCATGTACCACTGTGGCTAAGTCGAGCATTACCATAAAGTACTACTCCAAAAACTTAACGCACACACTAGTTAAGGCTCGATGGCCATTAAAACTTATTCTTTGCATATCCAAATTCTAAAGATTACGCACCCACCATATCTGGTAGATGCTAACTAACAAACCAGATACAATTTTAAAAACATTCACGTTAACATGGAGTTATCATCTGGTATTATTAGCAGGGTAGTTTCAGCCCCTTATGGCTATTTTGGGAACACTATGTGGAGAGGAAAAGATGGGATGGGAATGGTGGACCCAACTGTAACCCACCATTCCATTTCACTATATGCATTCTACCCACCATGTTCCACTCGTTAATTTAGAGAAAGTTACATTTCTGTCCCCTATTTCATTAAAATACAAATAAAATATAAGATATATAATTGTAAAATTTTATATTAATTCCTTTCCATTCTTTTCTTTTATGAACTTTCAATTACGCTAGGGGAATAACACATCATTATCATTTTCATTCTACTATCTCATAATTTATCATTTTCATTCCATTTCTTTTCTTTATGAACTCGCAAACATAGTGTTGGTTATTGTCTCATATTTATATTTACTGCACCATAGAAAAGCTCATATGATCAGGTAATTGCATAACAATGAATAAGAGATTGTTATTCCATTATCAGCAAATCATATGCAAAGTACAAAATCCCAACTATTTACATACCTCACAGGGCTGCAAGCCGAGAAGATTGATCACAGCATTTACAGCTTCAGCCAAGCTCTCCCTTGGGCCAAGGCCGTATTCATCTACCCGCTCACAGTCTGCACCCATGCTTTCCCATGCATTTCTGAAATTGGAGACACCCACTTTCAACATGTAATCAGCTGCTACAACCTCCAGGTCCTCTAGCTGGTATTCATCTTCAACACCATCATCCTCTGTCTCACCAGTGGTTGGATCAACCTGGTAGTATCACCAAATGCTTAAGTTACTAAAACTAACTACAATATGTTGATGATTGACATAAATTCAGGTATCCCATCCTTCAAACATGCTATAAACATTCTGCTCTCTCTTTTTGAAGATGACAACTTAAAGAATCTATGGATGAAAACAACCTCAGATAATGCACAAATGGTTGTTTTCACCCAACAAAATTGGATATTGAGACTAAAGATCTACAGCTATTAACAGCCACTAGGCGTATAATAGTCAATTGCAAAGTAAGCTTCTTGAGTCTTCACAAGGCAAAATTTGTGAGATCGTTTTCTATGTTTTTGCCTAATTGAAATTGACACATAAAGCCCATAAATTCTACATAATAAGCAAATAAACCCAATAAGATGTTACTAAATAAAAATTATCAGACTTGATTTTAGAGCCAGCAATCAATTTTTTTTTTTAAAGCACCAAGAGAGAGAGTGAGATGACAAGCGTCTTTATGAGAATAATAGGAGTATTTGTACCTCTTTAACAATGAATTTTAACATATTTGAAAATTTTCCCACAGCTGGAACTCCTTCTGGCTTCTCAAACACCACAAAGGTCTGTCCAGGTGTATCATATGGAAGAGATCTAAGAGGCTTGGTTAACGCTTCAGAGAATTCCTCTGCTTCCGAAGAATCCACGATGACAGTCACCTGGCAAGAAGATGAATACCAGATAAAAAGGGTTTCCAACTAGAATTGGTAACATGAAGTTCTGCTTACAATAAAATAGTCATACATTTTCTAGTAATTGATCAGGAATTGTATTTGTGCAGTTGTATTGGAACACCACATTGCTATCAAAGATATGCTTCACAGCATTCACAGAGTATTCTGTTTCTGCTTCTGTCAGCTCCACAGGTGCAGAAGACTGGTACAAACAATAAAAACACAAATAATTCCCAAATCAGAAACACTCTGTAACATATGTAGTAAAGATCTGATAAAAAGAAAACCTGTCCATAGTACCTTAAAAAGCTTCCCAAAGTTTGCAAACTCAGGAATAGAGGAGAGCAGCTTCTCATAAGCATCCACAGTGGACACAGGTGCAGTTGGTGGAGCACCCAACCCAGTTGGCTTTTTACCTGGGGCTTTCTTCTCCGCTAATGGTTGAGACTTAATCTCCTTCGGTACAGAATTAATGTCAAAAGGTTCTTCCGAAGGTTCCTGTATCCATAGTAAACACATTAGATGATGATCTTATCAGCACAATAGGAAAAAGCAACTGGAGAAGACCTACATAAGTTTTCAAACTTGTCTCCAAATTGACCAGTGGGAGATCCAGTGACCCAAAGAGGAAGTCCTTAACATCTTTGTCAGTTTCAACAACTGAACCATCACCTTCAAGGGTCGTTATATAAAGTGTTGCCCTATCACGAACCTGTGGAAAAATCAGCATGAATAGCTACTTGATATAATCTAAAGGACACAAGTTCTGATAGGATCAATATTATACAAAACAAAAAATAACGGAAAATCTTTCCTTGATAAAAAAAAAAAAAAAAAAAAAAAAAAAAAAAATGACATTAACAGGTGCAAAAACAATACAAGACATTTCCAAATGCAAAAAAACAAAGGAAGAAAGTATGCCACATAGACCACCTATGTATATTCATACATGCTGGAGATGACCACAATATAGCAAAACATAAGAAATTGAGCTATTATAAACTCACCTCGTCATCACTGTCAAATAGGCATCGTCTCAACAGAATAAATATGCGGGGCTGAAACAGAGATCAAAATGAATATTTCAAACATACATCACTAACAGTCCAACCAATATAAGTCATTTATGAGCAAAAGTAAGGTAAATAATACCTTCAATGAATCAACCAAAGCACCAAACTTTGCCAATGTGCTCACAGCACTGGCCCGAACAGTTGCATTTTCAAGATGTACTCGATTGTAAATGTACCGTATATATTTGCTGGGATCTGAGGTTTTTGGCCCTTCAATTCCCAAGAAATGGAGAATCTAATAATATTCAGATCAAATGAAATTTAATTGAAGTTAGAGAATGAAAGAAAAATAGCCAAGAGCTCATTGTGCAGCAAATGCTAATGAAGTGAAATGCCACCTGTGTGGAAAGATAGGTGAATTCACAATCTTCAATGAACTCGCAGAGATGAAGCAACCCACTCTCTTTTGCGTCAGGAATATCTCTTATGAGGATCACAATTGAATCTACAATTGCCTTTTTGTACTCAAATCCTCCTTCCTCTCTAAGAATATTGCTTAGGAAGTTCATCCTTAAGAGAGAGAGAGAGAGAGAGAGAGAGAGAGAGATCAGACAACATAGTCTACATTACTGAAGAAAAAGTACTCAACAATATGTCTAAATAAGAGACGCATCAAATTAAACCTAAATTTCCAAAAAAAAATTAATGACATAAAGCATATGAAATATCACTCACAGAGATCTGTACTTCAATGGGAATTTTAAGCACAATGATCTTATGGCTTCCACCACAACAATTTTGAACTCATCAGCAATATCCGACATAAAATTTGTTATCTGCTTCATCAGGCGGTCCACACTTGATTCATTTCCTGTCTTCAAAAGTGTAGTGATGGCAAGTGTGGCAATGCTTCTGTTCTGATCAGAAATTAAACTCTCCATATCAATGTTGCAGTTAGTGACAGCCATTGGATGTGTCATTGCCACCTGCAATAATTTCCAAATTATATTAATGTCTCCGGAAAAGGATTCATCATGTTTAACTCCATATAAATGAAACAACCATGATGAGATAAGCAACACTAGTATGTTTCATCACCAGGAAAAGTAGGAACAATTGAGATTTTGAAATATCGTGATTAAATATCTCTGGCTCAAAATGCACTTCCTCCTCCCACAAGATTGGGTGGAGGATGATGTCATACTCATGTTTTTAAAACCCACTGACTGCATGCATAACTTACCAATTAAAAAAATAAAGTGATCAAATATCTCTCCAAGTTGATAAGTATCAGAATATAACTTCAAATGTCTTTTATACATGTTACCTAATCTACCCACAAAACCACACAAGAAAACATCATCCCTCCCAATGCGGCAATTCTTTTTTTTTTCTTTTCTTTTTTTGTACTCATGTCACCAACAAAAACAAATTAGAGAAAAAGCATAATACTTAGAAGTGCAGAAGAACAATTCATAGTAGCAGAGAGAAACAGTAAACCTTGTTCAAAGTGCGGACAGCAGCAAATCTCAACACTGGCTTGGAAGAGCTTAAAAAGAGTTGAAGAACAGTAATTGCTGGAGTTAATTCTCTACTTGTGACACCATTGAGCTCTGTGATTGCTCTGGCAGCCTCAAAAATCACCATTTCAGCCTTGTGGCGTAGACAACCCTCAAGAAAATCATAAAAAGGACGGTCCCCTGCTTGTGTGTTGCCTGACTCACGGATAACCTGCACATGGAAAACTTGATAAAGAAGGGAAAAAAGAAGAAGAAACCCCAACATTGAAAAACATGAGAGCAGATATTCACCTGACTAGTATAACGAATCAAGAGGCATTGGGCCAAAGGAGAGCGAACAGTTCCCCTTGTCAAGCTGGTAACCAACTTGCTTACAGCTAGTCGATCATTCTGCCTTATCTGCAAGTTTGAAATCACATAGTTATGTAGTCCACAAACAACAATGAAAATTGCATTTTACACTTGCTCACATCTGCTCTAGACATGCACAAAAACAAAGACATAAATAATTCATAATACCCAACCATTTATCTATCTTATTTTATTTCTTTAATTAATAAAGATACTACAGGAAAAAGGAACAATCAAACTGGCAGTATATGATAAATGTCCCTTACAACCAACTTTTAACCTAATAAAGCAAGTATTTACTTTCATAACCATGTGATCAAATCATTAGATATTTGGTTTTAATCTACCAACCTACTCCACAATCTCAATAAAACCTGAACATAAATCAAAGCAACAAGCCAGCATACCTGATGGAGCAAAGCCAGAGCATGAAACTGTACAAGGGCCGCCCTTGCTTGAACAGCATCCTGAACCTCATTACTCCACCTCTTCACAATCTCCGGGTTTGTCTGGCCAAAATAAAAATGAGACAACCAATTTCTCATGTAAACTTCCTGTGAACTAGAGCTGTGTCCCTTATTGTGTGTCATTTTCTTTAAATGAAATTTGTTAATGATTTTTTTATAAGTAATGAAATTAGTTACTACTTAAAAAATAAATAAAAATGAACAATGTAGGACAAAAAATACATAAAACCCTCTGCTAAGAATGATTCAATTATAACTACTATAAAAAAATAATAATAAAAAATTGATTATACCTGGAGCAAATGAATCCCACTGACTAGGGCTGCACTTGCAACAACTGGATTCTTGTCAACAATTGCTTGTTTCAAGTAACGCTCAATCTGGGTCAGAAGGGTTCCATCTGTTATCCGACAAAGCACACGAATAGCATTTGCCCGGTACATGTCAGTCTTGCTATTCATGTCCTTCATGAGGGAGCTTGTCACAATAATAACCTTTTTACAGAAAAACATATAAACCATTCAGAACCCACCTTAAACAAACAAAGGCATCTATAAAACAAATCAAGGGAGAGTAACCTCATCTGCAGAAGGAGAGAGCTCCTTTATAATCAAATACACCATTCTCCTTAACCCCATATCTCTTGACTGGAAAAGTTTAGTCACAGAAAAGAAAACTTCTGTTGCTTCGACCTACAATTTTGACAAACACACAAAAGAAACACATAATCAGGAAAGAATTAACACAGAATAACATAATTTGGCATGTTTAATCTATATTTCACAGACCAGCGAATGAGTTCTAGCTCAAACGGCATCTCTTTTCCTTGTATGAGCAAGGTGAAAGGGTGAGGTCGTGGGTTCAAGACCCATTAGGTGCATGTGTAATTATCAAATAATTCATTCATTAGAAAATAGAATGAATCACAATAACACGTTAAGGAAGCATGGATCTTCAAATGAAATAAAATAACCAGAAACAGTCCAATTTCAAAGAAACAAACACGACCTTAGTGAAGTTCTCGCCCTGATTTAATAGGTACAAAAGCTTTGTAATAACCTGAAAAATGATGCAACACAAATCACACAAGGATCATTTCCTGAACAACAACAACAACAACAAAGCAATTAAAAAAAATGCAGTGCAGCAATAGAATTCAGTCCGAGCGAAGCAAAAACCTGAGAGCATCTCCTAGCATCTAGCTGAGGGTCATTGAAAACCCTAGCTTCTTGTAGCACAGCACCCTTCTCGATCCCGAGAAACGGAGAGTACTCCGCTGTAAACCAATATAATAACACACAATTAACATCAACCGTTTATTATTTGAGCTTGTAATTTCACAACAATTTACACGGTTGAGATTGAATCGCACCAAGCTACAAGATCTAAATTACTAAACCATCAGTAACAAAATAATCAGATTTGATAAATTTTCACTATAAACATTGTGATTTACGAGCGGCGAAAATCTAAAACGAAACGAAACGAAACGAATCAGATCAACCAAGACTGAACCAGATCAACAACAAAAAAAATTAAGCAATTAATCGCTAATCCTTTCAAGTTTTGATCTCGTATATCATAAAATTGAATCATGATTGAAACAAAATAGCAATGAACAAACGGATCTGGAAACCTAATTGACTGATCTAACAGTTGCTACATAGAAAATTGAGAATTCAACAGGCTGAAATGGAAATCATTTCTGAAAGTATGAGATAGAGGATTTGAAGCATTGCAAAGAAATACCTTCGTCGTCACGATCATCGTCCTTCTTCACTAGTGGCTGAGCCATTTCTCTCTTTCTCTATCTCTCTGTTCGAGTCTAAGAGCACTGGTGTGAAGGTTTTGAAGAGGGCTCGGAGGTGAACAATAAGTTATTGCCGATGCAGTGTCTAATACATAATAAACGAGATTAAATTGGGCTTTCAAGTTTGGAGTTGAATCCGAATGTGAGCAATGATCTGCTGCGGACCAAAGAAATGAGATACTTGCAGTTGTGAAGGAATTAGACGAATCGAATTGCGCCGCGTCAATGATAAAAATATGTTGAATGTCTGAAGTACCCCTGATTGTTTAATGAATTACACGGAGTTTGATCGTTGATACCCTTGCAAGATCCAACCGCCGGATAACGGAGTACAGTATTCCCGTGTTGAAATGACTGTATTCCCCCTTGATATAATCCCTTTCATTAATCAATTCTGAAAAAATTTTACAAAAGAGAATGTCAAATTATACTCATCTTTCTTGAGATTTATGAAATGAGACCCTCCAAACGTTTTATAAATAATACTCACCCTTAAAATTTCTATGAATGCAATAGATAAGCTAATAAAGCTCTCTAATTTTTTTTTGAGTGATATTTCTCTCTCTAATACTATTACTGGGTGTGTTTGTTTCGCCATAAAATATTTTTTGGAAAATAATTTTCGGAAAATATTTTACAATGTTTGGTTGCATTTTTGAAAAAAAAATTCAAAAAATATTTTCCAATGTTTGTTTCATACATAAATTTTTTTCCCAAAAAAAAAAAAAAAAAATAACTTTTTAATTTTTTATCTTTTCCTAAGTAATCCATTCCATGGCTTATTCTTTTTTCCAACAATTCATTCATGTATATAAGTATATAACATCCATATCTTTTGAAGGTTTTGAAGGTTTCAGGGTCATTTTGGTTATTTTAGAGGTTTCCGTGTTATTTTAGTCATTTTAGAGATTTCAAAGTAAATTTGGAGGTTTTGGGTTATTTTTGTAATTTTGGTGGTTCCCAAGAGTATTTTGGGCATTTTATGAGTTCTGGGGGGTATTTGGATCATTTTGGTGTTTTCAAGGTATTTTGGTTATTTTGGTATTTTCAAGATATTTTGGAGGTTCGGGGATTATTTTGATCATTTTAGAGGTTTTGGGGTTATTTTTTAGGTTTCGGGGTTCTTTTGGTCATTTTGGTGTTTTCGATGTATTTTGGTCATTTTAATAAGTCAGGGTATTTTTGTCATTTTATAGGTTCTGAGGTTATTTTGATCATTTTGGATTTTCAGGGTTATTTTGGTCATTTTAGGGGTTTGGTGTTATTTTGGTCATTATGGTGTTTCCAGGTTATTTTGGAGTTTTTAGAGTTATTTTGGTCATTTTTGGGGTTCAAAGAGTATTTTGGTCATTATGGTATTTTCGGGGTTATTTTGGTTATATTAGAATTTTCAGGGTTATTTTGGTCATTTTGGTGTTTCCGGTGTATTTTGGTCATTTTGATATTTCCGGGATATTTTAATCATTTTGGAGGTTCCGGGGTTATTTTGATCATTTTAAAGGTTTTCGGGTTATTTTGGTCATTTTGGAGATTTTGAGGTTATTTTGGTCATTTTAGAGGTTTCGGGGTTATTTTGGTCATTTTGGTGTTTTCAAGGGTATTTTGGTCATTTTGGAGGTTTCGGGGTTATTTTGATCATTTTGGTGTTTTCGGTGTATTTTGGTTATTTTGATGTTTTCAGTGTATTTTGGTCATTTTAGAGATTTCGGGGTTATTTTAATCATTTTAAAGGTTTTCGGGTTATTTTGGTCATTTTGGAGATTTTTGCGATTATTTTGGTCATTTTAGAGGTTTTAGGGTTATTTCAGTCATTTTGGAATTTTCGGGGTTATTTTCATCATTTTGGTGTTTTTGGTGTATTTTGGTTATTTTGGAGGTTTCGGGGTTATTTTGATCATTTTAAAGGTTTCTATATTATTTTGGTCATTTTGGAGATTTTTGAAGTTATTTTGGTCATTTTAAAGATTTCAGGGTTTTTTCGGTCATTTTGATGTTTTTAGGGTATTTTGGTCATTTTGATGTTTTCAAGTGTATTTTGGTCATTTTGATATTTTCGGGGGTGTTCTAGTCATTTTGGTGTTTCCAAGGTATTTTGGAAGTTTTAGGGTTATTTTAGTGGTTTTATGGATATTTTGGTAATTTTGGTATTGACAAGCTAGTATAGTCAATATTTTCTGGAAATTGGTTTATGGAAAAAATTTATGTAAACTATTTTACGGTTGAGGGGAGCAAAATTTTACGGTGTGGGCACACCGTAAAATTTAGTCAACGGAAAATCAACTAGTTTGACCGTAAAATTTTGGTCCATTCCACCGTAAAATGGTTTACAGAAATTTCCGTAAACCAATTTCCGGAAAATTTTACTCTCTCGTTCTCTTCTAAAAAAACAAAACGACTCCCTCATATTTATTTGTTCAAACCATAATTTATTTATACAAATCTCGAAGAGAGAAGAATTTTGTTTTGATCATAATTTAGGTAGGAACCTTTATTTAAAAATAGAATATTATGTTAGGAAAGTCATCTATGGATTTATTTGTCACGTTATACAAACTTCAAAGGAAGAGTGTCATTTCAATAAACCGCAGTGGAGGTTGGTGTCATTTTTATTTTTTTATTTTTTTATGAATGATTAGGAAATATTATTAAGAAGAAAGAGAGGCAGGGCCCGAGTTATCTACCCTCTCCGCCTCAAGGACATGGGCAGGGAAAGTGGAGATAGGGCCCCAACAGATTTACAAAAAGGTGCCCAATAAGCAAGAGCATGGGCCATATAATTGGATTCACAAATTACATGGGAGAAAACACAAAAATTAAGGTCCAAAAATGCCAAGTTGATGTCCGAAATGATAAAAGCAATGGACCAATGAGGAGCTATTGCCGAATTCTTGATGGGGGACATAACGTTGAGAGCATCGCCTTCGAAGATGATGTGGTTCAGCCCAATTGATCGAGCCAATTTGATAGCATGAAGAGCTGTTTTAGCTTCAGCCCAAAGAGGGTCAGCTGGTGGGGATTTGTCAATCCAGGCGTGGGTGACATGACCAACGTGATCCCGACAAACAGCAGCAAAAAAGGCATTGGAAGGTCTAATGGCAACATCAAAATTAACTTCGTGCCATCCTGGGGGAGGGGGGACCAGCATTGTTAGGAGGGGGGCTTGTATCAAGGATTAGTGGTTTCCCATGCATGTTTCTGGTGGAGGAAAATCCCTTTAATATCTTTGGCTAAGGGGAGGGTGGGGTGGTGGGTGAAGGGTTAGATGGGGATGTGCTCTTACTTAACTTGTTCCTATGGAACCATAAGTGATCACATATGATTGATGCCAAGAGAGTGAAGACGGGGGCCTCCGAAGGCTGGAGGTTTAAGAAGCTACAAGGGTTAAGGATTATCCTAACCAAGTTAGCTGGGATATTGAAAGGGAGTCTATTGAAATGGATGGGTTAGGGGGAGGTGAGCTAAATGGATTGGGCAAATGGGCAAGTTGTAAGGAGATGGAGGGAGCATGGAAGTTGTGGGGAGAGTGGAGGTTGTGGGGAGGATGTCCCATGCAATTTTCCAGAGCATGAGTTTGTGTCTAGCATTTATTTTGGCTTTCTAAAGAGACTTCCATTCAAGATGAGAGAGAGAGCCAGTGGAAGAAAATCTTGTTTGCTAGTTAGCGAGGTAAGTAGATTTAACTGATATAGTGCCGGAACTAAAGAGGGTCCAGTAGGGTTGGTCAAGGGATAAGGGGCTAGTAAGGTGGATATTGAGAATTTTACCTGTCGTTGTGTGGTCAAAGTTGGAGAAAATCTTATCTCGATCCCATTGGTGGGTGGTGGGGGAGATAAGGTCGAATACTCTATGGATGTTTATGGGATTTGGGATGGTGGGGATAGGGATGAAATTTTCGAGTGTTGGAATCCACGGGTCATCCTAAACCGAGGTGTGCTCTCCATTACCAATGATAGAACATGTGCCGAGCTTGAGGAGGTCTTGAGTGTTGAGTATTCCTTTCCAAAGCCATGAGCATGAGGATGGTGTGCTAAATAGAGAACCTTTAATATATTTGGATTTGAGAATTCTTACCCAATGTTTGTCTTCATTTGCAACCAAGGACCAGCCAAGTTTTGTGATCAGCACTTTGTTGGTGTCTGAAGATCGACGGAAACAATTTACCTAAAAGAAAATAATATTTTGATTGTTGATGATAAAAATTGGTAATTATCATCTCCAATTTAATAAGGTGGGAAATATAGTTACAAAAAGAAAGTAAAACAAAACCTATTTTATTTATTAGAAAAAAAAAATTTGAAATAAATCTATATATAATAAAAATAAAAATAAAAGCTTTTATTGGACCTTTTATGCATTTGGGCTTGGAAAAGAAATAATCTACTTACAATTGAACTAAATATGGCTCGGTGAGCTTTACTACTTTAGCCTCGATAGTAAGGGTAATCACATACCTTGGAAACTCTTGGAAATCGCCCGATCTGACTCAACTCAGGTAGATCTGGTCGATTCTGACATTGTCAAAATCTGTTGAAAAAAAACCTAGACCTGATGAAAGTTGGTACGGATGGCATGATTTAGAGATTTGAACCGAATAAAAACCTGGCCCGACCAAAATTTTCAACTTATTTGTTTTGTACATGTGCTAGCTCCTCATTGGCTGCATGATTTCCTTCTTCCAATTTGTTGTCACATGTCTCCTTCTCAGCTTACTTTATCCTTTTGGTTTCTTCATCTCCATCTCTCTCTCTCTCAAACAAATTTGTTTCCCCTTTTCATTTTCAACGACCACATTGGAGGGGAAATAATTCAACAGTAACCAAACCAAGACTAGAAGTTAAGGGTTTAACTAAATCATATCAACTTATAGTTCGGTCATAGCCGAGATATCCTTTGTGTTCGGTCGGATCCGAACTAATACCTATTCGGTTCGATTAAGTTGTAATATCGTTCGGCCTATACGAATTATCTTACCCTCATCTTATCTTATCCTCTTCCTATCATCATCTTATTAATAGCGTTCGGCTTATACCGAATCATCATATCCACGCATATCCTTTGTGTTTGGTCGATTCTGAAATATATACTTGTTCGGATTAGTCAGCTGAAATACTGCTCGGACAGCCTAGAAATGGACTAAAATAATATTAAAACCCTTCATTCAATGCCCGAAATATCTGGAACTAGGAGCATTAAATGCACCACCTGAATTAAAACCCAAATAAGCTGCATTGAACTGACATCTGCTTTACCATACTTAAATGCACAAAATATCCAGGAGAAGAGTGTTGAATACGTTTACAAGTTGAAACCCAAAATAAACTGCAGAGAGGTGAAAATAATCATTCATTCAGACTGATAGAACCTACGTTCTGATAAGAAATGTATGAAACCAGTTGCAAAATATCTCTGATTAATAGCAGAATTAACTTATTGGGAAGAGGAATAAGTAAATACCCTGAAATATCCCCAGTAAAAGGTCGGTATAAATAGAAGAAGAGAAAATAGTGTAAGGTATGTGCATGATATCTCACAAAATTTCCCTTAGTTCTGTTTATTAAATTCTCGATCATCTTTTGGTCTGTAAATTGACTTAGGCATCGGAGAGCCAAAGGCCAACCCCACTGGTTGACTAAGATTCTAACGATACACTTGCATTGTAATTCTTTCTTACTACAGAATTCAAGAATTCTGTTCGGACAAACCTCCCAGGAGCTACCCTCTTGTCTTCAAGTTAGCTTTTCCAACTGTTACTTTTTATGTTCCGACACACATCATCCATATTCTTCTTCCATGGTAAGGATGAATCAGAGCTAAAAGTGGCAACCAACGAGGACTGTGTGTTCTTAAAATAATCTTGGTGACCGCAACCTTAATCTACCCAATCATCTAAGTTATAGCTATATTAGCATTGAGTCAAAGGACTTTCCAATTGACACAACCTGTTAAGGATTTGGATAAACAAGCCCCAAAGAACAAGATCACAGCAAATGCAGATAAAGATAAAGTTAAATGAAACTCATTCTGTTAGGATAATGTGATAAGCATTCTGTTTTGTAAATATCTTTTACTTGTAATTATCTCATAAACTCAGTTTATAAATACACAGTATCCTTGACCATATTTTGGCAAGGCAGAACAACTATCATTATCTCTGTTCATTAAGCTTTTACTTGGTATCAGAGCCCTAAAAGACTCACGTCAATTTTTTTCCCTTCTCTCACACTTTTCCTCAAACACAATGGCCTCATCCTCTTCAACCCTCACTACCTCCTCTGCCCATACTGCCTCTCCTCCCACATCCCTCACTGCTGTCCATCACCTCATCACCATCAAACTGAACAGAGACAATTACCTACTATGGAAAGCACAGATAGTGCCTTACCTCAAAGGCCAGCATCTTTTTGCCTTCCTTGATGGCTCACGGCCTGCTCCACCACAGCACCTCCCTCCGCAACTCACTGATCCTCTCTCCCTTATTCCCAATCCCGAATTCCAGGCTTGGCATCTTCAGGATCAATTAATCCTAAGTGCCTTAATCTCTTCCCTTTCTGAGACTATCTTGGCCCATGTTGTGAAATGCAGCACCTCCCGTGATGTGTGGCTTGCCTTGGAGCGGATGTTTACATCCCATTCTCGTGCTCGGATCATGCAAATTCACTATCAACTTGCAACCTTGAGGAAGGGTGACTCACCCATTGCTGATTATTTCCACCGGTTCACAAATCTTGCCGACACACTTGCCGCCGTTGATCATCCCCTAAATGATATTGAGCTGATCTCTTTCCTTTTGGCTGGCCTTGGCTCTGATTATGATTCGTTTGTTACCTCGGTTAACACCCGTGTTGAACCTCTCTCTCTTGAAGATCTGTATGGCCATCTTTTGGCTCATGAGCTCCGGCTGGTTCAGAATCAACCCAGCGTTGATCTTTCTATTGCTACCGCCAATTATGCCCACAAGGGCTCCTCGCATCGTGGTGGTCGTGGTTCTCGATTCACCACCACACCTTCTGCTGGTCGCACCCCTTCTTCAGGCCACCGCACCACCTATGGCCGTGGCCGTGGTCGTGGTCCCTCATCAAATGGGTCTCGCCCAATGTGCCAAGTCTGTGGTAAACTTGGACACATAGCATTTACTTGCTATCACAGGTTTGATAAAGCCTATGCCACTGAGCGTAATCCTCATTTGCAGGCTCTCTTGGCAACTCCTCAGCCTCAGTCTGACTACAACTGGTACTCTGACATTGGTGCTTCTCACCATCTCACTTTAGACTTGTCTAATCTGAATATGGGTGCTGATGAATACACTGGTACTGAACAAATCCGTGTGGGTAATGGTAACTCTCTCCCTATAAAACATATTGGCACCTCTCACCTGTTTACACCACATCATTCTTTTCATTTAAATAATGTTTTGCATGTGCCCAATATATCCCAAAATCTGTTATCTGTTCAGAAGTTTACCACTGACACAAACACATTTTTTGAATTTCACCCAAAATTTTTTTCTATGAAGGATCAGGCAACACGGAGAACACTGCTTCACGGCCCGAGTAAGGATGGATTGTATCCTCTTCCCCTCTTCAATAAAAGACATTTTTCAAATAAAAGACTCAGCTTTCCTTCTGCATTTGTTGGTGAACGCGTCTCTCTTCCGCAATGGCACTCTCGCTTGGGTCATCCTTCTTTTCGCATTGTCTCTAGGATAGTTTCTAAATTTGGTCTCCCTGTTTTACCAAATTCCAATAAAATTTTTTGTCCTGCTTGTATTGCTTCAAAAAGTAAACAATTATGTTTTTCTTCTTCTCATTCTAAAGCTACTTGTCCTCTTGAATTAATTTTTACTGATGTTTGGGGTCCTTCTCCTATCACTTCTCATAATGGTTATAAATATTATGTTTCATTTCTGGATTCTTTTAGTCGTTACACATGGCTTTATCCAATGCACAAAAAAAGTGATGCCTTCAATATTTTTTTAAAATTCCAACTATATGTCGAATGGTTCTTCAATGCAAAAATTAAATCCGTTCAATCTGATTGGGGTGGTGAATACCGCTCAATTTCAAAATTTTTTCAAAACTGTGGCATTGTGCATCGTGTCTCTTGTCCCCACACTCACCAACAAAATGGATCCATAGAACGTAAACACCGTCATGTTGTTGAATCTGGTCTTGCTTTGCTCTCTCATGCTCATACTCCTCTTCGTTTTTGGGATGATGCTTTCCAATCTGCCTGTTACCTTATAAATCGACTTCCCACATCCGTTCTAAATTTCCAATCTCCCTATGAGAAATTGTTCAACACCTCTCCAGACTACTTATTTCTCAAAACTTTTGGGTGTTCTTGTTGGCCTAATCTTCGCCCTTATAACACTCACAAACTCCAACCTCGCTCTACTCAATGTGTTTTCTTGGGTTATAGTCTTATTCATAAGGGTTATAAATGTCTCCATCTTCCCTCAAATCGTCTCTATATTTCTTGTGATGTTGTTTTTGATGAAACCACCTTTCCTTTTCATAAATATTCCTCATCTTCTCCTCCAATTCCGTCCAAGTCCTCACCCACTCATCAAACACTTGCCATGATACAATCTATCTCTACTGCTGGGCCCTGTACAGTGCAAATCCGTGGACAAGCCTCTCCATCACACAGATTAAATTTCCAGCACAACCCTCAAGCCCATACAGTGCCAACCCGTGTACCAGCTTTTACATCACACGGATCAGATCCTCAGCACTCAACTCAAGCCCAAACAGCACCTACCCGAGTCCAAGCCCCTCCACCATACGGATCTACTATACAGCACACACCTCAAGCCCAACTTCATCCCCAACCAGAGACACGGCCCATCCTTGACCCATCAACCTAAGCCCATACTCCACCAAGTCCGACCCACTCCCTCACAACTAAAGATCTAGAACCATCCCCAACCCGTGAAGATTACCCCACTCCAGAAATTCCAGAACACAGCAACTCTCTCTCCACCCTGAACCCAGCCGAACCACCACTTCTCCCCACACATCCAATGTCCACCCGTTCCCGAAACCAAATCATTAAACCCAAAGTTCACACGGACGGCACAGTTCGGTACCCCGTATCAAAAGCCCTTCTTGCCGTTGCCGAAGTCTCTTCCGTTGATACTGAACCCACTTGCTTCACTTCGGCAGTCAAGAATCCAGTCTGGCATGCAGCCATGAACCTTGAATTTGATGCCCTCCTCAAGAACCAGACATGGCAACTCGTTCCTCCTCACTCCTCTCACAACCTAATCGGCTGCAAATGGGTTTTTCGCACAAAGAGGAAAGCTGATGGCAGTGTTGAACGGCACAAAGCTAGGCTTGTTGCCAAAGGGTTCCATCAACAGCCTGGGGTCGACTTTGATGAGACTTACAGCCCTGTTATAAAGCCTACCATGGTATGTACAGTTCTCTCCATTGCAATTTCTTCAGGTTGGCATCTTCGCCAAATTGACATTCAAAATGCCTTTTTACACGACACCTTGACGGAACAAGTTTTTATGACTCAACCACCGGGATATCACCATCCCTCTTACCCACATCACATGTGTAAACTGCAAAAAGCACTATATGGTTTGAAACAAGCCCCACGGGCTTGGTTCTCTCGCTTAAGCAATCGTTTGATTGCATTGGGTTTTCATGGTTCTAGGTCTGACTCATCTCTTTTCATTTACAAAGACTCTAGTATCACAATTTATGTTCTGATTTATGTGGATGACATCATCATAACCTGCTCTCAATCTTCTGCCATTGATGATCTGCTTAAATCCCTCACTGCTGATTTTGCTGTCAAAGATCTTGGCAACCTAAACTTTTTCTTGGGTGTTGAAGTAATTCCAAATCCTCAAGGTGCTATGTTGTCTCAACAACGATATATTTTGGATTTACTCACTCGCACTAAGATGGTTGATGCCAAACCTGTGACCACTCCTATGGCCTCCTCCACCAATCTCTCTGCCTTTGATGGAGAACCTTTTCCAGATCACACTTTGTTTTGCAGTACAGTGGGTGCCCTCCAATACTTATCTCTAACCCGCCTTGACATTGCCTTTTGTGTGAACAAGCTCTCCCAATTCATGCATAAGCCAACACTACTCCATTGGCAGTCTGTGAAAAGATTACTACGGTACCTCAAGTTCACTATTCACTTTGGGATTCAAATTTACTGCAACTCCGACACCTCCATTCATGCCTTCTCTGATGCGGATTGGGCTGGCTCTAAGGATGATCGTCGCTCCACTGGGAGCTATTGTGTCTTTTTAGGCCGTAACTTAATTTCATGGACTTGTAAGAAACAAGCTACAGTTGCTCGATCCAGCACTGAGGCTGAATACAAGGCACTTGCTAACGCTGCTGCTGAAGTTAAATGGCTCCAATCTCTCCTTCTTGAACTTGGTTTCTCCAAATCCACTTCTCCAATTCTCTGGTGTGACAACATTGGAGCCACATACCTCTCCTCAAATCCAATCTTTCATGCAAGAACCAAGCACATTGAGATTGACTTCCATTTTGTGCGGGACATGGTTGCTGCCAAGACCCTTGATGTACGTTTTGTCTCGACTCATGATCAGCTGGCAGATCTTCTGACAAAACCCATATCTTCCTCCCGGTTCTCTCTCCTCCGATCCAAGCTCAACGTCCTTCCCATACCGTTTAGCTTGAGGGGGCGTGTTAAGGATTTGGATAAACAAGCCCCAAAGAACAAGATCACAGCAAATGCAGATAAAGATAAAGTTAAATGAAACTCATTCTGTTAGGATAATGTGATAAGCATTCTGTTTTGTAAATATCTTTTACTTGTAATTATCTCATAAACTCATTTTTTTATTTTGTGCGTGTGAATAATCTATGAGTAATGTTTTATTTAACTGTCGTACTCTCCCTCTCTCACACTCTCTTTCTTTCACATGTGAATATTTTCTTTTATTATGTCTATGTTTATGGTGGGTCATGGACACCCCCCCCCCCACCCCCTCTTTTTTTCTTTTTCTTTTTTGTGTCTTCCAAATATGGGTTGAAGGTAAGGTTCAACCCAATAATCTAAACGTTCACATGAGAGTGTGGTGCATGCCATTTTACCTTATTCGTCAATCGACAATGGGTTCTAACAACCCTTACTCAACATGTTCAGGTCAAGTAACTAGTTGAGAGTCAAGCTAATCGACCCATGATCATCCATATCAGAGAGTCCTTGAGTCTATATAAATTCATATTTATATAAAATCTTTATATAAAGAATGTATTAAACATACAATCAAACATTGGTCGAGTCTTTAAAATTTATTAAGTCAATTCTTGTTGCCACTGTAATTAATAGTTACTTTCCATTAATTTAGACAAAATTTAAAGAAAACTCATTAGTTTTCTTCTGTTTGGTTGCGGCCTTGAAAATAAGTCAGAAGGCATTTTTTTTTTAGCTTGCATGAAAAATTCAACAATATTTATTGTGATTCTAAATAATTATATAAACAAAAAAAATTATATATCATTTACAAAAACTAACCCAAAATGGGAAAATATTTCTATTGTTTAGGCCATTTGGGAGTCTCAAATGGGAAAATGGACTAATATATCTACAATTTAAGTGAGAAAACGTATTGTTTGAGCAAAAATATTATCTAGGAAAAAGTCAATTGTTGGCCAATGGTCGGTATGTGGATACAGGGTAAAGAGAGATAAGTTACCATTAAGCTATGAAGCACGGGTACGTTTCCGGGTACGGGTAAGGTACGGCGGTACTCCAATTCCTAAAAAACTAGGGTACGGGTACGGCGGAGTATTTTTTTATTATATATTTTTATTATATATTATTATATATATATTTTTTTACATATATTTTTAAATATATGTAAACTTAAAAACAAATATGGATAATAAGATACATACATTGCCATTGAATTGTCTTTATATTACAAACCAACATTCAAATGAGCTTTGACCCTAGAATAGGAACCCTTGTAAATTTCTTGACAATAATTACACTTAAAACTTATATTTCCCCCACCTCCACTACTCTTTTTTATTTTTGTGACATATGTCTATAAAGGAGCATTGCCATCCGGCATAGAACCACCAGAACTAGAAGTATTCGCCATTTACCTACAAACCCACATAAAAACCAAACACACACCGCAATCACAAACCCATAATATATTAACACTAAAATCAATACCCATAAGCCCATAGAGCAAACACAAACCCATACCTATTATCATTTATCAGATCAGATCCACAAAATAAAACACAACAATTTGGAAACAAAACAATTTCCATCACCAAACCTCAATTTGATTTCACAAAACCCCCCAAATTGATCACCACTAATTTCACAATTTGGTATAACATAAAAATCAAACGTTCCCCAAATTTCACCAACCAAACCAGCAAATGGCCATTAAAACAGAAAAGCTGTAATATAAAAAAAAAAAAATAAAAAAAAAAAAAAGAAAAGAAAAGCTGTAAAAAGAGAAAGTGAGAGAGAGAGAGACTCACGACCGGAGCTGCGGAAGGAAGAAGTAGAGCAGAGCAGATCCCCTTCCGTTTACCGAGAGCAGAGCAGAGACACACGGAGAGCAGAGACAGAGAGCAGAGCAGAGCAGAGACCGAGCTCACCGGCGGTGGAGGAAGTGAGAGACAGAGAGTAGAGGAGAGAGAATCGGGAGCGGAGACCAAGCGGCGTGAGATCGAGTGGCTGAGAAAGGTGAGGGAGAAGATATTTAAGTTGAGATTTACGCTAAACGGCGGCGTTTTGGCTCGCCCCGTACCGGACCCGACCCGTACCGGACCCGTACCTGACCCGTACCGGAAATTTTTTTTTTGGCCGAAATCGGGTACGCCTGGGGTACGCATGCAGCGGTACCCCAGCGGTATACGTACCCACGACGTACCCGGTACCGGTACGGCGCCCATTTTGCCGTACCGGTGCTTCCTAGCCATTAAGTGAGTTTGAAGTTTATTTGTAATGGTCTAGTAATTATGTAACATTCTGAAAAACGGTTAAAGCGGAAAATATTTATACTCTATTAAGTTTGTTTTCTGTTAATTTTCATTTTCCATTGTACCAAATATCTAAAAACGTGAAAAACATTTTCCGTTAAAACAAACAGAGCATTAGTGTAAAATTTGCAGAGATCCAACTTTTAACTATACATGGTGTCATGTTATTTAAAATTTCATTATACAAATTTTTTATTTTTTTATATTTTATAATTCGATAGTTTGGTGGTGGGAGAATTTGAATCATGGTTCTCCTTATAAAGGAGACTAATTAATGCCAATTAAGTTACAATGTTATTGCCCTACTAAGTAAAAATTGATAATTAATTTTAAATGACATAACACTTTTGATTATTTTTTTTTAAAACAAAATTTTGGCCATAAATGAAATGAAGTATCTCCACTTTATTTTCAAAATATTTGATTTCTTTAAAGCATTCAAAAGTTTTTTTTATTTAGGGTGTGTTAAAAGAAGATTTCCATAGGCCTATGGGGCTATAAGCTTCTGTTTGACCTGTTGCACTTTGTTTTAACCTAATAAAAGACCCTTTTAATCTTAAAACACTGTAAATTTTAAATTTTTTGAAGTTATATAAGTAACATATATAAGTAAATGCAACTCAATATTCATTTCATTTTCAGTATATATATATATATATAGTTACTAGACAATCATGCTATCCTGACCCCGAACAAAATGGACATGTAAGATTTTTAGTATTAATATATAGTGTCTAAAGTTGACCATTAAATCATATTTTTGCAACATATATACTCAACAAAACTCTCACATATCTATAATCTATGTAAAACCAATAAAGTTTGATATTTTGTTGACTTCGTAAAATTTTGAAACATGTTTTTGAACCTTTCCTACAATTTTAAACCTCATTAATGTTTTTTTTTTTTATTAAGTTTTTTTAGGTTGTATTTTTAGTCCCCCGATTACACGATATTTTTTCTTCCTCTCCCTATGGTCGAACCTCCCTTCTCTCTCTCTCCCACCAATTTGTGGCTTCCACAAATTTTTAATCCGGACTTAGGTTTTCCTTGTCTCTGTTTTTCTCTTCCAAATCTTCAGTCTCGCTTTTCCTGGCAAGTTTCGATTTCTCTTCGGCTTGTTTACTATATACCAATAGGCATAGGTGAGATGTTTTCTTCTGATTTTCATAGCACATGAAAAAACAAGTTAATTAATGCGTTTTTTAATATAATATTATCAAAGTGAACAAAGTACTTTCACCAGTGTTTCAGTACATAGATAGGTTTCAAATGCATGAATTTAAAAATTGTCCAAAACAGACAATTACATGAAATTATGGCAAAATTATTTTGAGATTAACCCTCCTAGTAACAAGACTTGCAAAGTTATCACTAAAACAATTTATGACAATTGCACCTTAACAAACCTAAAATATCACCTTCACCTTCTTAACTACTTAATTAAAAACATAACATATGAAATGCGTTTGTCTTGAAGAGCTAGGAAATGCACCAAACCACAAAAGGTTCGATCCGAATTTTGGGGTAAGGAGGGGGCGTTGGATTTAGTTCTATAAACACATATTGAAAGGATTTTTTTTAATAGATAAGTTTGATTCCAAAGAGAAGGGAAATGAGGATTTGATCTATTGAGCTTTGCTTTATTTGCAGCTGATTGTGCTATCCACTGGGGGTTATGATTGCTCATAATTTAGGATAAATGATTGCAACTTATGAAATTCACTTGTGATCAATCATCATGATAAACTGAAACAAAGTTAAAAAATCTACAATTTAAGTTACATAAGAACCAACAGAGTCTAGTATATGAAAAAAAAAAAAAAAACATGACATGTTGATCACAAACTTGTCTTCCACCTTCGGAAAAGTTTTCACCCTGAAAAAATGCTAGGAACATATAAGCCTTCATCCTTGTTCAGGAAATTTTCTTCACAACCACAATCACATCCGCATTTTTATCATTATTTTTAGTTTTGCTTTAAGTGAGATTAAATAGCAATTGTTTAACAACTTATGTGTAGAATAGCTAGCCTTTTAGGCTATTGTCCCTTTAGCTAGCAAAACAAAACACCTACGTCAAAATTTTGATGGCATTTCTCACAATAAACTAGAACGAAATAGTTTCATCTTTCAAGATCTTACAATTCTTCATCTTCCACAATTTTATACGACTTATTGGTGACAACCCATATATTAATTTGCATGGTTAAAGAATATTGCTCATACTGTCTCAAAATTGCTCACCAATTCAAAACCACATTAATCCCAAACATCTTAATAGTAAATAAATAAGATACCTCCAAATACATTGTTTTACATAAGCTTCAGTAGTTTCCAATGATCATGCCAACAAATCATGACAATGTAAAGTTAACAGTATTTACCACCAATTTCACAACATAAACGACTGAGGTTACTAGGCCAGCACTACTCAAGATGCAATGGTGAATACTATGTCGTGAACATTAGTCATTGACTATGCATCCGACTTGATTTCCTGCCCATCTCTTGTGAGTTATCACTGCTGCTTGAGGATGAAGGGTCGAGCCCATACTCGCTTGTTGCCCCGTATTCGCTGCTCGCGTATTCCTGACTGTGATGTGTTATCTTCTTTATCTTCTTCATGTCCGCAGTGTATGAGCTAGCATCATAATCAGAGCCACTAGAGCCAAAGTATGAACTGTGGCCAGGTTTCACCCCATCGCTCAAGTCTTCCTGTGAGGCATCACCTTCCAAGGCACGTACAATCTGTTCCATAAATATTTCATCAATATCACTCATTCATATCACTCATTCACATATCAATGAACTCAAAATGATGTCACATTATTCATATCACTCATTCTTCCATCTCGGATGAGTGGAAATTTACTATCATGTTGATTTTCAATGAAATTCTTTTTATTCATAAAAAAAATAATAATAATAATTAAAAAAAAAAAATGATGTCACATTAATATAAGTACTTAAATTATTACAACTCTATGGTAAAAAATGTCTAATAAGCCTAATAAAGAAAATAAAAAAATTGTGCAAGTGAAGGATATGCTAATATTAATGAGGCAAAAAAACCAATAGAAGTTATGTAAACAAGTAAAAAACAAACATAGATAACAATTGGGATAGATAAGAAGGACCATGCCGGAATCTTCAATTCAACATTTAAAATAAATCTATCGACAGCTTAATTGATCTCAAGTTGCTATTTAGATATCAAATCAAATGACTTTTTTTTTTTTTTTTTTTTTTTTTTTTAAGGATAAAGCAAATGACTTCAAAATCTATATTTTACTTCTTTCCATTTCACTAAGAATAGAAAGAGTCAATTTCACTGTTACAATTTTATTTCTTAATTTAATAGTGTACAAAGTGTTACATCAACGTTTTAAAGGATGTGATTTAACATTTTAAATGACATGATACTAAACACACATTTAAATTTGTAATATTTAAATTAAACCATGAAATGAATCCATTTCAAATTGAGAGAATTCTTTCCCCATAAAAGATGCGATTTATGCTTTCTCTCGCAACACACCAATAATAAGTAGAGCAAGGCCTAGAAGGTCTCATGGAAAGCCAATGTGAATATTAGATTGAACTTAATTATTGTTAATTGAACTTGTTTAAAAGCACACATCCATATATACCTGGCTCATTTTGGGTCGTCTTCTTGCAGAATGCCTTATGCTTGCAGCAGCACATGCCACCATGTGTGCCATCTCATGTGGGACATAATTTTTCTCCAGACGAGGATCCGCTAGCTCATCATAGTTCCCATCCTCCATTGCTTGTGCACAAAGAGGTCTGGCCTGTTGATGCATAAACTAGAAAATAAGAATTTCATTCCAAGTCTAAAGACACCAAAAAATTTGCAATCTTTATCAAATGACATACTGTGATTGGTACTAATAAAAGTATTGTAATTAATGAGCCTATGTGAAAGTGATTTTATTTCAATTACAATTTTTTCACTCAATAATTATGATTTTTTTTGTTTGTTTGTTTGCATCTATAGCATTACTCATATCGTATAAAAGCGCAAATGAAAAGCAACTAAATGCTTTTTTTTTGTTAAGGGGGGAGTGTTCCAACCCAGTCTACTAAGTTATCCTCAAAGCCACCAGTGGGACCGACGGGGGGCCTTCCAGTTATCAGTTCCAACAACATAACACCATACGAGAAAATATCAGATTTCTCAGTTAGCTTGCCGCTTGATGCATACTCGGGTGCCAAGTACCTGCATTTGTAGATAAATGAAAATCCCA
This sequence comes from Fagus sylvatica, assembly GCA_907173295.1. Classification (NCBI taxonomy): domain Eukaryota; kingdom Viridiplantae; phylum Streptophyta; class Magnoliopsida; order Fagales; family Fagaceae; genus Fagus; species Fagus sylvatica. The sequence goes on from OU015763.1 coordinate 13,850,628, forward strand.
AATCAAAAGCTTAATTACCGTCAATTTTTCATTCTATATTGAGGTTGCATTTGGAGGTGCTAGTGAAAATTATATCCTAGAAATGTTTTCAAAATGAATGTAAAGGAAAAGAGTTCCAAAATTAATTTATCTTAGTAAGTATGCTTAATTGCTAATGCTATTATGAATTTCACGAAGCGGAACTTAAAAGTTATTGTTACCCAAATGTTCCCATGACGCGAGTAGACACATGAGTGTGGTTGTCCTGATTTAGCCTTGCCAATCCGAAATCTGCGACCTGATTAAGTCATGATTCAACTTAAATCAATCAGTTGATAATTAGTTAATTACCATAAAAATTATACAAAGATTATTATACGACGTTTTTTCTTCTTCTTCTTCTTATTCATTTCCTTGTGGATTAAGGCAATAAATAATTAAATATAACAATATTGCACATACCTTGGCTTCAAAATTATAATCAAGTAGAATATTCGAAGCTTTAATGTCCCGGTGAATGATGCGAGGGTGACCTATATGTATCAAACAGATTAATATGAGAAAGAGGAGAAATTATTTTATGCATTCGGACTCCCACAACAAATGTGGATCATGTTAAAAGGAATGTGTAGTATATGAGTTGCACTTAATAATTTCAAGAGAGAGAGATTAATGTAAGAGTTAATTACAATCTTCATGCAAGTAAGCAAGTCCTTTGGCAGCTCCCATTGCGATTTTGAGCCTGATGGCCCAATCCATGGTTGGGCAACCCTTCCCTGCATATCATTTCAATAATAAAATTGTTAAATATGAATAATTTGTAGGCTTCATATGTATTTATAATACATTATAGGATAAATTACACTGATACCCTATTCTTTTGGGAAACTAGACTCGCTACACCCTATTTTGGGAAAATGATACTCCACTCTCAAATTTACAAAATAATTAACACTCTGTTCCCTTTTTCTTTTTCTTTTTTGTTTATTTATTTTTTCTTTTTTTAACCAATGTCTAATTAACTAGAGTTAAAAAGAAAAATTATATTCTAAATTATTTTAAGTTTAAGTGGGGAATATTCCTTTAAAAATTGGGAAAAATAGGGCGAAATGTTAATTATTTTACAAATTTAGGAGCGGAATATCATTTTCTTAAAATAGGGTATAATGAGTCTAATTTCTCTAAAAGAATGCGGTGTTAGTGTAATTTATCCTACATTATATGAAGCAAAATAGACTAACATAAGAGTAGAAAGCTTACGATGAAGGTGGTATGCAAGGGTGTTATTGGGAACAAATTCATAAACCAACATCTTTCTCCCAACTGCAATGCAATACCCAACAAGTGACACAAGGTGGCGATGATGGACACGGCTAATAATATCAACCTCAGCCTGGAACTCCTTCTCTCCTTGCCCACTACCCGATTTGAGACTCTTCACTGCAATCTCTTTCCCATTTGGCAACACCCCTTTATGTACGTATCCAAACCCTCCTTGACCCAATAGGTTAGCCTGAGTGAAGCCCCCAGTTGCAGCCGCTAGCTCATCATAGGTGAAGGTGCTCTTGCTAAATCCAAGAGCCACAGTAGGGTGTGGGGGTGGCAAGGCTGGAGCTTGAGGGCCAGAGAAGTTGGAGCTCAACTCACTACTATTGAACGCCGGGGGTGTTGGGGGAGGGGGTACTAGCCAAGCTCCCTGGACCCCGGCAGGAGGTGGAGTTATGTTCACAACGTGGTCGACAGGTTTGGCTACGTTGTTCCAGTTTGAACTGTTGTAATATTCACCGCCTGCACATAACCAGAAGTTTTATTCTTGAGGCAGCTTGGACTTTTGAAGAGTTTATCTTTATTGACTTGTTGGATTTAAAATAAATAAATTAGATAAATATGTAGCTCTATTAAAAAAAAAAAAAAAAACCTTAAAATTGTACATAAATTAGATGAATTGAATATAAACTGGAAATAAGTTCTTAATTACATTTCAATAGTAGCTTTGCGATAAAATTATCAAAACTTGAAGTCATTAATACTATTGAGGTCTTAGTTTAGAAACCCAATTTTATGTGCATCAAATTTTAAAATTAATCTGACAATAGTATTTTTGATAAACTATTTGTAACATAGATTAATTTTTGGGCTTGACTCTGTTAATATGCTTTAAATCGTTCTTTTTTCAATAAATCTAAGAACACAATATATTTTACAATGTTTGACATGATTTGTTGTGATTGATAGATAATAATTTCATGAACAGTTCTTTGATAGATCTCTCATTCCACCCGCCCCCTCCCTCCTCTTTAGGCAATACTTATTAATAACAAAAAAAAAAAAAAATTCAATCAATTTTGAAGTATATGAGAGATCAAATTCTACATTAATTTAAATCCTAATTGAATATTTTCTACATACCAATATTGAGATGAAAGGTCATTTTGTTTGAAATGTATATGAGATAAAGTTTTTGCATGTCATTAGAATTGAGTCTCATCCTAAGGAATTCTTCATGCATTAAAAGTTTTATAAGAATAAGAGCTTGAGAATTAAAAACCTTGGGATGGATGAGAGGGGTAGTACTGCTGTTGATCCGATTTCTTCTTCTTTCTTGTGCATGCCATGTAGAGTATAATCATGACAAAAAGCAACAACCCTGCCCCAGCCACAATTCCAATTATGAGAGGCACCGTGGATTGAGAAGATGAACCATTATTGGATGTCGGTGTATCAGAATTAGGTGAAGAATGTCTTGATGATGACCGATGTGGGGGCGAGAGTTGATGTGGCGGAGGAGGAGGTGACGGAGAAGAATTGCCCATTGAAGGCAGGCGGTGGCGGAGGAGGTGGAGGTGGTGTTGGTGAACCATTATTGCCACCATTGTCATTAGGAGGTGGGGGAGAAGGGTTTGAATTTTGTGGGGGTGGTGGTGAAGGTGTGTCCTTAGGTGGTGAGGAGGCAGTTGGTGGCGGAGGAGATTCCTCTGGTGGTGGTGAAGAGGCTGGTGGAGGTGGTGAAGATGGTGGCGGCGATGATGGTGGTGGGGGTGTTGGTGAGGGTGGTGAGGATGATGATGGTGGTGGGGGTGATGGTGAGGGTGGTGGGGACAATGATGGTGGTTCTGATGGAGTTGAAGGCGGAGAATTTGATGGAGGTGAAGGTGGAGAATCTGATGGAGATTCAGAAGCCATTGGTGGAGTTTCCGACCAAGTTTATCATCAAAAGGTGCCGGACAAACCCCACCGCTCCTCCAAATAATGAGTCACCTCTAAATCATACATCCATGCAGCAAAGAGAACAAAAGCAAAGGTAAATAACATTAACAATTTATAGCAAGAAATAATAAACTTATGTAAGAGATGAGTAAATATTTAGTATCCTAGAGCAATATCCATTCATCTTAACATGATAATTAAATTCATAGTGAGATACACCATTCATGTAAGAGGAACGAATATTGTTTCTAAAACATTGAATCATTTTTAATAAAATAGAATGTCAAGTTAAGTTATAGAATACCATGCACAACATAAAATAGCAACATCCTAGCCTTGACAGAAACAACGTAATACAATCTAATTGAAGTCATTTCTAATCATAATTTGCATCAACTTGGTTTTTTTTTTTTTTTTTTTAGAGAGAGAGAGAGAGAGAGAGAGAGGATAAGAATGAGGGTGTACCTGTACAAATGAAGCTAGGAGGACTCTCAAAGGGAAGAGACAAAAACGATGGTGCATGCTAATAGTTCAAATGAAAAAAACGGAGAAACCGTGCTTCCTCCCCCAGATCACCTCCTATAAACTAGGGAGCCTTATGTATGAATTTCTATTTTTAAGAAAAGGATATTCTAGTTTTGCTATTTTTGTGTTGAACTGTCTTTTTTTTTATAGAATTTTGAACTGTCTATTAGAACTTACGTTCATGATGCTTTACATCCAAAACATAGGGTAATTATTTAGGTGTTTTTTTTTGGTAAATCAACAATTACAATATTGGGAGAATGAGAATTCGAACTCTGGTTCTCTTTATAAGGGAGAACAAATGATGTTAATGAATTATTGGACTCTTGGCAATTCAGACTTGGCCTGTAAATTACTTGTAATTAGAAATTTAGAAATGACCTACTTAATGTCATGACTCACCACCTAGTTATCATGGTTTTAAAAACCAGACTGGAGAGAGAACCGGAAAAGGGAGTGGTTATCGTATCTATGATCCGACTGGGGTCGAACCGGTGACGTCATAAATAATTAATTAATAATTTTAAAATTATATAAATAAATAAATAAAATATATAATAGATATATTATATAATAAGTTTATAAGTTATAATATTTAACTAAGTAATATTTAGTTGAAAAATATATAATTTTTAAAAAAATATCATAATAGTCTCCATAGTAAATGAGAATAAAAATAGATATAATAAACAACAACAACAATAAAATAAATAAATAAATAAAACCACGTACGTACGGATGGATGCCTAAAAATGAGTGGTAGAAAACTAACCAAAAAAAGATTTTATTAAAAAACAAATGGTAGGCAGCCGACAAGCATTTGCCAAAAGTTTTATTAAAAAACAAACCAAAAATACTCTCTTAAGTCTCACCTCAGTTCTCACGCAGAAGCTAGAAAATTAAAAAGCAAAACTCATTTCTCTCATATGCTTCAAGTACAACTCATGTGTTAATCTTTCTCTTTCTTTCTTTCTTTCTCTCATTTTCTTTTTTCTTTTTTCTTTTTCTTTTCTCTTCATTCTTTCTCACCTCTCTTTTCTCTTTCCTTCTTTCTCACTTGATGTCCTCTCTCTTTTCTCTTTCTTTCTTTCTCACATGGACTGAGCTTATTTCTGGCGACGTGGAATGGGTGAGGCGTGGTGAGATCGAATGCGTGAGGCACGATCTCGATCGCGAGCATGAGCCATGATCTCGATCTCGATCTCGATCGTGAGCGTGAGCGGTGCCACAGTGGTGAGATGGCGAGAAAGAGGCTAAGGCAACGGTGAGAGAGATCAAGAATGTTGGAAATATAAGGAGAAATATTACCTGAAACTTGTTATAATTTGCACCAAATAATATTACCAATAAGAGGTGGCGGAGTTGAGGCATGGACTAGGTCGCTCTCTTAAGACGATACGCGCCGTCTACGGAATTTTTCGGTATAATAGACAATAATTTTGCACGCCGTCCCTAGGATACAACAAGCCCAGCCACCTAGCTGTATTCCTTTGCAAGTCTACACACTTGTAGGGTGAAAAGCTCTTAAAATAGTACTTTCTTTTACCCAGAATAAAATATATAAATATATGAAGAAACAATCTGATTTGAGAAAAAATGGTTTGTAAGGAGAAAGACAAGAGCTAGAATATATATTGTTTTGTGTGTTTTTCAATTGGACATATCATATATTTATATAGTGGTATAAGAGCCTTTCCCATTTAATTCCATATTAAATTTTAATTCAAGCTAGCAGCTGTACAAAAGCATTAGAAAAGATATGACTTAAAGAATTCAATCCGTTTGATATTATAGGCATTAGTATAGCATCAGTTTTTTATTTTGTAATTTATTTTCTGCACATGTCCTTGTACACGTCTTTGTTCATTTGCTAAAGCCATATAATGCATTCAAGTATTGTTGACTAAATTTCAAAAAGAAGCTGGCAGTAACCAGTAACTTCTTCATCCACGTTTTTTTTTCTTTTTAAAAGAAAAACATAACATTTAAACATTGACTTTGAATAGCATAAGAAAATTGACATATTAATATTAGTGTGGAATTGAATTGGTGAGATTACTATACATGGATTTCAATCTTAAAGAATGTGTAACTACTAGTGGGCATTTAATCAAGAATTAAAATGACATAATAATTTTATTTTATAAAAATATTCTAACAGAGAATGAATGAGAAAGTGAGAAAGAGAGGGGCAAAGCTTGAGAGGCTGAGAGTGAATGAGAGAGAGGGGTTACTGATTTCTTGATTATGAAAAAAAAAAGAAAAAAAGGTGTAGTTTAAGTTAAGAAAGGTGTAGTTTTGATAATCAGTGAACCAGAGCATAAGCGGTTCAACCGTTTTGGTTCGCGGTTATCCCGATCGAACCATTGGTTTTCGGTTTTTGAGCATTTTTTCTAAATTTCTGGTTTTTGAAGAGAACCGGATCGGGTGAGACACTGGTCCCCGGTTGAATCGGTTGAACTGGTCATTCCGGTCCAGTTTTTTTAAAACCATGCTAGTTATAACAATAATTTTACCCATACATGGCCTGTAAATTGCTTGTAATTAGAAATGGCCTACTTAATGTCATGACTCTCCACCTAGTTATAACAATAATTTTACCCATACATGGCCTGTAAATTACTTGTAATTAGAAATGGCCTACTTAATGTCATGACTCACCACCTAGTTATAACAATAATTTTACCCATACATGGCCTGTAAATTACCTGTTATTATGAATGGCCTAATGTCATGACTCACCACCCAACTAGATGCTTCTAAGCACAAATAATGCACAATAGTAACGATTACAGACAAACGGTAACACAAGGACAATAATTAAGGGAACAATAATGGAAAATTCTTACCTAAAAGGAAACTGTAAAAGTGGTTAAATTAATATGAGTAATGCTAGGGATACAACTAATTTTACAACCAAATGTTTACAAACTGATATGGCATCCTATGTGGACCTAACACATCAGCAATTAAAACACCAAATTACCAACTCAATATTAACATTTAATATTAATAAATCATTAATTGTCGATGTGTTACCTCCACATAGAATGCCATATCAGTTTGTAAACATTTGGTTGTAAAATTAATTGTATCCTTAGCATTACTCAATTAATATTAAAGGCCTTATGCATAGATTAGAAAAGTTTTCTTGTCATTCATACATAAGGACGGATGACGCCCATGATAATCAAAACTGTATAAAAGAGGCAAACTGGCTAAGAATTGGAAACCTTTGGCAACACCTATAACGTGTAAACTCAAAAGTTTTGGCCAAGTTGCCTATTTTATGTACAGTTTCTATGATCTTGATCGGTTAGTGATATGACTAAACATGCAATTATTGTTTAGAAAAAGAAAAACATGCAATTGTTGGCTTATTATTTTGAAAAGAATCAAATTTGTTTATTTGATTTGGCTGATCTGCTCACTATGTAGATTAATTTTGTTTTGTTTATTTTATTTATTTTTGTTGGGACGAGAACGGGTAGGAGCTAACCCAAGTCCAACACACTTCAGAAAACACGAGTTTAGAGCTTGTTTTATTTGGGATCTCTCGGTTCGTAATTCCTCACTAGACCAAGAAATCAGTGGCTGCGCCACGTGCAAGCTAGGGTGTTCATATGACTTGTTAAATTATGCACTAACTTCTTAAAGAAATCCAAAAAAAAAACTATATAGATATTAAACATTCTCAAATAAAATATTAAACACCCTAAGTTGAAAAATTGAAATCCTAATAGGCTCAACCCATTAAGCACAAAAAAGAAAAAAGAAATAAATAAATATTACAATCACAACCTTTTCACAACATTCTCTAGGTAACAAGTTATTTATTGGTTTTTATATGGATCCACCACACACCACTTTATTGTATACCATTTACTATTTGCCACCTAACAATGTTGTGAAAACATTATGATTTAGCTTTATTGAAAAAAAAAAAAAAAAAAAAAAAAAAAAAAAAAAAAAAAACAACAACAAAAATAGTCCAAATACAACAAAAATTACTATTGACCCATTTTTTAGCCATTCAAAAAAAAAAAAAAAAAAACTGAATTTTAGTTACCACTAAGTCATCAAATAGAGAGAGACTAGAGAGAGTCTCGTTTCATTAGTGGTCTGACATACCATAATGTGTGGGTCTTTTTTTTTTTTTTTTTTTTGTAATAAAAAACATTTTTTTTTTTTCCATCTTCTTAAATCAAAACTCCCCTGATTTTGAAATCATAATCAAAACCCATAGGAAAGATCTGCAATGCCCCTAACCCCATTACAAGATCTGAAACAAAACTAATCAAAAGTCAAAACATAACACTCAAAAGAATATGTAATGAACAAGAGATCTGAGAAATGATACCTTGAAGATGATTTAGAGAGAGACAAAAAAAAAATTTGGGGAAGGTTTTTTCTTCATTGGTTTAGTTATGCTCACTTTGCAATCTTCCCTAATTTCGGTGTGATTGTGATTCCTAACTTTCTCTAAATTTTTTTTTTTTTGGCTTTGTCATTGTTTAAACCTTGAATCTCTGTGTTGTACTCCCATGTGAAAGAGGAATTTTCTAGTAGGCAATGGACTAGTGGTTGATAAGTCATGAAATATGACTTATTTACATGCATTTTAGAGAGATTCTATTAGGATTGTCAAGGATAATCTTCCTACATCTAGATCAACACAAGCAGCAAGAGAAGATAATGCAGCAGAGCACACATAGTTATCTACTAGCAAATATAGATAGGCTTGATTCTGTTAATTGAGTTCAACTCAAGCTAGAACTCTTGTATTGTAGTTATATCAAACTATGTTCCTTTACACTATAAATATACTTCAGTAAACTCTCAACCATTCAAGGTGAGAATAATTCACAAATACATCTGTTATACAAACATTTACAAGGATTATGTTGCATTACATGTCTAATTACACTTAAATAGATGTTTGTTGTTTAATTCATTGAATTACATGACTTATGTATTTAAGTGTATTAATTTAATCTCTTAGATGTTAATTTGGGCTATGTTTGATTGTAGGTACAAGCTCGATCAGATTGAAGTTAGATAGCACAAGTTGAAAGGAGCAAAAGAGAAGAAAAGAGGTGCTGGACCACAATCCAACAGACTGGATTCTAAGGCTGAAACTCCAGAATTCAAATCAAGAAGGATCCAGTCGACTGGATGATGATCCAGGCAACTGGATTAATTGTCTAGAATCAGGCAAAAACTCCAGACTTCAAGAATTCAAGAATCCAGTCGACTGGATGGTGAACCAGGCGACTGGATTAATTAATCCAAATCAGGCAGAATGTCCAGGAGGCATTTTAATGAAAGTCTAGTCGACTGGATGATGTCTCAGGCGACTGGATTCGCGCGAAAATCAGTTTTAAAGAAAGCTCATTTGTGTTTTAAAGCGCTCCCAACTCAAGGCCCATTGGACCCAATTTGTTTAGGCTCTGAAGTACGAATTAGATAGATGAGATTAGGGTTAACAAGAGGGTTTATATTAGACGGGGAGAGGAGATAGACAGATTCTCTCTCTCTCTCTCTCTCTCTCTCTCTCTCTCTCCCAAGTTTAGGTTTTCACTCATATGGCTGCCTAAGCTCCTTGCTAGGGCTAGGGGCTATGTTTTCTGTATAACGGTATGAGTACATTGTAATCTCTTAGTTTATCATTTAATTATATTTGATTGTTGAATATTTGATGCCTATTGATGTATATTTTATTCCGTACTTTCTATAAGTTCAATCATGTTTTTCTTATGATTAAGGGGGAATATTTTATGGTTTCAATTAAGTATTGTGATTTATAAGATTGAAAGGTTTTTCTAAATATTATTCTAGCGATTTTATTTTCTCCAGTTATAAAGTGTTCCTGAGTTCTTTTAGTTCAACCAGGTCAAAAAGTCTTTAAAGCAAAACAATCAATTGTATATTGTTTCTTAGAACAAAGTTTTTACCAAGATTACAAGGGAATCATACTTGTATAGAGAAACACCTTGAAACCCTAATGCCTTTTACATATTAATTTTCCATAAACCAAATTCATTTTACCCTTTTAAATAGTTAATTACATTGTCTTTTGAAAACACAAACTTCCTGAGGATCGACAACCCCTTACACATTGTGCTACAAGCACCGTTTATTATTGAATGACATCAGTGGTCACCCTTTATTATGACTTTGACTTCTTTTGAACACCCTAAAAAAAATTCATAGAGCCACCAATACAAGAAATCAATGTTGTTATTGATAATAAGGCACATTTAGGCTACATCTTAAGCAAAAGGCATACTACACAATATATTGGATGGATAAATTGTAACCATATTGTGAAAAAGCTTTTCTGTGTATGTTTTAGAGTCCATTGTTATCTTGAGGATAATAGTATTCAGTTTGAGGTTGATTTGGGATTACATCTCTAACTTCCATCGCCCCCTTCATTTTCGTAAAAGATAACAAAACCTTTTGGACATAATCTCATATTGCTAAAGAGTAAGAAAGAGTGTGAGCTTATAGTGTCCATTGCTATTTTGAGATTTTAACATAAATCTTATTTTAACCTAATTCTAATTTGTAAATGTGGGGATATAACCCACACTTTTATAGAGAGATGAGAATCAAAGGGGAGGAAGACACCCCTAGGGCCAAATAGTCCGTGGAATTTTATTTTTTATTTCAATAATTCAATAGTTAGGAGAGGGAGATTTAAATACTGGATGTATCGCCCGTCTTACTCTTTCTAAGGTTTGTTTAAGATTAAACCTATAAACTTCATCCCCTCCTCCAATCATGTCAAAAGACTCACCAAATTTCAAGAACGACAGATGCATTCTAGCTATTGAAACCAAAAAGAGCTTAAGAAAACTGATTGTGAGGTGATGCATTATAAAAATTTATACAAGTACAATTGTACGAATATTTAAAATTTATATCTCTTAAAAGAATGTTGGATGAAGGTGGGGTTTAGCACAAGTGGGTGGCAGTGATTTTGGATAGATTTGTATGAGATTGGAATATTGGATGATTTAGTCATGTTGGACCAACCAGATAAGGAAATTTGTAACAACAATTAAAACTATTAGGATGTTAATCCTGAGGGGTAGCTTAACTGATTCGATTTTGAATATGCTCCCCAATAATCACTAGTTTGAGTTTCCTCAAAACCTTAAGGCTTAGGGCCTCCTACCTAACACCTACCTATCGTGGTACATGATGTTACGTATTCTTTGAGAGTAGTGAAAGTATGCGCAAATTCACAAACTAGCCCAAACACACAAATTCAATTAAAAAAAAAACTACGTTATCTTTTTTAAAAAAACGCTATATAAATAAAGTTAGACCCAAAATCTAAAAAGCCTTTAAATTTTAAGAGGTAAAATTAAAATGATAAAGTGCAATTTACAATTTAGTAAAAAGAAAAAAAACGTTTATTCATAAAATTATTACTCTACTTTTTTCAAGCAAGGAATTAGCAACTCGCTCATTCGCTGGCACAATCGCTCACAATTCAGAACTCACAAAGGGCGTTGGATTTTCTCCAGTTGTTGCAATGCTGGATAAAATAAAATAAAATGAAATTAAAACATAAAATAAAAAAACAAATAAATATTTTTTTTTGGGGATCGCTTACAAAATAAAATACATAGTACAGGTCAGGCCAGCTTTTTTCAACAGACTAGAAAGCTCTGAATCCAATCAGCTTAGAGAAAATTTCGCGTCTGATTCACACTCACACACACACAGCGAGAGTTTTGAAAAACAAAATAGCCACTTAGACCAAAAAACCCCCCCAAATCTCTCTCTCTTCTCTCATCGAATCCAATTCATATCCGTACGATGCCTTCCCGTAGAAGAACGCTCTTGAAGGTCATCATCCTCGGCGATAGCGGGTCTCTCTCTCTCTCTCTCTCTCTCTCTCTACTTATACATGTTTGTGTATGAGAGCTTTGGTTTTGGAATTCTAGGGTTTTAATCGGAGAGATTCGACGGATCTTTGAGATCTTACTTATTTTGCAATTTTTTGTACTACACTGACGAACTTGATTGCTTTTTTAAGTTGATTTTTTGATCTGTTTGCCTAGATGGAATTTAGATTATTATTATTATTATTATTATTTTTGGTTTGTTAAATTAATTGCGTGTACTTAATCTGTGTTTTACAGGGTGGGAAAGACCTCCTTGATGAATCAGTATCCTTGTGCGCTTGATTTTATTAAGTTAATTATTTAAATCACTGATTGCTTTTCTCATTTTATTTAACAGAAACCAAAAAGAAGAGCAATCTGTTTGCCTTGACATGTTTCTAATAGATATGTAAATAGGAAGTTTAGCAATCAATACAAGGCGACGATCGGAGCCGATTTTTTGACAAAAGAAGTTCAATTCGAAGATAGGCTCTTCACTTTACAGGTTTGCTGATGCTGATTTATTTTCCTATGTACACCATGTGTTTGTTTGTGTGCTTGCTTGCATGCATGTATTTTATTTTGCATTGTCTTTCTTTGTCATCTGTACAATATTTTTGGTTATTGAGCGTGTGATTAAACTCAAAAAAGAAATAGGAAAGAGGAAAAAGATGAATGCGGGTCGCTCATGCATCTATGATTTTTACTTGGTGTTATAAGAAGTGGAGTGGATGCTTTTTCATTAGATGCTATGCTAGATAATAGATAAGAAATGTATTTTATCACCTTGGGGGGTCGGAAACATATTTTACTATAAGGAGTGGTAAGATCTTGATTGTGTCATCAAATTATCTTTCAGAAGAGCTTAAATATGAGGATTTGCATAATTCATCATTGAGAATGAAAGATGGTAGTTGAACAATTTATGTGTCTGTTTGGCTAGCAATAAGCTAGCTTTTTTGAAAATAAGCTAGTTTATTTAAATTTTGAATTAAAGTTGAGACAAAAAGTGAAAATAATCAAAAAGCAAAAAGATGCAGCTTATGGCTAGCCAAACAGACACTATACATGCTTATTAACCGCCTGAAGCATTTACATGGTGAAAGATCAAGATAACCATATGGTTTTGGACCATTTCATTTACCAAGCCTTTTTTTTTTTTTTTTTGTAATTGACAGTCTCTCAAAGAATATTTTTTTTTAAATTTTAGTTTTTGGATTTGACAATATGCATTGTTGGGGGTAATTTTTTTCGAATGAGCTGTAGTTCAATTGGAACATCCTCCTCTTGTATGAGCAAGATAGAGGGTGAGGTCTTAGGTACAAGATCCATCAGTTAAGCATGTGGACCAGAAAAAAAGTTTTAGGAATATCTTTTGGTTAGGTTTGGGAGAGTTAGATATAAGTAAAGGCACCTGTATATGGACACTACGCATAAGATGTATTATAAAACAAATAATTTTTGGTCCTGGATAAATGGCAAAGGGATATCTATTAAAAATGCAATAATTTAACTGTAATATTCCGTGTTTAGATTTGTATTCCTATGTTGCTTTTAGCTGCTCTCTTCTGTACTCTCGGTAAGCACAGCAGCTCCTGAAGTTGCAGAGTTGCACTTTCCTGAGAACTGGAAGTGCCACCTGTAATGAAATTGCATTTTAGTTGTATCCTTGGTTGTATAGAGTCTGTTTTTACCGTTTTCTTCATTGGTTCCTCTTTGAACTGTGACTATGGCCCTTAAAACACTTACCATCAAAATTTTCAATTGTATACTTATCACCTAAAGCGATAAAAGAAATGCAAATCATATGTAATGTGTAAGTACTATTTTCTTTTTAGTTGTGCATGTACATGTGTGTGTGCAAGTGTACCTTTCCTTCTGTTTTAGCTTTAGTTTTATTGCCATTGTTTGCTGCCTTTTCCATTTTGTCAGACAAGAAGGGGTTTTTTTTACCTCCGAGTTTCATCTACAACATATGCACAATTTTGGAGATTGTTTTGTAAACATTTTAATGAAGAACTGCTACCGTCGCTTTTCAAACATGTTCTTTAAATTAATTGTTGATGACAAAGAACTTGATTAATTGGCTATTACTTCCCGGTAATGACTGTTATGTTTGGGTTCCTCTTTCATTCATTTACAGGACAATTGGTCATTACATAATTGCTGCTTGGCTATTTTCATTTGATGTAAACAGAATCCATCTGCTTATCATGTTCAGTAATTATACTTTCTATGGAGTGCAAGTTATGTTTGTGGCTTGGTTTAGCACTTGTACCATTAGATATTCTGAGGGTAATCTCTATGTGCTTCTTTAATGAAGATTAAGTATGCATTCTTTTGTTTTGGCAGATCTGGGATACAGCTGGCCAGGAAAGATTTCAAAGCTTAGGTGTTGCTTTCTACCGTGGTGCTGATTGCTGTGTTCTTGTATATGATGTTAATTCAATGAAATCGTTTGACAATCTTAACAACTGGAGAGAAGAATTCCTTATTCAGGTTTTCCATTTGTATTTCTAAAATTTTCTGCAAGTTACGTCATTTACAAATCCTCCTGTGGATTCTGTTTCTTAATGAATGAAAAGAAAAAAAAAAAAAATGAAATTGTGGTGATGGTATGAGAAACCTTCTGCAGGCAAGTCCTTCCGATCCAGAAAATTTCCCATTTGTTGTTCTAGGGAACAAGATTGATGTAGATGGTGGAAATAGTAGAGTGGTATGTATTTCCTTGAAATTCTCTCTCTCTCTCTCTCGACGTAGATACCATTTGTGGTTGAATTCAACATGTAGCTTTTTTGTTGATTTTCCAGGTTTCAGAGAAAAAAGCTCGAGCTTGGTGTGCATCAAAGGGAAATATTCCATACTTTGAGACCTCTGCTAAGGAGGGTATTAATGTGGAAGAAGCCTTTCAATGCATAGCTAAGAATGCTCTAAAGAGTGGTGAAGAGGAAGAGATGTAAGTTGGAAAAAATGAATTCCCAATTTTCACATGTATATTGCTTGCGCATGAGTGCACAGACATGCAGATGCTCTGATTTTTGTTCTTAATACTGTTTGGGAATTTACATTTGTCATATCACTGGGCTATAAGTTTCGTTCTTAGCACTGAAATGCTCACAAAAAGAGTGTAGAGTGTATAAGATTAGTCAAAATGTCTATTAGCTGCATTTTTTTTTTTTTGGGTAAGATATTAGCTGCATGTTGATCAATCTTTTATCTGCTTCCATGATATGTATAACATCTTTGTCATTGCCCGGTCTTTTATGATTGTGGTGGGCATTTGTGGATCAGTCCTTCTATCAGTTGCTCTAGTTTTAGTATTTCAATGACATAAATTGATTACTTTACCATTCTAAAATTTCAAATTACAACTTCAAGAACCTTTAGCAGTCAAAATTGGTTCTGCACGATGCTCTTATTTTCATTTCAATTACTAATTCTGTATATTAGTTCTTCAGCTATTATAATTTCACTATCCTCATTGTACGATTTGTTGCAATCAGGATCACATGATTGCCAAAGTTGAATGCATTAACAGCATTTATTTCGGAATTATGATAAATCATAATATATCTTTCTACCAATGATCTCTAGTTCAAATGGCATCTCCTCTACAGGATGCGCAAGAAAATCTTATTTTATATAACAGTTTTTTGCAATACTCTTAACATGTATGTGGGACCCTCACGTGTGGACTCCATATGCAAAAGTAATGTTGCATGTACCCATTACATAAGATACCACTTCGTTTATGTGTGACTTATCAATAAAAAAGCATGATATATCTTTTTTTCACATGGTACTAATTTTGTTTTTTATCCTTGCTCTATTGGTTGGGATTTTCTGTACTATGAAGATACTTGCCGGACACCATTGATGTTGCAAGCAGCAGTCAGCAGCGGTCGACTGGTTGTGAGTGCTAAATATAATGCCTGATTTTTTCCAGTAAAAATAAATTTATCTTTAGAAGTCCTAGATACAATATGATCCTGTTAAGCCATTTTTATTGTTATCTATGCTGCACTGTATATTAGTGTGAAACAAATTGGTCCATTAGTATTGGTTGGATTTGGTGGTTTGTTGCATTTGTGTTAGTACTGCTTGATTGCTCAAGTTACATTATATATGAAGGTTATTGTTGATGGTCAATGAAGATGATTCAGATGGTGTTGGCTATTATTCTATTCATCTATTAAGATAATGAATTCTTGTAACATAATGTTCCTTTTAGCGGTGTGTGTGCATTACACCTGAAAATCTTGGATTGATTTGAAGGTGCTGTGTTGGTTCACAAGTCACTAGATCTTGAATTGGAGACTATGGCTATAATCGTCTTTATAAGAAATGGGGCAGAGGTGATTTTGTATTCTTCCATCAGTTATAAATGATAATTGTTATTGGGGAAACTCTGGTGTTGGCCAAAAGAAGCTTCTGTGAGGAAAATTTCTTCATCACACGACCCCCAGAGTGCATATGCAACTATCCGGTTCGGTTGCCTGAGGTATGTGAGATCTTCACGGCACCAAAGATAATGAGCTACATTTTTGCAGGTATACTCCAGTGGAATGGTGACTTTGACCAATCGCTAATGCATCTGTGTTGTATTCTAGTTCCACTGACGTGGTGTGCTCGTTCCACTTATTAATTGCATAATTGCAAATCTAGCTGACCATCATACAGTGATATGATACTGCCAAAGTCTCAAACTTGAGGCTTCGCTAATTTAACAGTTGACGTTACATTTTTACACCGTTGGGATCAAAGCATTTTGAGTCCAATAATGGCAAAATCTATTCCCAACTTTTGGGCGATGAAACTACAAAATTGAAGGTCCTTTTCTGATCGATATTGAGGTAAGAATGATACCAACTCGAGATCTCATACATGACACAAATAATGGAAAAATAAGTCACAGAGAAACATTACACAGCAGGATACCAAAAAGAATGTAAAATATGACGGTAGCATTTGCCTTTACAATAAGGCATTAACTTACAATCTGTTTGTTTGGGGTGGAAAACATTAGAGCATTCTCATCCCGTTGTCTAAAACACTATTTTAGCAAAAATAGATGTTACTGTAGGAAAAAAACACAAAAAGCCATCTCCCATCCGGTCTTTCATTGTAGCTCAAAAAAATACCTGTACCAAGTATTGTAGCATCAGGTAAACAATTTTTTAAGCTTTTTTAATCATTCTCTCTCCTCTCTCATAATCTCTCTTGGGGAAACTCTCCTTTCTCTCTCTCCTCATCTCAGAGCCTTCTCGTCAAAATCAAAACTTTCAGATCATCAATTTGTAACCCAAAAATCAGTCAAGCCACCACCATCAATCGATTTATAACCCATCTCTCGCCTTGCTCAAAAACTCTCGCTCTCGTAGCTCTCTCCTATCTCAGAAACACTCTCGCATCTCTCACAGTGGGTCGCTAACGTGGATGTCGTTTGCGGTTACCAATCTGGCCGTTGGGTGCTACGGCGGCATCGTTGTTTGGGTTGGGGCCTCGTTGATGCCGTCGTTTGGGGTTTGAAATTTTGGATTTGGGTTGCTCCGCCTCCGACAGTGAAATGGGTTTGGGCTTTGGGTTTTGGGTTTCTCCGACGGCAAAATGGGTTTGGTCAATGGGATGTTGAAGTGTGTTTTTGTTGATTGATTTTTGCTATGTTGGGATGTCTGAATCCAATGGGTTTTGGGTATGTTGTTGTGAGTTTTTTTTTTTTTTTTTTGAGAAATCAGATCTTTATTGATAACACCCAATGAACAAAGGAAAACACAATACAGGTATCACCAAATAGGTGAACAAAAACACAACTAACCTATCTAGGCTAGACAAAAAGGACACAAGCTAGGCTGTACAAAGGAGAATATGCCAATTGTTACAGAGAGTGTTATGAAGGATAGAAGCAGGTGCTTTGATAGCTTCCATTTTAGCCTTAACATCTCTTCTAATTGCCTTAATAATTTGCTCCTCAGATTTCACCTCACCAGCATGTAATCTAGCATTTCTTTGAAGCCAAAGATGATACACTGTAGCCCACCATGCAATTTTGCAAAGAGTAACTCTAAAGCTTCTGCCTTTAAGGTTCTTTATACCCCACTCAAGCAGCAGATCCCAATCCTCTGGAGCTGAAGAGACTAGACACAAAGCCATAATGTATTTCCAGATTCTATTCGAAAAAGAGCACTTGAAGAATAGATGGTTTCTATCTTCCATGTACTGTCTGCAGAATTGACATATAGGATCAACATTAATACCCCAAAGCAACAATCTATCCTTAGTAGATAGTCTATCTTTAATAGCCAACCATCCAATAAAACAGTGTTTAGGAATAGCTTCACGAAACCAAACCAGCTTCCACCAAGGGACTTCTATCTGCTTACTCCTGAGATGCTGCCATGTTGCTGCACAATTAAAAATTCCTGTTGCAGTAAGAGCCCAAACAACTTTGTCACTTTCCTTGATCTGAATAAGGCTTAATTTTCTCTGAATATCAACCATATCTTCTGATCTTGCAGGACACCAACACCATTCCTTGTTGTGAATGACACTACTAACTTTAGCATGCAAGTTACTTGCAGCATCATAAACAACTCTATGCCCATAGGTTTGGTACAACACCCCATTAGGATGCCATCTATCATGCCACAAGAAGAATAGTACTACCATCCCCTACCTCATGAGTCAACAGATCTCTGGCTTCAAGTCTTAGTTTCAGAAGTTTCCTCCAGCCCCATGAACAAGATTGAGGAATTCTGACAGCCCAGAAACTCTTTCCTTTAAGCAGCACATCATGCACCCATGCAACCCAAAGAGAGCCAGCTTGAGTAAAGAGGTGCCAAATATGTTTCAGCACTGCAGCTTTATTCCACTCTTCTATTCTTTTTAAACCCAAACCTCCTTCTTGTTTAGGCAAACAGACCTGCTTCCAAGAAACTTTGGATCCTCCTCTGCCCTCAGCATGACCATTCCACAAAAAATGATTGAATTGTTTTTCGACAGCTGTAATTACCTTTTTTGGAAGAATAAAGATACTTGACCAAAACATTTGGACACTATTCAAGACAGAACTTATAAGTTGGAGCCTACCAGCAAAAGAAAGATGTCTTGCTGTCCAGGAGTTAATTCTGGCAGTAATCTTCTCTATCAAAGGAATACAATCTGAATAACTGAGTCTCCCAGCAATAAGGGGCATGCCCAAGTACCTAACTGGAAGCTTCCCAACTCTAAACTGAAGAATAGAGAGAATCTGATCTTGCAAAACAGTAGGGACTGCTGCACAGAAAACCTCACTTTTAGAATGGTTCACTGAGAGCCCGGATAACTCCTTAAACTCATCCAAAGTATCTTTAACTAACTGAACAGAATGAAGATCAGCAGCCACAAAAATCATTAGATCATCTGCAAAACTTAAATGAGTGATCTTTAGATTTTCACATTGAGGATGAAACTTGAACTGATTGGATTCCCTGACTTTGGCTTGGAACAATTGGGTAAGCACTTCCATAGCAAGGACAAAAAGATAAGGAGATAAAGGATCTCCTTGTCTAAGACCCTTCCCTCCTTTAAAATACCCAGCTAGGCTCCCATTTAGAGAGATAGAAAACCTAGGAGTAGTAATACATTCCCTTACCCAGTTAACATATATGGGAGGACAACCAACAGCTAGCAAGCTCATAAGAATAAAGCTCCACTCAACAGAATCATAAGCCTTTTTTAAATCCACTTTGATAGCACATCTAGCTTTACCTTTATCTTTATGATAACCCTTCACAAGCTCTTGAGCCAACAAAATATTTTCAGAGATATTCCTACCCTTGACAAAAGCTGTTTGATTGGAACTAATAAGCTCACTCAAGCAGCTATTGAGTCTATTAGCCAAAATTTTTGTAATGCATTTATATAGGACATTACAACAAGCAATAGGCCTAAACTCTGCAACTTTGGATGGATTAGGAACTTTGGGAACAAGGGTAATAATAGTCGAGTTAAACTCTTTGAGAAGAGAACTTGATTGAAAAAATGACTTCACTGCTTGGCAGACCTCTTCTCCAACAATAGACCATGCTTTCTTGAAGAAATGAGCTGTAAACCCATCTGGTCCTGGGGCCTTCTCACTACCAAGGGAAAACATAGTGCACCTAATCTCATCATCAGTAACTTCATGCTGTAGAAAAGATTGAGACTCACCAGAAATTTTGGGAGACATTAGAGCTGAAACTCTATTCATCATGCCGCCTTCATTAACTAAAGTAGACTGACCAAACAGCTGTTCATAAAAGGTAATAATCTCCTGCTTAATCTGAGCTGGATCCTCCAATCTGTTACCATCTGAATCAACTAAGCATTTGATAGCATTCCTAGCTTGTCGAGCTTTAATTTGATTATAGAAATATTTGTTGTTTTGATCTCCTAACTGAAGCCATTTATTTCTGGCCTTTTGCTTCAGATAAGCTTCCTCCGCACCAAGGATAGAAGTCAGTTCATGAAGGCATTCATGTTCAACTTTCCTTAAACTGATGTCACTTTGTCTCTGCATACGGCTGACTTGAATAGCTTCCAGTTTTTGTCTGATAGTGTTAACTTTCTGAGATATACACCCATATAGATCTTTATCTACATCTCTAAGTTTAGCTTTAACAGCCTTCAGTTTTTTAGAAAGAGTGAACATAGGAGAGCCAACAATCTCAGTAGCCCAAGCTTCCTCCACCCAAGACAAGAAATTTTTGTGGTCACCCCAGATGTTAAAGAATTTAAAAGGTTTAGGACCAAAGTTATGCTTTTCCCCTATGGAAATAAGAGCAGCAGAGTGGTCAGAGATACCTGGAGGCAGAAAATGAACAATGCATTGAGGAAATAAGGCAAACCAGGCATGATTAACAAGAACTCTATCCAATTTCTTGACAATAAATTGGCCATCCTCTCTTCTATTAGTCCAAGTGTAAAAGCATCCCACTGCAGGGTGGTCTTCAATGCCAATGGCTTCAGTGCAAGACTTAAATTCTTTTTCATAACTGTTTAAGGCTAATCCACCAAGTTTTTCAGTAGGGGCTTTGATGACATTAAAGTCCCCAGCTAGTAGCCAAGGAGATTTAGCAACCATACCTTGAATATCTTCCAAATCCAACCACAGTTGTCTTCTATCCATACCGTCATTGGAAGCATAGATGAAGGTAATGTAGCAATCAGTTTTAGACTCCAACAATGTAACACTACAATGTAAACTTTGAGAGGAAGTGAATATGATTCTTATAGAAATATCCTCAACTTTCCATAAAAGCCATATCCTACATAAATGCTGATTTGAAAAGCAAGAAGCTCTACCCCAACCAAGCAGGAACTTATCACTAATAGACTGAAAATTTTCCTCTCTGATTCTAGTTTCCACAAGGCAAACAACATTAGCCTTACACTTAGTAATTTGTTTCCTCACTTCATGCTGTTTAGAAGGGTGATTGAAACCCCTCACGTTCCAAACTAAAGCATTCATATCGAGATGATAGATAAAGGAGGAGGATCACCTACTCCTTTTGAAGTTTCACCCAATTCCCTCAATCCACCCTTCTTCTTCGATTGGAAATTAATTTTGGTGTTACTCTTTAAAGCTTTTGCTATAACTTGTTGTACAGTGAGATTTGAGAAAGTTGAATTTTTATATTGTTGCTGCATTTGGGTTTTTGATATGCTAAATTTGTGAATTGTTGTTGTTGTGATTGGGTTTTTGGTATGCTAAATTTGCGAATTGTTATTGTTGTGAATGGGTTTTTGGTAGGTTGAATTTGTGATGGGTTTTATGGCTGTTGGTGTTTTCTGGTGAATTTTTCCGGCAAGTGTACAGTGAGAGTTTTGTTTAAGGAAAAAAAACAAATTAAAATAAAGAATAAAATAATAATATATAAATAGAGTAGTAGAAGAATAAAGAATGGGATATGAGGTGTATTGTAAATGGGATAGCTAAAGTAGAAAAGTGGCATTTTAAAGAGGTAAAGTAGATATTTTTTTACAAAATGGGATGTGAATGCTCTTAAGGTTTGTTTGTTTGGGTTGGAAAACATTAAGGTGTTTTCTGATTTCTGAAAAAGTTATATATTGGAAGATGTTAGTGATATAAAATATGCCCAAAGGTCCCAGCCACCAGTCCCAAGAGGTTTCTTTTTTTTGCTATACCGAATGGATTATTACGACGAAGAAGCAATCAAATCTCTAATCCAAGCCTCATGCACAGAGGGAGGGAGGTTTGAGCTATTACAAGAAAAGCTAGACGGTAGAGAAGATGCAAACTTGGCAAGGGAATGAGCCATGCCATTAGCATCTCTTCGAACCCAACAAAATGAACAAGAAGGAAATTCTAAAGCAAGAACCTTAATGATATTGACTAAAGAGAGGATTCTCCAAGGTATAGTAGCAGCCTCTTCAGTGATAGCTTCAATGCATATCTTAGCATTCCCTTCCACTAAAATCCTTAGGTAATTGTTCTCTTTCGCAAGTTTCATAGCCCATAGTATAGCAGCAGCCTCTGCAGTACAAGGATCAGTGGTATCATACCTCTTGGTCCACCCATTCATAACATGCCCAGAGTCGCTTCTAACAATAACTGAAAGGGTTACCAACCCATCTTTAAGAACAGCATCAACATTGAACTTCAACACCTGAGGAGGGGGAACGGACCACCTAGGAATGCTCTTAACTTCGGTATCATCAACAGGCAGTGGGTTTAGGATCTGCCAATGCTCCAACACTCTCACTTCTAAGTTCTTCACAATAGCCAAATGGTTTATCTTTAAATCATTGTACACCACTTGGTTCCTCACAATCCAAATGTTCTCAAGGGTAAGCGCAAATTGGATGGAGGTTTGAGCTCGGATTGTCTTGAGTTTTATCCTTGAATTAGTACAAATGGGTGGTGAATAACCAAATCAAGAAACTCTAGACTCGTTGATGTTGTGAAGGAATCTGGATGCACACCCCAATTCAGCCCAAACCAAATTGGCCGGATCACTTGACATTTAAGGAAGAGATACGAGTAGCTTTCCTCTTCAGAGTTGCATAAAGGACATAGCGAATCGCCGTTCTTAGTTCAAAGGGCTAGATTAAGCTTTGTGGAGATAGTATTGGATCCTAAACGCCACAAAAACACTTTGAGCCTCTCATGCATCTTTAAATTCCATAACTTTTGCCAAATGGTATTCAAATGAGTTATTGTGTTACCTAGTGCCAAGCAGGAAGAGATTGAAGATTTAACCAAGAAGCAACCACTAGGATTTAAGGTCCAGATGAGCCTATCTTGTGGAGCATCAACAGGAATAGGAATTTTAAGGATAGCGGCAAGAGAGTGGGAGTCAACTAACTCTTGAAGAACATTTGTCTTCCAAATTCTGTTATTGGAGTCCAAAAGATTGGACACACGTAGGGGTGGCTATGGGGTATTAGCATGAAGAGGAGTAGGGGTAAAGCCTTCAAGCCATGGGACCCAAGGGTCCTTCCACATGTCAATTGAGTCACTGTTACCCACAATGAAGCAAGCTCCCATCTTGATAGCCGAACGCATTTTTTCAATAGCTCTCCACAAGTGTGAAGCATTTTTGCGAGGCTTTGAATCCATCCAATCCTCATTTACTTTGTATTTACTGCGCAAAGCTCTAATACAAATACTATCCCTGCTAGAAGCAACCCACCAAGTTAGTTTTGCCAACAATGCTTGATTGAATAGCTTGGACTCTCTAAAGCCCAATCCCCCTTCTTTTTTAGAGTGACATAAGGATTCCCAAGATTTCCACACCAAATATTTGCCTCTATCTCTCTAGGGGTTCCACCAGAATCTTTGAATTGCAGAATCCATTTTGTTTCACACTGTTACAGGGACATCTTCAGTGGAAAAGGAGTAAGTAGATAGAGCAAGGGCAATCGATTTAATCAAGGTTCTCCTCCCTGCCCAAGAGAGTGCCTTGCATCTCCATCCCATAAGCTTGGACTCAATTCTGTCAATTAAGTATTTGTGGCCCCTGGTTTTGCTTCTTGAAGAGAAAATAGGAGTGCCTAAATAAAAGGCATCAAGAGGCAGTTTCTTCATTTGCATCTCTCCTTTGATCCATCTTTTAGTATCATTAGTGACCAACATAGAGAAAATAACTCCAGATTTCTCTCTATTAATATTTTGGCTAGACCATAGGCAGTAAGTCTCAATGCACTTATTCAGGATGCCCACTTGTCTTTTATTAGCTCTTGTAAAAAGCATAAGATCATCCGCAAACATGACATGAGTGATTGCAGGCCCTGAATGTGATGCCCCAAATTCTGATAAGTGTGTGTGTGTTTGCTGAGTCTCACATCAGGCAATTATTGGGTTGAACTAGACTTTATTAACAATTGCAAGGAGTCCCAATTTTAACTTGACTAGTCCTTTTGGGGTATAAGCGCAGATGTGACTAGCGCTTTCCTTGGGTTGTTACAAATGGTATCAGAGTCAACACAGTAATCCCGTGTAGGCTCGGACATATGGGCCCTAACGAGGACGTTAAAGATTTAAGTGGGGGAGATTGTAATGCCCCAAATTCTGATAAGTGTGTGTGTCTGCTGAGTCCCACATCAGACAATTATTGGGTCGAATTGGGCTTCATTAACAATTGCAAAGAGACCCAATTGTAACTTGACTAGTCCTTTTGGGGTATAACCGCAGATGTGGCTAACGCTTTCCTTGGGTTGTTACACCAAAACGTTCATTCTAACTCTCGATATGTTACCCAAGTTAAATTGTTGGTCAATGAGTCGAGAAAGCACATCTGGATAGAGAATGAAAAGATAAGGTGAGAGAGGATCACCTTGGCAGAGTCCTCTTGAAGGTTTAAATGCCTCTGTTCTTCCACCATTGACCAGTATTGAAGATGACACCATTGAAACACTAGAAGATCCAATTAACAAAAGTAGGAGAAAAGCCAAGATGAGACAACACCGTCATTAGGAATCCCCAATTGATCCAATCATAGGCTTTTTGAAAATCAACCTTTATGGCAACGAATCCACCCTTCACCTTTCTAGTTTTGAAGCTATGCATAAGCTCCTTAACAATAACTTGATTCTCCTTAATCCATCTCCCAGGCACAAAAGCTGACTGACAAGGAGAAATGATGCTATCTAGAATCAGTCTCATTTTGTTAACCAAAATTTTTGTGATAGCCTTATACACTACGTTGCACAAGCTGATTGGCCTGTAGTGGTTAACTGAAGTAGGGTTTTGGATCTTAGGAATCAACACAATTAATGTACTATTGAGCTCTTTTACCATGGTTCGTTCCAAAAAAAAATTCTGAACAGCATTGATAACATTCATACTCACAGTGGGCTAGAATTTCTTGTAAAATAACGAAGGAAGACCATTTGGGCCTGGGGCTTTGAGATCTTGCATATCAAATATGACACTTTTAATTTCCTCAGTAGTAAGGATTTTGCATATATCAGCATTCACTTCAGGGGATATCACAGGGAGCATGAGGTTACCAAGATCAGAGGGGCAGGAGATTTCTTTTTCAGTGAAAAGGGATTTAAATTTATCCCTTATATGATGACCAATATCCTTTTTATCCAGAATCCAACCACCAGAATCATCTCTGATTGCGTCAATAGAATTGTGTCTTCTTCGTATAATGGTGGAAAGATGGAAGAACTTCGTGTTTCTATCACCATCACGCAACCAAATTTCCTGAGATTTTTGCTTCCATACAGTATCATTCCTGGTAAGCCATTTGTCTAATTCACCCTGTAGTTTTGCTTCCTTCTTAGCATTACTAACAGACATTTCTTGGCCCTGGATCTCCACAATTTTCTCAGTGAGCTCAGTGATGCGAGTTTGGCAAAAGCCAAAAACATTTCTGTTCCATTTTTTTAGAACGGATTTTGTGGCATGTTGCTTCCTACAAAGCTTTACTCCGGGGCATCCAGTAAAGGATTTCTTCCAAGACTTGCGAACTATTTCAGTGTAAGAAGGGTCCCTCAGCCAAGTTGTTTCAAAACGGAAAGGTCTAGGAGAGGAGGGATCATTAGGATTAGAGTCCAATAGAAGGGGAAATTGATCAGACTTGATGGCCCCCAGGTGATAGAGCACAGCTTTAGGAAATAAAACCCGCCACTCAACATTGGCAATACCTCTATCCAACCTTTCTCTGATACTACCTTAGACCCACCTCCTTTTGCACCAGGTGAACTTGTTCCCAGTGTAACCAAGATCAACAGCTCCTAAATCAAATAATAAGTCTTTGAGAAAGTTAGGCATAGAAAAGTAGCCAGCATTGCCACCCTTTTTCTCTGAATCTTCAAGAATGATAATAAAATCGCCCAAACAAACCCACGGGTCACTCAAGGATTCAAGCAGCGCATGCAGGTTTTCCCAAGCAATTCTCCTTTTTGATTTTTGTGGAGGGCTATAAAAACCAACAAGAATCCAGACACTAACATTACTGTGGATGGAGACAGCAATCAACTGTGGATCAAATTCCAAAACTTCCACCTGGATATGCTAGGGCCAAAACAAACAAATAACCCCCGATTTTCCAAAAGCTTCAACACAAATATAATTAGGAAAACCTAATAGAGAAGCTACTCTATTAATACGATGCTCTGATGCTTTAGTTTCAGACAGAAAAATAATATCTGGGTTGTGAACCCTTATTGATGTCCTGAGGGCTTTAACTGTCAAGGCATTACAAATACCTCGACAGTTCCATCCAAATATTTTCATGGCACCGAAGGGGGCATGATAAGGCCCGTCTCCTCAGCCATAGGAAATTTTTGAATGGGAACAAGGGTAGCAGATACAGTAGAGATAGGAGCCACCACACCTGGACTTGATATGATGATAGGAGAAACCAAGTCAACACCGAGGTCCTCATAGCTGTGATGAATAAGGTTTAAAGATGGGGTCTTTGTTTTGGCTTTTTTTGGATCAACAATATGGAGAGGGGGAGGTGATTTTCTTTTGAGCAGGGGATTGAGGATTTCTGGAACAAAGGTAACAGGGTACGAGGAAGTCTCTAGATGAAGGTGTTTATGGGTTATGGGTTCTGTGTGGATAGGCTCTATGGTAATACGTGAGGTAGGTAGATCACTAAGATGGGAATCAGTGTGACTATTTGGGCTGGGCGAAGGTCTAGGTTGTTTATGGACTATAGGTTTAGAATGGGTGGGCTTAGTGTTAGGGCATGAGGTGGGCATATCAATCAGCTAGGTTTCAGTGAGGTTACTTGGGCCGAAATAAGTTAAGTAATGGGGGGGCTCGAAAAAATCAAAATCTGGTCCAAACTTAACTTTGATAACATCAACAATAGGACACGTGTGAAACGTAATATGTTGACAGTAAATAGAGGATCTTACAGAAAGAATCTCACTCCTTGTCATCATAATACATCCAATATGAGAGCTGCAACATTCTTCCACCAACGCTTGCTGCATCTGAGAGCCCAAAAAGGACACCGCAACACGTCCACTACATGCATCCAGCTTATTACCAGCCTTATCCGAGCCCAGAGATGTAGTGCTCCTCGATCCAAGAATGCCGGTGTCAATAGAAATTGGACACGTGATATTGATCATAGAATCCTTGTCTGTTGTGGGATTAGGAAGGGCCGACGAATTATCTACCAGACTCCGATCAACAGCAATTGCGCCATCTTCCTTACCCGATTCAATCAGGGACGAATCACAGCTCTTATCGTAGATCTGGGGTGGTACAACATCCTTATCTGCACTGAGTCAATCGCCAAATGCCTGGAATCTTACCCCAAACTGGTTAGAAAGGGTGGAGAAGGGTACGTTGCAATTTCTTGCTAGATGCCCAATTATACCACAGTTGATGTAGACATCTGGTAACTTTTCATATTTGAATCCAACCCAAAGATCATCCCAATTCTTGTGAGGAAGAAAAACACCGAGCTTCAAAGGCTTTGTGATATCCACATCAACATGAATCCAAGCGAATTTTCTCCAGGGAAGTTGGACTTTAGATACGAAATCTTCCTCCAAGACTTGCCCAATTTCTCCACAAATACGCTTAAGATAAAACGGTTGTTGCCAAAGGCCAAGCAGTCCATGAACTTGAACCCAGAACGAGGATTTAGAGAAATCAATCTCATTCCCAAGGAGGTCTGGAGCCCATTTTTTAAGAACCAAATTAGCACCTCTCAAAGTCCAGGGTCTCTTCCTAAAGACTTTCTCAAGATCTGAAGGATTCTCAAACGTGAAGAGGAAAACGTTATAATCCATTTTGGATATTGTTAGCTGCCAAGAGGGAGACCAAGCACGGGTAACAATCTCTTTAACCAAGTACTGGTTAAAGTTCCTAGATGAGATGACTTTTCCAATGAGGTTGAGGTCAAATATCTCCGATGTAAACTCAACGGTGGGAAGGGAAACTCTGTTATCAGCATAGTTGATATTTTTAGTTCTGGAGATAATTTCATCAACTAGGCTAGCGGTATTAGATAGTTCTTCCATGAGGAAAGGATTAAAGATACAGGAAATATGAATGAAATGCTTAGATTTACTGGTGAAAGGATTGACAAGTGCCATTAGGCATTAGGTGAGGAGAAGGTTATGGTTTAAGCCAAACCAGGAAGAGAGAAAGGATAGAGGTACCCTAGTGGTACGACTAATGGAGACAGAAAGATATAGTCACACTTCTATTATTTGATCGTTTCATTGATCAAAGATTAGTCCTAAGAGGTTTCACTTTGAAGGGGCAACGATATTATGCACCGAAGGTCGAAAGGAATTTTCTTAAGCCCAAATTCTAAAATCTCATATAATATTAATTTAAAAAAAAATAAAAAAAAATCTAAGGGGGTCTCATTCCCTCCATCGGTGGAATAATGGCTTCGTCCTTGCTGTTGCCTATGGAGGGAGTCAATGAAGTGAGAGATGCCATGTGGGACAATCCTCAAGCCAAACCTTTGGAGGTCCGTTATTAGACTAACAAGTTATACTTTTTTATGGCTTGATGTTATTGGTTGATTGCATCACATTGTATATTAACTGATTTCAAGACTCTGTTGTTAAAATCTTGATTTGAATCTTAGAATCTTACAATTTTACGATTTAACATCATGAAAAAAATATTAAATCTTAGCTAAATCTTTCAAGTGGTAGAATCTTCATAGAATCCCAATTTGAATCTTAGAATCTGTAGAATCCCGATTTTGTTCTGATTCTATACGATTTTATTGTACAAGGCTTATTCAAGTTTTTTGTGTGAGTTTTTTTATTTATTTTTGGGCCTCCAATTAGAGTTTGGCTTGGTTTTGGGCTGGTTTTCCTATTTTATTAACCCAAATGCCTTCAAAATCCAAAGCCCATTTAGGGATTTTGACGATTTTCCCATGGATGATTTAGATGGAAGTAATGACATGGATGAAAATTTTGTTTATGGTGATGATATCCCATATGAGGAAAACATTCATCAAATCAATGTAGATATTAGTTATTCACATTGAACATTATGTAATGTGTTACTTTCGTCACAAAATTACCATTGTGGAAAATGGTTGAGAGATATAATTATTTGTGTAGTGTTATTATTTTATTTGAACATTATGTATATTTGTAGTATTAAAACTTGGAACTTGTAAATTTGAAATTTGTCATTTAGTATTTTGTAGTTATTAACTTATTGCCTTTTATAAGTTTCTATATCAAAATTTATTTATTTTTCAATGATTCTTTAATTATAATTATAGGTATATTTATTTATTTATTTATTTTTATATACGAAAAGTAGAATCTTACGATATACGATTCAAATCTACGATTCGATTTACGAAAACCTCTCAACGATTTAAGGTAGAATCTCGATTTTGACAACCATGTTTCAGGGGACTGCTCCTCAACATCATGCTTTTCAGATTGAGATCTAGTGATATAGAAAGGGTAATTGAAACATATAATAGTTTTGAAGGATTGAGATTAAGAGTTGAAACATTCACTTTTAATCTCAACCATTGAATAAAAAAAATTTAAAAGTTTTTTTTTTTTTTTTTTGGCCTTTTACTTAATTACCCTTGCACTTTTTGAACTAACTATTGCGGTAGAGCTATTCCACCATATCTCAATCCAAATATAGGACAGAAGAAGAAAGCGAAGAGAGAAGAACAACATGGCACTTTTTGAACTAACCATTGTAATAGAGTTATTCCACCAAATCTCAATCCAAATACAAGAAAGAAGAAGAAAGCGAAGGGAGAAGAACAACATGGTCGGTCCCTTGCAAAGGAAAACCTAATGAGAAAAACCTTAGCGTAAGAAAAAGAGTACAATCAACACATATCCTTCAGACTATTTACACCCCTTATGAGTACATAGATCTCTAATTATTAATGAAAAGATCCTTAAGTCGACGCATGCCAATATTATTATTAATACTAGGTTTCTGCGAGAAACCTTATTCCATAAGTCATACTTTGGACTTCATAATTTCATTTTTCACATTAAGTTTTCGTACAAATACACATTTGTATTTAACAAGAATTACACTTTCACATGTTTGGACTATAGGTCCAAATACTTCATATTTTACTCATGAGTTTAATTCTATTTGAATTCCACATTGGCCAATCATTTCTACATCGACATTTTTCGACGGTTTGTGGTTCAAATTCACCATCATTGCTTTTGGTAATGTTAAGAGCAAATATGTTGTCGACAACAATTTTTTTTTTATTCCATATTTCTCATATATTAAATAATAGATCGAGATCTTGTAATTTGAGGTACCTATTTCTCTTCAAGAGATTCCACTCTAGGGGATAACTCTTCAGGAGTTTATTTTCAGGAGATATGTGTGCACAATTTTAGATAGATTAATTATCTTGTTGCTTGTTTCATGGGTATCGCCTCTTGAGGGGCTGCGACTTATTTTTCTTATGTTTTCCTTTTCTGGAGAATCTTATCTTTAACATTGATAGATCTTTCACGCTCCAAACATGTATTAGATCCACTTACTGCTATATCAATTAATTGTCCTTCAGGGACTTCAATCCATACTGGGGTATTAGCAACTGGAAAGTGGGATTTCAAATTTTCCTATTGTCAGTGAACACATACAGTAATTGGTTTGCAATACTTTGCAAATAAATAATTTTTTGAACTTACAGTTCACATTGATTTGTGTAAGGATTAAGATAAGATAGTTTTGTTGTGCTTCTGGCAACGGATTTTCTCTCCCTAATGATGGGGAGACTATTTCAAAATTATCATGATTGTATATAATGAAATTCATATCAAAATATAATCAACCAAGTATCATAAATTCAAAGCATGATGTAAACACATTATTTGGTTGTATCAAGATATAATCATAAGAAGGAAATAAGATCAATTTAAGATATGATGTTCCTTGTCGTGTTCCTGAAGTGCAGATTAAGTAAGTAATCAGGAAAGGATATGAGAAGCAAGGGAAGGAAATATGTGTGCTGCGTGTGTGAAGAAGAGTAGAGAAGAGAGATTGGAATGAATTGCATTCATGAAGGTTATTTGTGTGAATGACCACTTAATATAAGAAAGTTCTCATAATATTCTCTTAGATATATTTTCTCTTACTATTTCTCTTTTATTATATAACACCGTTATGAATTACTGAATCTGAGTGGGTGATGGCCCATGAAGGTGCATGATTCGTGCATGAATTATTGTATTATCAGGCTGAATAATTCAGCCTGTTAACACATGAATGATTAAATGCATTATTAGACGCACAATACTATGTGAATAGTATCAGTTTGAATCCCTATATATAAGAAGTCTTAGAGATCCTCTGTAGTTTGGATGATCACTTAAAGAAGTTCATATTCTCTTCTTCATATTTAGTTTCTCTTGGTATCTCTTTTATTTTATAATTATCTAGCCTGTTAACATGTGATTCATGCACAAATCATGCACCTTTGTGGGCCACCACCCACTCAGATTCAATAAGATTCAATAATTCATAACACTCTCCCTTGGATGACCACTCACAAAGAATATACCCCGTTAAAACCTTTCCAAGGAAAAACTCAGTGGGAAAATAACCAATGCCGAAGGAAAAAAAATACAGTATTCTTGTGAACTTTTAAGTGTTCTCGGATTGCCTCATTAAAATCTTGCAAAGAAAAACCCAAAGAGAAAGAAGGAAAAAGAGTACAATCAGCACATATCCTTCATAAAATTTACTTCCTCTCATGAGTACATAGATCTTCAATTGTTTATGAAAAGATTCTTAAATCGACGTATGCCTATATTGTGAACAATCTTTTTGAATGTTGTAATTGGCTAAGTTGTCACTTGATCGTATCTTTTTCTTAAATCATTTCATAAAATTAGGAGGTCTTTTATTATAAAGTATTGAGTCCTTTTAATCCATCATAGAGATGATGATGAATAAAAATCATTAATGTTACACGATCCTGCTGGGATGCGTTAATTGACTTAAAGTAATAAAATAAGCGTAATGAAATTGCTTAATTTATAATTGACCATATTTGATAATATTATTAAATATAATATCTTTAACATAAAATCCATAAACAAACATGAAAATTTGTTGGCAATAGATCAATATGATAATATATAAGTAAGATAATAAAATTAGCAATTCTTAAAAATGAAACTTACAGTGGGTTGGAGACAAAGTGAGGTCAACTCCCTTTTAGAATTCGGCTTAGAGATTTGAGCTGATAACGTGTTATAAAATAAGAGAGAATAACAATTGAATAAATGAAGAAAAGAGAAACTTCTTTCTATTAAGTGATCATCCATACTAGAATTCCTTAAGAAATTTTAATGTAATACTATTAAGAGGATTGATGCTCTCATGTCCACTTTAATATACTGTTACAAGTACCCTTCACATCTTTCAATTTTCCCAATTTGATCATTGATTTCAAATAATAATGTGTCTTCGAAATAAGGATATAATAGTCACATCCTTATATAGAAAATTGTCCACTTTAATGCACGGACTAAAATACCGCCATATTTAAATGTTAAAAAAGTAATTTACTATATTTTAAGATCAATAGAGTTTGAAACAACTTCACGTTCACATTTCAGTTTTTTTATTATTTTTAAATGGTGGTTTGATTGTCCCTTTTTTTTTTTTAATAACAAAGGAGAATTTAAATTGTTCTCTCTCTCTCTCTCTCTCTCTCTCTCTCTCTCTCTCTCTCTCACATAATATCCATATTCAACTTTTTTTTTCTTTCTTTCTCATTTGAATTGAACAACTCACGCCACTATTTAAATGTATTTTTCTTTTAGTTTTTTATTTGAATTCAAACTCTTATCCCATACAAATATAGTTAATAAAAAAAAAAAAAAAAACCTAATCTTTATCCCATTCCATTTACCTAAAAAGATAACTATAAAATATTTCAAACTATTATTAAAAAAAAATTAGGACATATAAGAAAATTCATTAGAGTAAATATCAATCCAAAAAAATTCACCATTCAACGTAACAAATAAGAAAAATTACATTTAAAATTCCACTATTTCATTTTTTTTTTTCAAATATTCCACTCCACGTTTTTTTTTTTTTTTTTATGACTCTCCCTTTTTTTCCCTCACATCTCCCATTTTCTAAAAACCCTATTAAAAAAATTAAAAAAAGCAACACAACCTTATCTTGAAGTTATATGATAACCAATCAAACACTAAGTGATAAATATTCGGTTTTTTGTATCAAAACAGTTATCACTGGTTTTTTTAAAAAAATGTATATTTAATGGCTTAGGAAAAGAAATGAGCAATTTTTAACAGTTAATGTTTTAAAAAAATAAAAATAAAAATTCATCCTAATTTTAAGGATATGGCCGTACATGACTGAGAAAGAAAAAGAACATGAGAAAAAAAAAAAAAAACTAATCTTTCAAATTCTTTCCAACTTCCACTTCACAAATATTCTACCACTACACAAATCTTTTCCCATCTTCCATTCTCTCTCTCTCTCTAAAAAAAAAACTTTCCAGTAACAAAATTTAAAATTTAAATTATGCATTTAAGTCCTATTAAAGTTCTTATTCAAAGATGGTTTAGAATCAAGATTCAGTTATTATTTTTTTCTTCAGAAAAGTGTCTATCTCAACTCTCAACTCTCTTCATAAAAGATTAAACTCTCAACTCTCAAATCTTACAAATAAACATTCCTTGTTTTTTTCAATATAATGTCTATAAACATCATTTTTTTTTTTAATATTAATGGGGTTGTTTTTGTTGTATATGCAAGATTCTTGAAAACATAAATATGGTTTGCAATAGACATACATAGGGATTTACTATGTGTGTTTTTTTCAATATAATGTCTATAAACATCGTTTTTTCATTTTCATTTTTATTTTATTTTTTTATTTTATTTTTTTTTATTTTTTTTTTTTTTTGTATATGCAGGATTGTTGAAAACATAGATATGGTTTGCAATGAACATACATAGGATTTACTATGTGTGAAGAACTACAAGGTTAATACATGAAACACATATATTCATTTTGTTTTTAATTTTAGGTCCTTATTTTTTATTCTACTAATATGCCTCACAATTTACTTTTTATTTTTTATTTTTATTTTTTTTAATCAATGTGTGTATCTCTTTCTCTTTATGGTTGAGTTCAAATTATACAAGATGTAAATTATTGTACCCAAACCAATAACTGTTTATTATAACTTTTTAAAAAATGACTATTAATTTTCAATTATTTTATTCATCTCCAATTTTGTTTATTGTACCCATGTTTATGTAGATTTTATCTATTTGGTTAGTTAGTTTGTTTCCTCAGATAATATTTTAATGTCATTTAGATTAGCAAGATTGAGATGTGTTCACAGATGGGCCTATAATATGAGGATTTTGGGTGATAGGGATGAAACGTTTCCCAATTGGAAATAGTTTTTGTGATAAACGACACCTCTGTTCAAATAACTTTTTTCCTTTTCTTTTTTACAATGTCAATTAGATAAGCTTTAATTTTATTTGCTCATTCAAGCTAACTAAGTTATATAATAACATGTTTATAATAATAATTATTTTTATCGTAGATTTGTTTTTTCTTGACTTTGGTCTCCTCGGATTGTTTTTGTTTTTATTTTTATTTTATACAATTAGAATCAATATTAAAAGTGTAATTTTCAAATTGAAATTCTAATTTATAATGGCAGTGAAATTAAATTTATTTTTTTCTTTTTTGTTTTTTATCCGCCATCAAATTAACCTACAATTTGCCCAAAAAATAAAAAAGAGCCTCTGAACACGCGCAGGAATAAGCGCATTATAGTATATATATTATACATTATATAATTCAATATATATAATTCAAGTTATAATTTATTTCATATCAACTGTACATCTAATAATTCATGTCCATTGTTCATGCAATAATTCAGCAGTATTATTCAAAGTACTATTCACCCATCGGGAGATTCAATCATTGATAACACTATTATAGTTTTAGTTCTGGTCCTATTTGCTCAGCCAACAGTCACTCTGTGTGAGGACTGCCAGTTTGCTCAGCCAAAAGCCACTGGGTTTGTCTTTGCTTAGTTGAACGGCCATTGAAGTTTCCAACGAAGGAACTCACAATCCCCATGGCCAGGGGCGGCGCAACGTTGAAGGGAGGGTGTGCAGTTGCACACCTGACTTTTTGAAAAATCAAAGGAAAAAAATATTTTTTATATAGATGTTTTCTCTTCAAATAAAAATTGTGAACACCCTCGAATAATTTATAAACATCCTGAATAAAACAATCCCATCTCACTTTAAAAAGTCTAAACCCACGCCACCACCCGATGCTTCTTCCTCTTCCTTCACTTCTCTAATGCCAAGCTCTTGCTTTTGCTGCACAAAAACCAAAACTTCAAAACCCAAAAAAGAA
Source organism: Fagus sylvatica (assembly GCA_907173295.1). Taxonomy (NCBI): domain Eukaryota; kingdom Viridiplantae; phylum Streptophyta; class Magnoliopsida; order Fagales; family Fagaceae; genus Fagus; species Fagus sylvatica. The sequence continues at coordinate 13,886,116 of OU015763.1, forward strand.
AAAGCAAGACTGAGTGATGGGTTGATGTGAGTCCTCGATTCTAACATAGACTCACCCTGGATAGTCTGTTTGTCAATTCACCAGTTCTGCCCTTTTTTTTTTTTTTTTTTTTTTGAGATTTAAAAAAAAAATGAAAATGGAATTCTTTGCATATAAAGACTGTTTTTATTCTTATATCCATGGTGAGAATAATTCAACAATTGAAAAAAAAAATAAAATGAGATAAAATATATAATATAATAAAGGTGTGATCTTGCAGTTGAATGATGGGTGCCCAAATAACAAAAAATAAATAATAAAAAAATAACTCAAATAACAACAACAATAACAAAATAAGCCAAAATAACAACACTTGTTTAAACCCATAATACAAAATAAGCTCAAATAACAACTTGTTTAAGCCCAATTGTTGTTATATTCAAGGACTTGTAGAAGGATTTTATAAAACTTCATGTAATTTTTTTTTTAGTGATGTTGTTATATTCAAGTTTTGTAATAAACACCCTAAAAAAATTTCCTGAAGCCACCACTGCCATGGCAAAAGAAAATCCAAACAAATGGATAATGATTATTTAAAGAAATATTCAAAACCCTTGAAAAAATATTTACATCCAAGGAAGCATACATGTAAAAATAAATAAAAGCAAATGAATACCATGTAATTGACTGGACCGTGGTACTCGCATAACAAATCAAGATCCAATCAAGAAGTTGTACCGTGCTTTCTTCACTTCCTCTTATTTGCTTCAAAACAAAGCTTCAGTCACACACACACAGACACACAAAACGAAAAACTACATAATGAAAGGGGACGGGCTTTTGCTTGATGAAAGATATTTTACCCACAATCATTCCAAAAACCTCATTTTCTAAAGCCCTAAGATTAAAAAAGAACAAAGAAAAAATCCCAAATAAAAAACAAGGGTAGAAATGTCGATCTGAAGAACCCATATCGCTGATTTGAAGGAACACCAGAGGGTCATGATGTTGTAAAGAGAGAGAGAGAAAGAGGATGTTGCCGATCTTATGGAAAAACAGATGGCGGTTATGGCTTGTAAAGAGAGAGACAGAGAGATCAACTTGAGAATTAATTTGATTTTTGATGGACTTCTTCCTTTTTTTTTTTCTTTTTTTTTTTTAACGTTAACTAAGGTCTGACTTGGTTAATATAATGCATAACATTTAATTATTGAATTAATAGACAAATGAGGTGATTTGGATTGAATAATTTCTTGATTCAAACCCATATACGCGCACCACAAAGAGTGCCAAAACCACTGCACTATCACTCTACAATACTATTTAAAAAAAAAAAAAAAAAAACTTAATAGTAGACATAAAGAGAGCAACTGAGGTGGCCTTTAGGCTGTCATGTGGCAACAAAATTGTCTAGCTTCACAAATAAACATATTATATAACTTATTAGCCATAACCTTTTTTGATAAATGAATATATGGGTAACTACTTAAGTAAGTACTAAGTAGATAAATAATTACTAAGTAGCACGTGAGACAAAAACAATGGAATGAATTTCAAAAATCGACATCATATTTTGGGCTGCTGACATGTTTAGTTTTGACAGAGCAACTTGTCATCTTAACTTCGAGAAAAAAAAAATATTATCAATATGAACAAACCAGTATCCATATGATGCTACTTGAAATAATTAAAACTATGATATTAGCTTTATTGAAATAAGTAATAAATATTATAGGATGTACTTTGCATTCAAAGAACCAAAATGGACCCATTTGGAACTTTACAATACACTCCGTTAATCAAATCCTCAATTCCCTTAAGTGCCCGTTTTGAAGGAAAGAATTGGGTAAAAAGAATGAAATGCAAAGAATATTTTAAGAATATGTATTATATTCTTTTGTTTAGAAGTTTAAATAAGAAGGAATAGAAAAACCATTCTATTGTTTAGAAGTTAAGTAATAAAAAATGAAATGATTACGAAAGACTACTCACTTTTCTTATTTCTCTAAAAAGCTTAATCCTCTCGATTCCTTTCATTTCCCTCAAAAGCTTAATTTTTTATTCCCTCAAAATTGAAAAGAATTGGAGAGAACTCTCATTCCATTCTTTTCCATTTCATTTCATTCAATTCCTTTATAATTTACTCATTTCATTTACATTCCACTATAAACTCTCAAACGAAGTGTAGGAATATCGCATGAACATGTAAAAATATGATATTAATAGGATATTCCAAATTGTTTCCTATATAAGCTTTTGAAATTTGCATGGTGCCCATGCAAGAGGTCCAGCCGCCAGGAATAAGCATTTAGGGGTTCCAGTCACCGCGAAAAAGCTCCAACGTCAAAGGAAATCTAAAGGACATGGTCTTATGTTGAATTGTTCATTGAGGTCGAATCCTGAGTTGGTAAGAATTGTCCCAAGCGCTCATGGACATGGTCCTTTCTCTATGTCGCCTTTTCGTTTCATTTCTATCATTAACAGAGCAAATTGGCTCATAGAACCCTCAGAATCCAAGCCCTCAACTATTGCAAACCAGTTAGACTCTATGCAAGTTGGATTTAAGTTGTATTCAGCTGACCATTTTTAACAATAACAACAAAAATGGCTACTCACTTGGTAGAACTTGTAGTTTACTGAGGGATAAGAATGGGTGAAACTCTATCACATGTATTCAAAGTTTACTTTGTCCCAATTGAAGGAAGCTTATCCTGGCTGGATGGCCGTATTGAACTTCCAGCCACTGTATTGGATGTAAATGGGTTTGGAGGGGTAGGAGCTACTGTCCCCATGGGTCTTTGAATTGGTGGCCTTTGGGCAGTCATGCTCATTGGGGGCCTTGCAACTGCGTTTGCAAAGTTTGTGGCAATTCTGTTGGTAGGTAATGATGGTGGCATTGCTCTAGATGAGGAAGCGGGTAAGCCAAGTCGGGCTGCAATTATCTGTGCCCGCTCATGGTAAAGCCTCTGCCTTGACCTATCCAATTGCTCCTTTACCCTCACTACCACATTTTCCATCTCATTAAAGAAAGCTAACTTGGATTCCAATTTATGCAACTGCAACAAACGGAAACCACCATAAAGTTAAACTCACAAAATCAACAATTAACTGCATGTATGAGAGCTTGTTTGGTCAAAAGATTACCTGCTTTTCTATCAAAAATGCAGCAAGTTGCCGGATCTGGTCTTCTTCCTGGTTTGCCAGAAGTTTTGCCTTTACAGCGACTGCAGAAATTGCTGTAACTGCAGCACGCTTTACTCTATCAATTTTGTTTTCTTTTTTAATTTCTATAGTCTCTTGTTTTTTACCATCTTCAATTTGGTCCTCACCTGCAAAGAAAAAAAAATTAGGATATATAACCACAAATACAAAACAAACTGTCAGGAATACTTGTTCATCATTCTGCAGCCAACACTTGCCAGGCTGATAAAATCCTTTAATGTTTACTAATATTAGACCTTTTATCTTTGCAACTAAATTTAATAGCATATTATCCAACCTTAGCAGCAAGCATTTGGATATATTTGCAAATTCCTATAATTTTTTTGACAGGCTTCCAAGAATCATGATATGCCCATACCATTGTGTTGCATACATATTTTTCACCCTACCATTTCATCCGACTCCAAGCTAGAGTAACAGTTTTTTTTAATCTATATTTGTCAAGATCTCAACTAATATTGCCAAAGAGAGAGAAAGAGACATTTACTTGCTTCATTGTCGACCACTGAATTTAATGTTACTGGTGGTGAAGTCTCATTCTTTTCTGAGGGCAAAGAATCAGACACCACGACTGCCTCCTTTGGTGCTTCTTTAGGTTGAGAGGGCTCTTCAACTGAATTTGTTGTAACTGGTTCCGGAGGGTCTTCCTTTTCAGCGGGCAGAGAATCAGACATCATGTCTACATCCGTTGAAGCCTCAGTAGGTTGGGGAGGCTTTCCAACTGAATCGGTTGCAACTGGTTGCTCTGGCTTGTGCTTTTCTGAGGGCAGAGAATCAGTCATATCTACATCCCTTGGTGCCTCTATAGGTTGTGGTGCCTCTCTCACTGAATCTGATGAGACTGATTGCTGAAGTTCATTCTTTTCTACTGGCAGAGAATCAGCCGTCATATGTACATCTTTTGCTGCCTCTGCGGGTTGAGGAGGCTCTTTTTCTGTAGTTCTCACTTCTGACTCCTTCACAGAACTTGGTGGAAGCTCCACCTTGGATGTTAAATCACCTGAATCATTCATAGTACTTTGTGAGTGGTCCTTTTGCAACTCTGAATTGCTTGTATCATCCACATTATGTTGTCCAACATCCTCACTAGAAGCTATAATATCTTGTTTCTTTGCAGCATGCTCTTTTCCTGTGGATTCACCATTCAGAATCTCTTCTGGAGCAGAATCTTCAATTTTCTTCTTATTCTGGTTATTAGATAAATCTTTATCATCCAACACTGAGGAAGAGTTACCCTCTTTCTCATTTCTGCCTTCCAGGTTTCCGTCTTCCTGAGAATCCCTGTCAACAATTTCAGCAAGACAGAAAACATCTCATTGATATCAGAACTTACTCAGAAACTTCCAAAGAAATATAAGCTCCATATAAAGTGACATACCTCCCAGAACCAACTGGTTCTTTCTTATCATCTGGTGGATCTTCCAGAACAAAACAGTGCCTAGCAGCCAGCTGAATGCCAGGAGAACTTCCAGATATGGATTTTAATGAACTGTGGGCTGAAGCAATCGCAACATCAGGTCCTAAGAGCCGTGACAGGAACACTGCCTGTAAAAGATTGCAACCTCTAAGGAGTGTAATATGACAAGAGTAATAGAGGGCAAAAGTGTGACTGGTATGTTTTAAAAGTACTTGAAATGTTAATATTGAAATTAGTGTAGAACAATGAGGTATATCCATGGGTTGTGGACCAGATAGATTACTTGTATATCATTGAAATTCCCTCCAAATGCACCCTAAGAGATGGCCTTACTTTTCTGCAGATATGATAACCATTCAACTTACCAATGCCATGACAGGATTTCCCACTGCAGCAAACGAAAGTGGGTTATCAGGTGCTTGAGGATAACCAACAGCTTCAAATGCTTCCGTAAGAGCCTTCAGCGCCCAGCTTTCGCCAACATCCTCTTCAACTTTCACTTCACTGGTATCTTCTGGTTTTGAAGTTTCCTGACCAACTTTTACTTCACTTGCATCTTCTAGCCTTGAAGTTTCCTCACCAACCTTCACTTCACTTGTATCTTCTGCATTTGAAGTTTCCACTGGGGTAGTCAGGGGCTGACCCTCACTAGCACCAGTCTTACTTTCCTTTGTTTCAGAGGCATCTTTAGAGACAGATGAATCATTATTGATGGAAGCTGGGTCTGCGTTTTCTTTGGAACTGGTATCAATTTCGTCATCGCAATCAAGAAATGTATCCTCAATTGGCATTTGAAGAAAATGCAATATACATTGAGCTTTTGTCTTTGTGGCAACATGCTCAGCAATCTCATTCCAGTTTTCTTTATAAAGTTCTAGTGCTTCAAGGAGAAGGAGGGTCTCCTGATCTGTCCATTTCCCACCACTTACCCCTGGAACCTCAGCAGGCTCCATGAGAATAAAATCATACGAGGACATGCCAGAACCAAATTTTCTATTATTAAAGCATTCGGTACATAGATCAAAATCTGCCTGTCAAAGACAAATGTGATCAATAAAAATAGCAAACACCATAGAGAAACTAATATTAGCAAAAATAATTAAATATGATAATCATCAAACACACATGACTAAATTTTGTCACCATTTCATGAAAATCATTCTATATGAAATTTACATCGTCAACTGCTTTATTACTATTATGTAGCAGATGCCAGGCATTGCAAATATAAATAAATAAAATAAAAAAACTTTTATTGAAAATGAAGGGAAGACTTTGTATACACAGGATGTATACACAAAGCACTCCTAAGGAATTACAAAGAATAAAGAGTTTACACTTAAAAAGAAAAAATCTCAAAACAATAAAGGTTTAATCTCAATAATTGAAGTCTCCACGCCATTAAAATTGTTGTTATTCTTGTTTACCCTAGCCTTTTGCTTTTTGCCTCCTGAAAGTTGGGTTGCAGTCAAAATTGTTGGGATCTCTTGGATTTACAAGAAAGAGTAGGATAAATTGATTTTGGTTTATGCTTTGACTACTTAGGAGATAGACTTAAATTTTAAAAACTCATGAAATCTAAGGGAAGATACATTCAAAACATCAATCAACTCAAGCAAGACTCAAAGATCATCGACACAAGAATTTAGATGAAATTTTGGGAGAAAAAAAAAACTCTTCGAATGGGTGTTAAGGCGAATAAAGGGATTTAGTAAATATGTAGGCTTCTCCATCATGGGTTTTGATAAGCAAACTTTGGCTTTGGTAGAGACTATGGAGGAAATTTTTTTAAAAAAAATCCCAAGCTGAGAAAGGCATGCGGGTGGCTAACCCATGTAGGAAAAGAGAGAGGGGATTGAGGAATCTGAACTCATCCATCAATTATGATGCTCGAAGACCTCGTAGTACCGTAGCAGCCGAGGGGGGAGAGTAATACAGGATTGGGGGCTAGTAACTTATCACCAATGATGCTGCACTCATTGTCTTGGAATGTGAAGGGTTTAAATGACCCCAATATACAATGGTGGTGAATAACTTGGTGAAAGATTGGAAGTGTGATGAAGTGTATTGCATGAAACTAAAATAGATGAGACAAATGGCAGTATTGTAATAAGTATTTGGAGAAGCCCTTTCGTTGATTGTGTGGCTTTAGATGTTAATATGGTAGGAGTAGGGCTGTTCAAAAGAGCTGGAAAACCGACCCACTCGATCCGATGGGTCACAGGTGGTTTCAATCAGGTGGGCAGTCAAGTATCGGGTTTGGGCTTCATAAATATTCAAGTTTTCAGCGGAGTGACTGGTTTGATAGAATTTTTACCCAACAACCTGACCCGCCTGACAATCCAGTTAGATACAGTTTTACATATGGCATTGTTTAATAGGGAGCATAGATTTCCATTTACACATGTCATTCCCCCCAACCCCCACCCTCATCTCTTATCTGATAACTTCTTTCACCCCAAAAAAAAACTCTCTCATCAACAAATCCAGCCTCACACAGTCACACCCATGCCCCCACACAACCAAGCCTCCTATAAAGGTCTCCATCTCTCCCACAATGGCGTAGCAGCTCCAGCGCTCTTCCCTCTTCTGGCGGAGCTGCGGAGGACTCCTCAACTTCTCTTGGCATCCATTTATTCACTCTTTCTTTTTTCATATGATTTTTCTGAATCTTCTGATTTGTTACATTTGTATAATTTCAAAGTGTTTTGGCTGAGTGAGTGCTTTTTTCAATATTTCATGAGTTAAAGGCCAATCCAATTACTTGTCCGAAACTGACTGCCACCCGAAAGTGGCTGGTTTTTTTCTGATTCGCTGGTAGACAGTGGGTGTGTGAGTTTTCCACCCGAAGTGATCTGGTTGATTTGTATGCAATTGCAGCAGATAAAGATGCCTCTATTGCTTCGTATTTAGAGTGCCATAATGAAGGGAGTACAGGCGTTTGGACTATCAAATTCTTTAGAGACTTAAATTATAGGGAATTGGAATCAGTAGACTCTTTGTTTGATATATTGTATGCCAACATCCCAAGGAGGGAGGGCACTGATTGAGTGATATGGAGGTTTAATGGCAATGGTGATTTTGATGTTTGCTCATACTATGTGGTTTGAGAGGCTTTAGCGATGCTTACTTCCCTTGGAAAAGCATTTGGTGTTCTAAGGCCCAAAACAGGTTGCTTTTTTTGCGTGGACAACAACTTGGGAGAAGATTCTGATATGTGACAATCTTAGGAAGCAAGGAATTGCCCTAGTTGACTGGTGTTGCATGTGTAAGTGTGGTGGCAAGACAGTGAATTATTTGCTATTGCATTGTGATATTGCATATGCATTGTGGTCTTTTGTCTTCTATATGTTTGGGATTCAATGGGTATTGCCGAGGAACGCTGTTGACCTTTTGGCCGGTTGGAGAAATTGGTTTGGTAAAAACTCCTCTTTTGTTTGGACTTTAGCACAATTATGTTTGTTGTAGACATTGTGGAGAGAGAGAAATCATCACACTTGAAGGAGTGGAATTATCAGTAGTGTGTTTGAAAAATTTTTTCACTAGTTTACTACTTAAATGGCTCTAGTGACACTCACTCTATTGTAGATTTTATTAATTCTCTCAGTTAGACAGTAATTCTTTCTTTAGACTATCTCATGTACAGACTCCTATGTATAATGTATATAAGGGAATTCTTTTTAATAAAAATTTATTACCTATAAAAAAAAAAAGATTCTATTTTAGTTTCCCCCCAACTCAACAATAAATAAAGAGGTTCTGAAAATGAAAAATATATCTTCAACCCAACTAGATAGCAAGTTATTGCTGCATCACACAGAATTGGAACTCAAACACAAATGAAGACCGAGTTCAGTAATTTGTTTCCTCCAAAATTAACATACCATATAATTCAATATGCAAACGCTTAGAAAATAACAAACCTGCTTCTGGCAATGGTACCGCTTGCGAGAGCAATCAGCAGAACAAGAGTTGCAATGGTACTCAACTGCTGGCCCCTCAGCCCTTGCCAACTCTTCTGCAATTGCAGACTCTGGAAAAAGCCCAGAAGGCACAGCTGGAGTTGTCAAATTGGACTTTGGAACAACAGGCGCACCCGATTCTGGTGTTCCAAAGCGATACAAATTTTGAACCAAATCCATTTTAGCTGCTGCTCCATCATCATCAGCAGTGGGCACAGCAGAATCTGTTGGTAGGAAAGGCTGGAAATTGATCAAACCCCAGTGGTCCAAAAACTCCATCAACTCTTGCCTTGCATCCAAGTCTCCAACTTCAAGCTCTGATAAGTCTTTCAATTCAATTTGTGTACTCGTATTTGAATGGAATTTCTTCAAAATCCAATTACGTATCTCCATATACATATCAGGAGTCCGAGTCTCAGACTTCTCATTAAAGAAAGACGGCATCATGCGCTCCTCAATAGGGTGAACTTTTGTCCAGGAAAACCAACCTGAAAGCCAAAAGGAGGAAGTGCACTAATTAGCAACAGAATTGATTTTCCTCACATGACCAATACTTGAACCAGCTTTGAAAGACAAAATCTTAACTTTCATTTAGATCCAAAAATCAAAATAACTATACTCATTTAAGGCCCAAATGGCAAAATTTGAACTTATAAATTGGAGTAATGCAGAGTGACTTAAACAAAGACATGAAATTCTAAACTTCAATTTCTTTTCCTTCCCTAGCATTTCTAGGTAACCAAACAAAGTTTAACCAACTGTTTACAAGAGCCCAGCATAAGCACTTCACTTACATATTCCCAACATTAAGGCTCTCTATATTTTCCAAGAAATAGAACTAGTGCATAGCCAAAGTGCATTTCTTCACATTTTCAGAATTCAAAAAATAAAACAAAGAGACAATAAATAAATAAATAAATCAACGCAAAATTAGAAATTACATTTTCATTTGTTTTCCTTTATTTTCACAGAGGCCAAACAGCCAATATAAACTTTCCTGGTCGAAAGCGTAAACAAATTAGGGTTTCAAACTGCAACTCACCGCAATGACTGGGAACCACGTGAGCATTAGCGCCACGAGATCTGAGAGCTTCGAAATCAGCTTCAATCGCGGCCTCCAAAGCCTCCAGCTCACTCTCCTTACGCCGCTCCAACGCCTCAGCCTGAGCCGCAGCTAGCTCCTTCGGCTTATCTACGGCAAAGCCTGCACCTCTAACCCCCGCCGCCGCGGAAGCCGATGCTACTGCAGCAGCGGAGGCGAGGTTGCTGGGACCCTGGCGCGCCCTGGTCAACGGACCGTTGTGGATCGGAGAGTGGAGAGAGAGCGAGGCCTTCTCGCGAGTCATGCGTTTCGACGGCATGGATGAAGAGGAGTTCGACGCGGCGCCACTGAGGTTGCTGGCTTTTCTCTTATGCGCCCCGGCTCGGCGCCGCGAAGAGGTAGGCTCGGCTAGCGCCGATGAATCGGAAGCCCCAGCCACCGGTTGCGTACCGGCTTCGCGGCGTTTCTCTTCCATTGAGGGTTTTTTTTTTTGGGAGTTTGGAGTTTGGAGGGGTATTGGTTCAGTGTGACTGTGAGTGCGTTTGTGTTTGTGTTTTGTGTTGGATTCGAAAGCACATTACTCCATTTCTGTAGATTGTTACTGCCAAGGATTATTTTTGGTTTCCAAGGAAGGTAGATTGGTTTCTAGCAATAATATATACGGAAATGTTTCTTTCATACCGAGTGTGACACTGTTTCACACCCCTACTAAAAGACAAACCGGTTATCCCCGGTTTACTATTCCAAGTTCCACTATCCGTGTAACCAAACACCCATTATTTCTGAAAATTTCACTCTCTCTCTCCTCCCAAATGCTCTGCTCTGCTCTCTCCTCCCGAATTTTCTGCTCCTCCTCTCCCCGATCTGTCCTCATGAAGCCATGGATCTCTCTCCCCCAAAGGTTTTTCATGTATTGAAGTTTGAAAGATTTGGGGTTTGAAAATGTTGATTTGATGTGATCTGATTTGGATTTTAAGATTTGGGTTCGCTATTTCAGTTTGACGTTTGAAAGATTTGGGGTTTGAAAGTGTTGATTTGAGATCTGATTTGGGTTTTATTTGGGTTTGGGAATAACGAAGTTTTGATTTTTGAAGTTGGGGTTTGATTGTATTTGTGAGGGTTTGGATGATTTTGTTAGGGTTTGAAATAATAAAAGTTGAAGGTTTGGTCGGGTTTAATATTTTTTTGAGGGTTTGGTTGATTTTGGTTGAGATTGGATATAATAAAGTTTGGTTTTTTGATTTTGAAGTGATTTTGGTTGGTTGAGATAAAAATTAATAAAATTGTTACAAAGATGCCAAGAAAATGTTTAATAGATGCAAGAAACATGACCAATTCGTATGAACATGTTTAAATGTTCATACAATTTTCTGGAAAATGTGGACAAAAACATGAAATTATGGACAAAAACATGAAATTGTGGACAAAAATTTCGAGTCTTACTTATGAACATTTAAGTGAACCCAGAAATGTTCATACAATTTTCTGGAAAATGTGGACAAAAACATGAAATTATGGACAAAAATATGAAATTGTGGACAAAAATTTCGAGTCTACTTATGAACATTTAAGTGAACCCAGAAATGTTCATACAATTTTCTGGAAAATGTGGACAAAAACATGAAATTATGGACAAAAAAAAATGAAATTATGAACAAAAACATGAAATACACTTTCTGAGTTCACTTGAATGTTCATGAATGTTCATAAGTAGACTCGAAATGTTTGTCCACAATTTCATGTTTTTGTCCACATTTTCCAGAAAATTGTATGAACATTTCTGGGTTCACTTAAATGTTCATAAGTAGACTCGAAATTTTTGTCCACAATTTCATATTTTTGTCCATAATTTCATGTTTTTGTCCACATTTTCCAGAAAATTGTATGAACATTTCTGGGTTCACTTAAATGTTCATAAGTAGACTCGAAATTTTTGTCCACAATTTCATGTTTTTGTCCATAATTTCATGTTTTTGTCCACATTTTCCAGAAAATTGTATGAACATTTAAACATGTTCATATGAATTGGTCATGTTTCTTGGCATCTATTAAACATGTTTCTTAGCATCTTTGTAACAATTTTGTCATTTTCTATCTCAACCAACCAAAATCACTTCAAAATCAAAAAAACCAAACTTTATTATTTCCAAGGTAGACATGGCAATAGGTTGCTCCTGGGTATTTGTTTGAACATATTTAGTTTCACCACAATTTGGGAAACATTTTTAGACATCCTTTTTTTATATCTTTCACAACAAGTAATGTGAAGATTCCAATGGCAATAGGTTGCTCGTGGTAACATTAAAGATAAAAGAAACTCATGGGTAACCTAAAATATCCAACCAATTCCACCATTTCATTTATTTATTTACTCCATTTACAAAAAAAAAAAAAAAAAAAAAAGATATTGTTTCTGTTCACTACCTTTAATAGAATCTCAAGTATAGGAAGAATAGAGCAACCCAAATTTTAAATACAAAAAGTATAAACGTAAATACAAAAATAACAACAAATGTGTGTCAAAATATGCCGGTCAAGAATTGGGCAGCCGCAAGCACAGTAAAGAATTGTCCAGTTTTAGCTTTGTACAGCTTTGGGCAGCAAGGAATTGTAATAGAACTCTAGCAGAATGCGTTGCCTTATTCTTGGGCAATCAGCCTACAAAACATAAAAGAGATTTAGAAATTATTGGTTAGTTGTTTTGACTTAAAATGAATGCATTAATGCATCATGAAATGAAGGTGTGGAAATCATACCTCTTCGAACTGTACTATCTTGTTTGAAAAAATCAAGGATTCCATGAATGTCAGCATAAAAATCCCACAGTCGGAACTGGAAAAATTGAGGCAAAAGTACATAAAAATCAACATTGATCGGAAATTTACTTCACTCAAAATTATGTCTTTCCTTATTGCCAAGTTAGGCAATGAACCACTTTAAGCCAAAAAGTAATGTCCAGCAAAACCATTTCCAATTGTTTATATATACTATAAGATATTTCTTGTACAGAAGCAACTAACATGTTAAAATAAAGTTCAAAAAACCATGAAACAGAAAGACAAAGCTTAAAGATAAGTGTTTTAATGCTCACCAACTGCCTTTGAACTCTCTCACTCTCTCTCTCTCTCTTATACCACCTCTTAAGTCTCACTATTCTCAGCTTACAGGTTCAGCCTTAACATTTATATTTTTTTGTAAATGTTTTTTCATAACATCCATAGAAACCAACATGTACCAACAACCTACGTAACATCCATAACATCCATAGAAAGTGTGGACAAGCTATGAACTTTATATTTTTTTGTAACTATTTTTTCATAACATCCATAGAAACCAACATGTACCAACAACCTACGTAACATCCATAACATCCATAGAAAGTGTGGACAATTATCTTTAAGTTTGGATATTATTGTCCACATTTTCTGGAAAATGGTAATAACATTAAAGTGAACCCAGAACCAACATAGCAACAATTACATTTGAGGTCATGATAGATATTGGTACTTACGCGTATTTATCTTGGGTTGGTATGTCATCCTTGTATTTTAGGAGCCATGTATGGACATCCTTATGGTCCAAGTTCTCAACGCATATCTGCTCCAAAGCTTTTCTCTATGATGCAAGCAGCAAAAAGTAGTATCAGTGGGATTATATGTAAATACTGGGTTAGCAAGAAAATTGCAATGAGAAACAAGTGTTTACCAATGTTGGCGCCAAAGCTCTATGGGTTGCACTAGGCAAAGAATCAAAAAAATAGAAAACTTTTTCTAGACAATCTACAACCATCATAACAAAATGGCCACTGTGGCATGCTGGGACAAAAATCTGCATTAAGAAACACGAAAGGGTAGGTCATACACAGGTTTTTCAGAATAGATATGTAACAACAGTTTTTGACAAAATGAAAGTTGGAGAAGGTCTCTAATTACCCGGTTGCAATTTCTCGGCATTGCGCGTACCCAACTAGGGCGGAACAAAGATTGTGGTTGAGGCTGGTCATCCTGAATAGGTTGTTTACCCTTTCTTGTTCTTTTGCCTCTTTGTGTTGAGGTTGACGGAGTCATACCCAGGATCGTAGTCTGCATAAATCATAGTTAGTTATTTCAACAAAAGAGCTCACTGTATCGACATCATGCATAGTGTAAAAGTATGAACAAGTATTTGCCAAGGTTGAAATTTTGTTATTTTACCCCGCCATGTACGCTTATTATGAAGTTTATGTACGGTGGAGGGTGGCCGCTTTCGGTGAGTTTTTGCATAAGGACATCCTTGAAAGCGTCCACCACCTGCGTGTGTCACACTTGCTTAGTAAACAATGTGGAATTGTAAAACTCATGTCTCAAATATGCAATAAATAAAGGATCTAAAATGCAAAATGAGTATGTAATTACCGCGGTGGATATCCACCTAGAACCATCGTCCTTAGCTTGATCGCCTAACAATGATGACACCTCTCGACCCGTGAGCTCATATGTATCGGTCGAGATTGCCATCTCATTGCTATCAACCTCGTTGGGCCTAGAAAATTTTAAACGTGTTATAAACCAGTATGAGGTAATATTGATAAACACTTCATAAATCATTACATAATTTCAAAAGAAGGGAGTTGTTACAACCTTTTCCTAGTGGCCCGCCTTTTCGCGCCCCCCCATTTCTTCCTAAAATCAGCCAAGACAGCCTCATCAGCAGCTGTTGGCTGGTATAGGAAATGAGCATCCACCCACTGCTCATGATTTTTAAACATGGAGTACATTAAGTTATTTCATATGTGATTTTTAAACAAAAAAAAAAAGTTAAAGCATGAGCATTTAACCCAACATAAAGTTAAATGACATATGAACCCAACATAAAGCAACAACATATGGAGTACATAAAGTTAGTTCATATGTGATTTTCATATGTCATTCATAGTGTTTCATATGTGATTTTCATATGGAGTACATAAAGTTAGTTTATCATTACACAACACACGTACCTCATTTCTAACTGGTTCCGAATGGGGGGCCACTATCATTAGATTCTTGTGGGCTCGTGTTTTCGCCCTTGTATACGTCACACTAGTAGCCCCCTTTGATGGTGAACTCACCAAATCCACCATAGCTGCAGCTGCCTCCCCTGCATTGTCCCGCTTTGATGGTGAGCTTGCCAAGTCCACCACCGCCACCTTGGCCTTCTTTTTGGCAGCTTTGCCTCTCTTGGCAGCCTTGGACGGTGAACTTGGCAAGTCCACAATGGGGGTTTGAATGGGCAGCTGGCTTTGTGAGGGTGGGGGCTGGTTTTATGAGGGTGAGGGTGAGGGTGGGGGCTCGTTTGGTGAGGGTTGGGGCTCGTTTGGTGAGGGTTGGGGCTGGTTTTGTGAGGGTGAGGGTGGGGGCTGGTTTGGTGAGGGTTGGGGCTGGTTTGGTGTGAGGGTGGGGCTGGTTTTGTGAGGGTGGGGGCTGGTTTTGTGAGGGTGCGGCCTGGTTTTGTTGAATATTGGGGCTACTCTCTAGGACCGCGGCCACCAGACCCTTCACATGGTCAAGCTCATCCTTTAAGCGCCGAACTTGTCGTGCTAGAGCTTCCCGTTCAGCCCTCTCAGCTTGGAGCTCTAGCTGCAATTGATTGGACGGCGTTTGAGGAATTGAGCTTGGTCCAGCCCCATCATCCCTTGATATGGTTGGGTGCGAGCTGCCATGGGTTTCTTGCAAGGTCTCCATGGCTTCTTCTACCACATTGAAGTCTTGCTCCCATGGCATTGCTACAAGCACGGACAGCACCTGCAAACAACAAGATATATGAATTAGAACGCTAAAATACTAACATATAAGATCTTTATAAGAAATTAACATGTTTATTAAACTAGTACGCAACTTTAGTGTAAGATACTTACATTGGCACTGTTACTAAAGGCCTCGCTTGCCTTCTTAGTATACATTCTTTGGTGGGTCCATGCTAAAAATCTTGGGAAAGGTTGGTTAATTTCAGCATTCTTGTGACCAACCCCCAAGTGCTCGCATGCCCATATCTGCAAAAATCATGACATCAATGGCAAGTTTAAGAATAAAACAAAATTTAGAATGGTTGTGGAGTAAACAATGAGGATAAAAAAAATTTTACCTGAAGCAAGGCAGTGCAACCTTGAATGTGCAAGTTGCCTCTACCTTTTTTCGCTTGCATCGATGAAGCTGCGCGGCTTAAACCACTAACCAAGAAGTCATACACTGCCTTCCCCCATGCATATGTACCTAGGTTGGCTCTATCATCAAGCAATGGTAGGAGGCTTGGGTTGACTTTTTTGGAGGTGGTGGGAAACAAAAAATAGCTAAAGACTAGGGCAATGTACAACCTAACCCTATTTGGGACTTGTATGGAAGTTTTGGTGAGCAATGTCACCAATTTAGTTCGGTCTGGTGAAGTTGTCTTCAAATGCCTATCTAGCAATTTCTCCACCACAGACCCCCCAGAATGAGATTGGTTCCAATCAATTGGCTCTCCCCTCACAGGCAACCCCAATATGAGGGCAATGTCATATAGGGTGAAAGGTATGAGCCTATCACCCACTTGGAATGCACGTGCATCGGCATTCCACCTTGTAGCCATCACTTCAAGTATTCGTCCACTTGCCTCAATGTTGCAGTGGAGATTCAACAACCACCCAAATGGAGTGGTTTGCAGCTGGCTCTTACATTCTTCAGCTAAGCTCTTGTTAACCTCCATCAATTTGCTAACACTGCACTGATGGCGAATACGAGGTGCAACTTCAATACTCGCCATTGCCTTGGCCACATGCAAAATGGAAATCCATATAATTAGAATATCTCTTTTAACAAGTTTAAAGAAGAAGATAAATCATCATTATATGTTTCTGTAATGCCAAGACAAGGATTAAAAAAGTATGCCAATTGAACCACTATTGTACAGAAAATGTGAAAATTGTCCAGAATACCCTTAAATTGTCCAGAAAACCCTAACATTGTCCACATTTTAATCACAGTTTAAACATGTGGCCATTCCAAACATATTTGTCACATTCAAGTCAACCTATGACCCCACACACACACAAAAAAAAAAATAAAAAATAAAAAACTTCTGACTTTTTGGAGTAATAGTTATATCTAAATATGATTAAGTTTTGTTTAAGTCCACAACCAGTTTGGTTTTCAACCTGCTATATCTAAATTAGGCAATGAAAAACATGTCAGCTTTCAGCAGATAAAGCACACAGTAAATGACAAACATTACTGCAATCTGAGTGTACTAAACTGAGTGAGATAGTTTATAGAAGAATTGTTTAAGTAAGTTTTAAAGAGTTTCACAATTTATTTCAGTAACCATACTGTAATTGTAGCCTGTAGAAATCACAACTCATAACAGCCTAAGTTGTAAACTTAGAAGCTTGAAAACAAATTCACCCACTTCCTCAATGGGGAGTGAAACACACACATAGAGATGGAAAGAGAACAAGATCACACAACAGGCTACAATTATAAATGCTAAAGTTCCTTGTTATGCCCAAGTATTGGAGTGTACTATAAAGCATTTCTCATACTTTAATATACCACATTGATTAGTGAAATATATTAAAGCATTCTGATGCATCCCATCCTAATCCTCAAGAATTGCTACAATAGTGCTAGGCTAAGATTGGGTTTGACTTGGTTATATAAATTTCTAGCTTTTGTATCTAGTAGATGTTTCAACAAAAACCTTTGATACGTCCTACCTAATTACACTCAAAGCTCCTGTAGCCTATCTCCCCTCATACTTCAGGTCTCAAGGTAAAAAATGCCAAAATGCTCATGATATAACCACCTAAACTATCAGCTCTGATACCACTTGTACCAAGTGAAGCTTAGGATTTTGAGACTGTGCTAGTAAGTACAAAGAACTGAAAAGGTGATGGTCATCCTTCAAATTTATTAGAAGGCAAGGCATGTAATGTGTGTGCTGCCCTCCATAAAGCTATAACGCTTGTCAAATATGAAAGATAGACTTAACTAAAATTAATATGTTCAAATTATGGTTCTTTTATATATTGTTAAAATCTATAAACAAATGATCAGTTTTAGACTGGGTAGTAAATCTGTAATTGACATTAAACTAAAGTGAAATTTAGCATGCATAATAAGTGTTTATAGAAATGAAATGATTAGAAATATCTTGGATCAAAATACATTGAGCTGGCCCTACTTTCTAGGAGTCAATATTGTTTATTAGAGAAGTTAAGTGCATGAGAAGTTATTAAACATCTTTCTAAGATTATATTCTACTCCATCAGATTGAGCTAACCCAACTTGCATAAACCAATTTTGGTTCTAATTTGTCCCCCAAAGTCAAATCAGTGCCAGTCTCTTAACCCATATAAATGTTGTGTATGTTTATATATATAACCAATATAGACTAAATCCAACAATAAACCACTTAATTTACAGTGAATGCAATTTCAATTATATTTTCCTGCACCACATAAACACAAGCTGTTTGACCATATAAGAAAGAGAAAACACATATTACAAATGATTGATCTTAGCTAATTCCTGCAACAGAGAGTCACAAACTCACAATTCAAAAACCCATGTAGCAAAATCATTGCTTAAAAGAATTGGATATAACAGCAAATTACAGCAGAGAGGTTCAATCTCCCAACCATACTATACTTTTTTTGATAAGTAACAAACAGCCCTAACAAAAAACATTAGTTCTGAAAAAAACAAGGAATCTAAAAGCAGAAAGAAGGATCAGAGACAATACCAGCCAGATGAGCCTTGCAACAATAGGGTAAACTTGTGATCAAAGTTGTAATCCTTGGTGAAGAGGTCTGCATAAAGGTGCAAATTTAAACACAACTAAAATGGGCAAAGCAGGTTACAATAAAGTTTGAATTGTATACATTAAACCGTGATAGCATCTAACAATTAAAGAATAAATTTTATGGAACAGAAAGCCACAAGTGTAGATGTAAGGCTCTTGATAGTGTGTAAGATATTATAAAGATTAACATTAACAGTGTTGGTGAAAGTGTGAGGTGCATTTAAGTGCAAAGTGCAAGTGCAAGTGCCTTCTAAAGGGAACATTAAAAAAAATGTACTAAATTTGAAAACAATTATAAATGGAAAATAGGACAATCAAGTGATCAACTAATCATATAAACAGCTATGATATTTGATAACCATGATTAAAATGAAGTACATTGCTGAAATAAAATATACCCAAAAGGCAAAGACCACAAAGCACTGTAATGGTAAGTACTGACTTCTATGCCAACATAAGCAATGCAATGCAATCCTAAAGTATATAATCATCATTTCATCCTCATTAAGCATAAGACCATTACCATTGTCTTCACAAGATTTGCAACCCTCATCATCTTTCTCATCTAGTTCAGACTTTGTTATGTACATCTAATCAGTATAATTTATTTCAAGTACTGCAGATTTATATATATCAGTTGCCTATAATGCACTAAAAGGTCATTGTCTATAGGAAGCCCAACAATCACAGAAAACCAACAAATAAAGACCAACATTGTACAGAAAACCCTAATTTTCTCCACAAAACCGAACAATTGTCCAGAATACCCAAACATTGTCCACACTTAGTCCAATCATAGTATCAACTCAAAAACATTAAAAAGCACAGAAGAAAATGGACATGTAAACTCACCTTTCTCTTTGGTAGGAGGTTTCTCAGTTCTTTGTGCTGTTATGTCTACGGGTGCAAGGGAATGGGTGACGATGGCTTGATTATTTTGAGTGTTTGAGAGGAGTGGACTTTGTTTCTTGGGGATGTTTGCAAAAGGAAACCGTGGAGAGAGGGAGAGGAAAGACTGTCAGATAGAGAGTTTCAAAGTTTTAGTAACAGTTACAGTTCAGTTTCGAAGAGACAGAAGAGAGGTGATGCTTGCGGAAGCTTCTGACATGCAGGTGTGTAAAAACGACGCCGTTTGGGGACCACTTTCCCCCCAAAAGCCCAACACGGCACCGTTTTGGGGACCACTTAATCCCCAGAAGCCCACACGACGCCGTTTTTGGAGATTAATATTTCCCCCCAAAGGCCCAACACGGCACCGTTTTGGGACCACTTTCCTTATCAAAGCCCACACGACGCCGTTTTGGGGACAAAGTTTCCCACCAAATTTCCCACGTTGGACCCGCCCATTTTTTTGTCTTTTTTGGTTTCTTTACTTTATTTGGTTTGGTTTAAGTGAATTAATGGGTTTGGGCTTTGAATAATATTAATGTATCTATTATGGGTTATTATATGATAATGGGTTTGGGCTTTTTTCAACATCAGCTAATATTAATATATATATTATGGGTTATTATATGATAATGGGTTTGGGCTTTTTTCAACATCAGCTAATATTAATATATATATTATGGGTTATTATATGATAAT